>OX451740.1:1089478824-1089826324 GCA_948472305.1 Vicia faba
AAATGCATGTGGTACCATTGGAGAAGAACTCCCATCTCAAAATAATTGCCAATAAATAGAGGCATCAACAAGGCATAAGCCTTTATCTTAGTATTCGTCAATACATGCCATCTTAACGAGCATCAGCTCCATCTTGATATGCAATGTATGTGACACAATCACGAATGTAGTAACAATAACCACAATTAACAACATCTCAACACAACATCATCGTTGGTCAGAAGCCTACATCTTAATAGCTTCCAATTATTAGAGACATCTCATCGTTATTCATCAACATAATTCATCAACATAATTCCACAACAACTCATCCATAACAACAATACAACGACAGATCGACAATCCCTCAACATTGGCCATAGGCCTACAACATGATAATGCCTATAATTAATTAATCATCTAAGGCTTATCTCTAATTACCAAACCTCTACATATTATTATTCTGTAATACTACATCATTATCATGATAAATCTTACTGTTATGAACAAAGCATAATCTAAGATCGTCTTATCCTCATCATACTTCACAAAATCATCATAGCGATTAACGCGGGAAGCTAACACTAATCCTAATTTGGGTACTAGGAATATTCTTCTTATCCTTAATTTTAATCCTTGAGAATGAAGTTCATCGCGTTAGCTATCCAACACTTCAAACGACACCTCAAACGGAGTCCAGAAACTCAAGTTACACCTTTGGAAGAATCTGTCAAAAATCAGACTGCATGAGTCGATACATACTTCTTTGAGTCGACGCGTACTGGTCTGAAATCCTGCATGAGTCGACGCGTAATCCCCTCGTGTCAACTCATACTGAGTCTGAAACACTGCATGTATCGATGCACGATCCTATGTATCGACTCATCTTGAGTCTTAAATCCTGCATGTGTCGACGCATGGCCTTTAATGTCGACTCATACTGACCTGTGCTGAATATATTCTACAATTTCCCTGCGTTTTCACTGTGATTTCCCTGCCCTAGGTCCTAAAAACATCCTCTAATCATAGGTAATCATCAATTATAATAATCCTATATTTCTACATCAATTATACAACATTATGGCATCATTATTCATCTCTAAATCATTGATCCTCATCAAACAACAATATATATATATATATATATATATATATATATATATATATATATATATATATATATATATATATATATATTTCAATCATAAACAAAACAACTTTTTCCAAATCTAATCCCATATACTAGTCATCATAAACCCTATTATAAAGTTAAAACCTCACCCTTACCTTGGATTGAAGGTTTCTATACAAATTTTCCGATTGAATTCCGTTATGGCTCTCTTCCTTCTTTTCTACAACTTTCACGTTCTCTTCCAACCCTTATTTCTTTGTATTCTTAATGCTACTTCTTTTCCTTATTAATTCTAAATAACTAATATAATAACCCTATAATTCTCATTGTGTCTTAATGGGCTTAAACTCTTACGCCCCCTTTTCTACTACTTCTAATCCTTGAAAATAAGCCCACATCAACCAATAGTATTATTCTAATATTATTCCACAACTTAATAGAATTAATAAATCCAATAACAACCACACATCAACTATCAACATAACACAACTTCATAAATAACCCAAAAATAATTTAATAAAAAAATTAATTAAATTGCGGGCGTTACAGATCTTGGAGATGGAGATCGCTTACACTGAGGGAAGTTCCTCTTAGGAGGCAGAAATGAAGAATCTTCGGGCCAAGCTGGCTACGAGCGAGAAGGCCTTGGTCGAGAAAGATAAAGCCCTGAAGCTGTTTGAGGAAGAATCGGGGAGGCTCTCCGAGGAACGCAGGGTTCTCTTGCTCGAGAAAAAGGACATTGAGGGAAAGGTGGCGGCCCTGACTGCTGAGATTACACCCACTGAAGACGAGCCAGATGATACTAAGGATCTGAAGACTCGAGCCGAGTTGGTTACTTGCTTTCAGCTGGCCGTGGATGATGCTCGGGATGCTTCTGAGGGGATCTTCGAGAATGTCGTGAATCAGATACGTGTGTTGAACCCCAGTGTTGAGCTCAACACCTCAGGAATCAGGGTCAATTATTATGTAGCTGTTGGTCAGATTCTGGTCCCTGATTATCTCAAGGATATTGTCACTCAGCTGACCGGGGGTCCCGCTCAACCTTCGCCCATTGTTGAAGGGGAAGCGGAAGGATGATTGTTTTATGTTTATTTCAGCCTGCGTGCCGTATTCGTTGTATTTGTATTTCTGGACTATTGCTCGTTTATGTAATATTCACACATTATCAGCCCAAGTGGTCATTTGCTATGAATATTTAACTTGTGTTCTTTGCATGTTTGTTGACAAACTAGCTCGTTTTGGACGTTTTTTTATTTTGCTAAGAGTTTATAGCAGAGATTTTCTTGTTTGGTATGTTTGTCAGTATGGGTAAAATGATCAAACATACAGGGTGAATACCGGGCGAGGGCCGAAACTCTTGTCTCGTTTCGAGGGACCCGGGTTCGGTGGCGTGAACTTCCTGTTGCAAGTTAGGAATTTTACCATCGTGGCACGAGGACTATAGAGATCGGTCGAGTTATCAACGTCGGGCTGAAGGTGTGCTCGTCAATAGAGTGGAGCCTCGCCTCCTCTAAATATCTTGGGTTCTGTGCTTGTGCCTAGGCATGCACGCGTGGTCGGGTCTGGGTGAGGTTGTCCTTGTTGACCAAACTCTTCGACTAATCAGTGTCTTTAACTGTAATTTTGTTTTAGCTTTTTAGTATTCCATGATCGAACGAGTTGTTCCCTTTGTAAGTTTTCCAAGTAATACGCTCCAGTCCCTGTTTTTGCGTAGACGCGATAAGGACCTTCCCAGTTTGCTGCGATCTCGCCTTTGCGAGATACTTTGCGATTTCTCTTTAAGACAAGGCTGCTGACCTCGAATTCTCGTCGTTTGACCTTGGCATCGTAGCGCATGGCTATTTTCTGTTTGAGCCAAGCCTCTCGTAGGTCCGCTCCTGTTATGATTTCTACCACCAGATCCAGTTCTTCGAGAAGGGCGACGTCATTCATCTCCTCGTCGGGAGGTGCTTCAGTTTACCTGGAAGGTTCCTCGATCTCTACGGGAATGACGACCTCCGTCCCGTAAGCTAGTTGGAAAGGAGTCTCCTTGGTGGATGAATATGCAGTCGTTCGCTATCCCCAGAGCATACTGTGTATCTCCTCGACCCAACACTTCTTGGTTTTGTCCGAACTTCGCTTGAGGCCCCAGAGTATTACTCTGTTCCCAGACTCAGCTTGGCCATTCGTCTGGGGATGCTCGACAGAGCCGAAGTGTTGGGTGGTTCCCAGTTTAGAGACGAACTCTTGAAAGGTGTGGTCTGTGAACTGGGTCCCATTGTCGGTGACTATATCTTATGGGATGCCAAACCGAGTGAGGATATTTCTTTTATAGAAGCGAAAAATGTTTTGGGCGGTGATTTTGGCCAAAGCTCCAGCTTCTATCCAAAGTAGTCGAGCAATATGATTATGTATTTTTTTTTGATTGGTTTTGACCACGAATGGAGCGAGGAGGTCTAGTCCCCACCAAGAGAAGGGCCAGGGAGAAGAGAGGGATTTAAGTTCATTAGGAGGAGCTAAATGCATGTCCCCATGTTGCTGGCATTTATCGCATTTCTTCACGTACTCTTTCGGGTCATGCTGCATGGTGGGCCAATAATATCCTGGCCGTAAGGCATTTCTCACGAGGGATCTCCCGCCCAGATGTTGGCCGCTGACGCCCTCATGGATTTCGAGCAAGATGCGCTCTGCCCTGCTTCGGTCGATGCATTTGAGAAGTGGAATGGAAAATCCTCTCCTGTAAAGTTATACTTTGATCAAAACGTATGAGCAAGCTCTCCGCCTGACAACGACCACTTCTTTCGGGTCGTCGGGGAGTTTTCCCTTAGTGAGATAGTCATGTACAGGGGTCATCCAGCAATCACTATCCCCGATGGCGAACACTTTTAAGGCAGAACATGGCTTTTGGGTGCTCGGTCGGAGAAGTATTTCCTGTATTATCGATTTATTCCCTCTTTTTCTCTTCGAGCTCGAAGACTTAGACAAGATATCTGCATGGACATTGTGCTCGCGGGGAATGTGTTACACGTCCACAAATTTAAATTTCCTTTTCCTCTCTTGGACCAGTGCCCAATATTCGGCGAGTTGGTCGGTTTTGACCTGATATTCGCCTCATACTTGGGAGGAGATCAATTGAGAGTCGGTGAGGACTTTCACTTCCTCGACTCCCAGATCTTCGGTCGATCGTAAACATGCAAGGAATGCCTCATATTTGGCCTGATTATTGGAGGTTGGAAAAGACATGGCGAGGGAGATTTCGATTAGGGTCCCTTTCTTGTTTTGTAGTATGATACCCGTGCTGCTTTTGGTCGAACTGGAGGCGCCAACGAGGAAGATCGTCCAATGATGCGATCCATCGAGATCTGCAGACAAGGTCATTTCAGCTGCGAAGTCGGCCAAGGCCTGAGCCTTAAGGGCTTTCCTGCTCTCGTATTGGATATCAAATTCAGAGAGCTCCAAGGACCATTTCAACATTCTGCCGGCCATGTCTGGTCTTCCGAGTAGTTGTTTTATTGGTTGATCTGTCCGGACCACTATGGTGTGGGCCAGGAAGTAGTGTCTGAGTCTTCTTGTTGTGTTAACAAGGGTTATAGCTACTTTTTCGATTTGTTGATATCTTACCTCTGGGCCCTGTATGGTCTTACTCATGAAGTAAATTGGCCTTTACCCTTCTGAAGTTTCTCTTATCAGTGTCGCGCTTATTGCCTCAGAGGTGACGACCAGATAGAGGTAGAAAACCTTGTCTTTCTCGGGCCGAGAGAGGACGGGCAGCTGCGACATTTCTTGTATTAAATGAACGAGGTCTTGTTCACATTCAGACGTCCACTCGAAGGTGGCTTCCTTGCACAAGAGTTTGAACAAGGGATGCGCGTGCTGGACGAACTTTTCCACGAATCGAGAGAGAGAAGTGAGCATGCCATTCAAGATCTGGATGGAATTTTTCGAGGTGGGCATCGGAAACTCAGAAAATTCCCGACATTTGTCAGGGTTTGCCTCAATGCCTTGTTTCGTCAGATAGAATCTGAGGAACTTTCCTATCCGTACGCCGAAGGTACATTTTTCCGGGTTGAATCGCATCTGACACTTCCGAGCTTGCTCGAATACTTTCTTTAAGTGGGCACCATGGCCGAGCTCTTCGGTGGACTTGAAGATCATGTCGTCCATATATACTTCGAGCATGTCGCCTATCTCGCTGCGAAAGACTTTGTTCATCATGCGCTGATATGTAGCTCTCGCGTTTTTCAGACTGAAGGGCATTACATTGTAGTAATAGTTGCCCGGCTCGGTCATGAAAGCTGTGTATTTATGTAAAGACTATAATATAATTAACATAATTAAATATTTAGCCTAATTACTAAAATAAATGAACTAATTAAAATAGATAAATATCTAAATGAATAAAGAACAAATGATTAAAAAGTTAATATGAGATATTGTGTGAATTAGTAAAGATGTAGATTCTGTTGTAAAAAAATTTATGACTATTATATAACATTATTTTCTTTAAAATTAATACATTTGTTTATCCTTAATATCATTTTAATATAAAATTAAATTGTATATATAAAAAAATATCCAACTGACATAACTGGTGTTAGTTTTGTTAAATAATAAACATTAAAAACAAAAACTAACAAATAAGAACTAAGAAATAAATATTGAATTTTAGAGAACACACTTTTTCTCAATGCATACCAGTAAAATAGTATTTTTCCTAATGACAAATTCACCTATTTTTTTAAAATTAATATAATATAATACTATATCCTTTTTTATGGTCCTACCTAAACAAAATGGCTATCTTATTTATAACATAAATAAAACGTGACAGACCCCCACTATCTATTTATTATATTATTATTAATTATAAACTAAAAGATTTAAAAAATAATGAGGAAAAAGTTTAGTTAATTATTTATTATATATTAACAATATTTATATAATAGGTTTACTGGATGATTATACATATATAAATAAAGTTTGATTGACGGTCATAGAAAGAGTATACACATATTATATATGAACATATTAATAATCAAGTCAGCTATTCAAACATATGCAAACAATTAGTTCATACATTCAAAAGTCAGGTTTACTAACCCAGAACATCGTGACCAATTTAAGCTACTTCCTCTAATATTCTTCCTTTTTTCCTTAGTGCTTTCCTTCGGTGCGGTGATTTTTGTTCTGATTGATGGAGGCTTTCAGGATTTCTTTGTTATTTTTCTTCAATGTGAAGAGCAACAACTTTAGAAGAAATTTAGTGAGTTGTTGATTTGCTAATTTGGTGAAATTGTTGATGAAAAAATAGTGTGAAAGAGTGGTCTATTTATAGTGATAATTAGGTCAACAAATTAGGAAAAAAAAATTGATTTGCAAATTAATTTTTCCTTGGTCACCAAACTAACCAATCATAAGATGAATATGACAAAAATTGACATTGATTGACCAATAAAAACAATTAAACATAAAAGGAAACATTTTTGGTATTTATTATGATTTTTGCACTCAATTTTTATAAAAAGTGCATAAAATCAAATAAATAATTATTTTTAAAAAATACCATAATTAAAAATACAAAAATAATATTTTTATAATAAAAAATGGGTTTTTTATGACTTTTATAAATGGAAATAAAATTAGTAACAATAAACAAAGAAATATAAAAAATGCACCAAGTGAGATTCAAACCCATGACCTTATGCTTCCAAGCTATGCTTCCTTACCAATTGTGCTATATTATTTATTTGAAATAAAAAGCCAATTGAAAGTATATGAAGATGAACAATTATTTTCTATTTTAAAAATACAAGTAATTTGAAATAAATTATTATATTTTTAAATAGACTTGAAAGCGGATATTTATTAAAACCCCAAAATATTAATGTAATTAAACCAAAGGAATTTTAAAACTCAAATTCGAAAATAAATTTGACGGTATCACTAAGGCGAGCAAATTTAGGGTATGACAGTTGCCCCCTATTTAATCACTCTTCAGTTGAATGGTATGAGAATACGCAGATCTCGTATGTTCAAATCAGAGGGTTATTAAATAATGGAAGACCCTAAAATTTGACCAGAACATTATAAGGATATACTGATATAGCATACCCAAGAGTACAGAAAAATATGCAAAGATGATGATGTATTATCCTATCAGAGTTTGCATAAAGAGTAGATAGGCAAAGATGATGATGTATCATCCTACCAGAGTTTGAATAGAGAGTGAGATTGAAGAGTAAGATTGACCTAGATATGATGACATGGATAAGTCGCCAATACCTAGGAAAGAGATCGTAGATTTTGCGTATTTACCCTAACCTAGGAGGTAAACAACACAAGTTGAAAGATTGATAGCTTATTACTGCATTGAGACTGATGTAACAAGCTACATCACAATTATAGTGTAAATAATACAAGTTTGAATTTTGACTTACTAATGCTTCGAGACTAACATAGAAAGCTAATGACGTAGATTTTGCATATTCATCACAGTCTAGGGGATGAATAACACAAAGTTTAATAACCAAATCCTAGATGATTAAACCAAATATAAATTGTGTCTGTTCTCAACTAAGGTATTTGCTGAATCGAAGTTATACCAGTTGTGTATGTTTCTTAACTAAGGTATTTGCTGAATAAGATCAAAGTTATATCAATTGTGTCTGTTCTCAACTAAGGTATAAGATAGACATGAAGAAATGAATCCAAAATTCACTGATGATGTTAGTTGTGTCTGCTCTTAACCAAGACTATCATCATGAAGAAATAAACCCCAAATTCACTGATGATGTCGGTTGTGTATGCTTTCAACCAAGACTATCGTCATGAAGAAAATGAACCCCAAATTCACTGATAATGTCGGCTGTGTCTGCTCTCAACCAATACTATCAACATGAAGAAATAAACGCCAAATTCCCTAATAATTTTGGTTGTGTCTGCTCTCAACCAAGACTATCATCATGAAGAAATAAAACCCAAATTCACTGATGATGTCAGTTGTGTCTGCTCTCAACCGAGACTATCATCATGAAGAAATGAACCCCAAATTCACTGATTATGTCAGTTGTGTCTGCTCTCAACCGAGACTATCATCATGAAGAAATGATCCCCAAGTTCACTGATGACGTCAATTGTGTCTGCTCTCAACCGAGACTATCATCATGAAGAAATGAACTCCAAATTCAATGATGATTCCGGTTGTGTCCGCTCTCAACCAAGACTATAATTATGAAGAAATAAACCCTAAATTTTCGCCAATGATACCGGTTTTGTTGGTTCTCAACCAAGGTATATCTTAAAGTTTGAACTATCCAGTTCGCATAGATAAGATCGCTAATGAAGGACTCCGAGATATTGGTTTTTCCCAAAGTGTGTTTGGAAAAATGCCATGTATGATGTATATACATAATGTCCCAGATTGATATGGAACTCAGAGTGTATGCACGTCAAGTATGTTGTGTATGCCCCAAATATTTACATATATACCAAATGTGTGTATACGCCCCAAAATGTAATGAAAATGTTTTTTTTGATATTCCCGTATGTTAGATGCACCAAATATTATGAATGACCTTGATACTTTGATATGGTTATGTGCACGTCATGCTTGATGTGAGGCTCTTAACGGGAATATACTGTTGAGATTTTCATGGAATCTACTGCCGAGGTTCTGTTGGGAACTAACTTTTGCCGAGGTTTTCTGGATAATCAACTGTCGAGATTAACCAGGGGAATCTACTACTAAGATTCTGTTGTGAACTACCTTCTGCCGAGGTCTTCTGAAAAATCATTTGCCAAGATTAACTAGGAGAATCTACTGCCGAGATTCTATTGAGAACTACCTTCTGCCGAAGTCTTCTAGATAACCAACTGCTAAGATTAACCAAGGGAATCTACTGCTGATATTCGATTGAGAACTACCTTCTGCCGAGGTCTTCTGAATATTTCAATTGCCGAGATCAACCAGGGGAATCTACTGTTGAGATTCTGTTGTGAACTACCTTATGCCGAGGTCTTCTAGATAATCAACTACGGAGATCAACCAGGGGAATCTACTACCGAGATTCTATTATGAACTACCTTTTACGGAGGTCTTCTGGAAAATTATCTGTCGGGATTAACCAGGGGAATCTACTACCGAGATTCTGTTGAGAAGTACCTTCTGCCGAGGTCTTCTGAAAAATCATCTACCGAGATTAACCAGGGGAATCTACTATTGAGATTCTGTTGAGAACTATATTCTGCCGAGGTCTTCTGGAAAATCATCTACCGAGATTAACCAGGGGAATCTACTATTGAGATTCTACATAAAACATATTACTTTTTTGACAATGATGATTGTCTTCACATGAAACATGGTTTTATGTTATGCATCTACATTTTGATTGATGCATGAAATGTAATGATTGATTGATGCATATAATGAGTGACTTGGATATGCGTCAATGGATGTTGGAATTTTGAGGTGCCAATGAGAATTGGGCTTAGGGGTAGACGCCAAGTGAGATTGGGCTCTTTGTTAGATCCATACTATCAGAATTTAGATGGATGTGATGATAGATATAGCTTGACTCTGAATCAAAGTGACCTAATGAATGCATGACAATAATTTATGTAGACTCATATGCTTTTTACCGGTGCCCCTATGATGGGTCATGGATGATTAAAGCGTTGAGGTTTCTCATAAAACAAGGTTGCTTGTCTCACGATCGTAGAGCGTAATGCTAACATGATTTCTCGATACTCGATTTGAACTCGAAGATTGCTGCCGTAGGAGGAGGATCCATTTGTGATTGTGAAAGTACGCAAAGAGCTTGCCCCTTGATGAACTGTTTTTGAACCAACTCCTTTTAATTGAGCCTCATAGTGGTTTTCCCTAATATTCGAATTTAGGAAGATATGCCCCCAATCTCCATGATCGGGAGGAAGTACTCTTTAGAGAGAACTTGGACTTACCATGAACTTTGATATAGATTGCCCCAAGATTTGAATCTTTGAAAAGTTTATACCTGAAGTTTCTTGAAGAGGAACTTGGGTTCCACATGGTGTAATATGAACTTGACATGTATTTCCCCAACACCAATATCTTAGGGCCTCGAGAAGTCGTCGAAATAAGAAACCAAGCCCTACCATGTTGTGATAGGAACTTGATTAAGGAGTACCCCTTCAAAGGGTATTCCCCTTATTGAACAGTGCTTTGAAACGTGATCCTAGTTGATTAAATCTCGGAATTGTCATCCATAGTCAATAGGATCTTTATGTGATATGCCCCTACGGTCAATAATTTTTCTTATGATTATAGGGTTTTAATTTAGATGCTTTTCCCCTGGTTAGAAGCGTTTTGAAATGGATGGCTTTTGATTAACCCAATTTCTTTTTGAGATCTCCTTGATGCTAAGTGTCTATTAGTAGACAAAAGTGTACACTTTGAAAAGTAATTCTGTATTATGCACATGAAAGTTTTGAAATCAGAGTTTGAATAGAAATGGATGATTAGAGATGGAGATTTGAAGAAGCAAAGTGGTTAGTAATAATTTTAACAAACATAGGAGTCAATTTAACACAAATTTCGCCGAGTATGCTTTCATAGTTAACCTTGCTTCAATTAGGACTTTTGAATATTGTAACGTGGCCATGGTTTGTGGTTTAAGAAACAATGGATATAAGTCTCAAGATTTATTTATCCCACCTCATTATCCTTGATGTTCTCCAATTCTAAGTTCAATTAGTCCAACAGATGCATTCAATCTCCAAGAGAAACTTCGTAGTCGCGTAGATGATGAGAAGCGTAGATAAATTCCAAGTGCTGATGAGAAGCATTGATAAGATCCAAGCATTAATGAAAAGCTTTGATAAGATCCAAGCATTATTGAGAAGCCTTTGATGATTCTTGAAGTGGCAGTCACGAGATTGTTCTCCAACTTATCTGTTTTAATCCCTTATTTTTTCTTAAGTCGATTCTTTTCAATTTTTACTTAACCTAGCGAGCTTTATTATGTTTTTTGAATTTATTTTTAATTTTTTGAATTTGAAAACTTGTGAATGTTATGCTGATTGTTGTAAGCTTCGTCTTTATTGTTTCCTCGATCTTGAATGATGTAATGAGGAAGAAGGCGTCGTGAACTTTGTCTTTATTGATTGCTTCCTCCATCTTTGTTGATGTGCACGAGGAAGATTATATGCTTGAACCTTTGCTTAGATCATTTCCTCAATGATGTATTGAGGATGGAGATATGCTTGAACCTTTGCTTAGATGGCTTGATTCTCTTGAGATTTGAATACACTACTGAATTAATTGAAAGACTACCCTGCCCCTGGTTGAAATTAAGGTTTTTTTTTGAAAAATACAAAAAAAAAACTCCAACTCCTGGTTCGAGGGGGTTGCTTACGAATTAACTCCGTATTTCTCCACTGTTTAGGAATTGAAACAATCCCTTACATCATCAGCTCGGTCTTACTATTAAAAAGCATACGTAAGCCAAATTCAGTAATTTAATTTTCGTTATTCTCCCTCAAAGTTTGTTAAAGTTGAAAAATGAAAATGGAAAATTCATTGATTATATGGAAAAATGATAACAAAAGAGTGAAATGAATGGATTTGTTTCAAAATATGCATGCTCCTTTTATTAAAATTACTCACCCAAAGATACAAGTTTATAGCAAATGAAATTTAGCAACTTAGAAATCACAATTGAAATGATAAAGGCCTAATGATCTAGAGATGAACTCCCTTGTTGATCCACTGACTTTAGGACATTCTTCTTAGTCTTTAGATTTTTCAAACCAAGGGGTGACCGTTCACCAATGTGATCCCTTCTTCAAAAGTCAACTGCTTATTGTTGATAAAATCTTGGACCTTGTGTTTGAAACCCCAACAGCTTTCAAGGGTATGTCCTGGAGAGTTAGCATGATACTCGCACCTGACATTTGCATCATACTTAGGAGGGAGTTCCCTAGTCGGAGGATTCAATGACTTCTGCTCTACCAAAGATGTCTTAAGTAAATGTTGGAGTAGCTGACTATGCGGCATGGGAAGTCTATCAAATCTCCTTGGTGGTAGTTTTCGTCTTCCCCTTTGTTAGGCATATCCCTTCTATTGATACAGTTGTTGTAGTTGCTGCTGAGGTGGGGGGATTTTCCATAGTGATGGCATCTGTGGTGCTGAATAGGCCTGTGACTGGGATGAAGAATGGTTACCTTCGCTACTCAGTAATAATTGAATGATCAAGTTCATTTAAGTCTTCAACTGGTGGACCTCCTCCTTAAACAATTATTGGCCTCTTTTAAGTTCATCCCTGGCTTCTTGAGACATGCTTTGAGTTCACTTGTGAGTATCAAGAATATTTCTAGCTTAATCACAGTTGGATAAGGGTGGAAGTGTAAATGATATGAACTTTGTGCACATATATGAATGAGAGATATGAAAATGCATGGATATGAACTTTGGGTAATGTTGTACCCTAAAATTTGCCCTCTCATTTTATCAAAATTTTCCTCACAAGACTCTTTGGATTCAAGACCAAATTAGGTTTTGCTCAGCTCAAGACATCTCCCTGCACTGTTGATTAGGGTTTGAGTTTGCACAGGGATTTTTGGATTTCTAATGCCTCATGTGACTTTCATACTTCATATTGGACCTCTAAGATTGCTCATACCAAGTTTCAAGCCTTGAATCAAATTTTTGCCCAGTCAATTGGACAATTGACCTAAAATCAGTTGTATTGGGGAAAAAGTCAACTGTGGCCAATTTACAGTCAAACCTCATAATTTTTTATCCATATCAACATTATAGACTCATATGAACCATTTGATCAAGTTTGGACCACAACCCCTCAAGAAATTTGATCAGATCTTCAAAAGGGCAAAATGGTCATTTCTAGGGTTTTGACTGTAGAAGGGCAATTTTTGACTTTTTACCTAGCCAATGGAAAATTGGGTTCAATAATAGTTTCAAGGACTCAATGGCATCATCTTGACCTAATCACAAGGTTCAAAAGATCTTAAATGCATTTGATTGACAAATGAATTTCCCAGTCAACTGATCAAAAATCACCTGTACATTGAAAAGTCAAACTTTGACTTTTTGGTCAAAATCAAGTGCCAAGGGTCATTTTTCATCAAGATGTGTCAAAACATGAAAGTTGTTCACCAAGAAACTTAATTTTGAAAATTAGGGTTTAAGTTTGAAAATTTTCATAACTTAGAAATTTTCTAAGTTATGAAAATTTCTTATTTTTTCCCAACTTTTTCACCACGATGCAATTGGATTCAAAGGAAACTTAGAAAATGAAAGTTGTAGTCCTACACAAAATCTACAACTTTGATTCACAAAGTTTTCCCAAAAGATGCTTGAATCTCAAGTTATGATTTTGTGAATAGGGGTCCATGAAACTTTTAACTTAGTGAAATTTTGCCCTAGTTTAGGCAGGATTTTGACCTATCTTCATGGAAATTTTTCACATAGTTCCAATTGAAATATCAAAATGCATTTCAAAGATGGATTGTAGAGCATGTTATAAGATTTCCAAAATTTCCAAGAACTCTCCAAGATCATTTATGGTTAGGGAGAATCGAAGGAAAGAAAATGGCCATTTCTCACTTTTGTCCATGGCATTTTGCACATTGCTACAAGTTGCAAATCTGTCCTAAGCATGCTTGTACTTGGTTTACAGGTTCTAATCCTTTCTAAACTCCAAAATTGAATGCAAATACATTGGACAATGGCATTGTTCTGATCTTTAAAGCTTTGTACAAAGAATTATTCCAAAAATGGCAAAAAGGTTACAATGCTACTTTGATAAAGCATACATAATGCAATTTTGTTTATCTTGAGCCATGGACCCAATATCTTTGTGCAAACAACATCCACAAACTTCAGGAAAAGTGTACCAACTATGTGCATACCCTGAGCTAGCTTATACAAGCCTTTGCCTTTGTCAACTCATTTTTGCTTCAAAAGCAAGTAAGCTTGCAAAAAGTTTATAACTATTGCCTTTGATAAAACCACGACTTGAGACCATTTGAAACAAGTTCTACATATTGTACCAAGACAAAAGCACGAGTTTACAACCTCTCAAACACCCAAATACACCAAAAACTCCATTTCTTCCCAAAATAGGGCAAGCTATTGCAGAACTCAAGCCAAAACCAAATTGGCTCGTGCGTTTTATCTTGAACCACTTCAGACACATTCTATAGATCACACCTAAGCTGTCCAAGCCCTTCTCAAGCAATTGTAACCCCTGTTTCGTGCTTCACCATTTTCAATTTCTGAGTTTGTAGGTTGACTTCTACAAGGAGATTCAAGCCATTTCAAAGCAAGCTGAGCATTGAGAAAGGTTGAGGGAACATTAAGCAAGCTCAAAAGAACTTCAGGCCTCACTCAAAGTTGCTACATTTCCATATTCAACTTCAACTGAACAAGGTATTTTCTAAGTTTCTATCTCTCTATTTAGACATCCTTAGGCTTAGGTTTGTGAAGAAAAAATGTAGTCCTTAAGTTGCTTGAACTGTACATATGCATAACTTCCATTTATATTAACTGAGCTAGGAGAATTTGGATGATGAACTTGCTAAACATTTTAGGTTAGAAATTAGGGATGACAAAATTCTCTCTGATCTTTGAGAGTTAGGTCAAGTTTTTTATATCAATGGAATCGTGACTAAAAATGCTACAAGTTTCATGTTGCAAGATTTTGTTTTTAAGCACGTATGCAGGAGATACAGTTTGAAGTACAGGGCGCGCACATTTTTGTTCAGAGGTTAGGGACGAAGTGGAACTTGGGCCTGGGCTTGGCTTGTCCTTCTATTTGCACCCCTTTTTTACTTCCTGCACCCCCTTGGCCCATTTTCTTTATTTTTTGTATATTTTTCATTTCTTTTATATTTTCTGACTTTATTTATTTTTTCTAAATATTAAAAAATCACCAAAAATATTCTCTTAATTTTTAAATTTTTATTTTATTATTTTTATTAATTTTTATGACAAAAAATAGTTTATTAGGTTAAATAGAATTCATTTTCTTGAATAAATTTGTAAATAATATTGAAATACTTAAATATTTTGTTTTTATTATTTATATACTTCAAATAATATTTTTATACAATATTTAATTTTTTTAACATTTGTATATATATATATATATTATTATTATTTTTCTTAAGCAAAAAATGAATAAATAAATAATATAAAGCCTATTTCTTTTAAACCAAAAATTAGGGTTTTTCACCCTTTCAAAAAATAATCTTTTTTTAAGACATTAAATAAATTCATTTTTACATACATAAAAATAAATACAAAAACAGCTGTGCATATTTACATTTAATTGCATATTTAAATAATTGTCTATTTATTTATTTGTACAATAAATTCAATTTGGTTGTAATAGTTTTAGGTTTTATTTTGTGCAAATATCCCCTTATTCAAACTTGTATACCCCTCCCTATAATAATGTTGTAATAGTCTTAGATTTACTTTTACACATTTTATTGCTTTCAAATGCCATGATAGTAAATTAGGGTTTGTATGCAAGAGACCAAAATCAAACAATTAGCATGACTAAACACAAGACAAAAATGCATGAAAAAATGACAACACCTTGCACACAAGCACCCCTAGGGTTTCATCCACTTTGTTGCCTTAAAATGGCCATGGTATGATGCTAGGTATCTTGGCAAAACAAAACAAAACAAAAGATCATAGTCCCTCGATGACGCTATCTTGGTTTCCTAAACAAAAATGATCTAGTCCCTCAAAAACTTGCTAAGATACTTGGCACAATTGCTATCATGGTCATACGATGAGCCACGCCTGTCCCGTTTAACATCCAAAGATAGGGTTATTTACCAAATATAATGGTAAAACAACCATGTCAAAGGGTTAAAAATGCACAAGAAAGACTTTTGATTAGGGTAGACAACTCCTAGTTACTTGATCAATTTGCAAACCATCCTTGCTATTTTTAAACAAAACACACACACAATTTCAAAACATTTCCCAACAAACTTTCAAACATTGAAACATTTTTCAAAATACAAACACCTTTGTATACATTCAAACAAGAATCATTACAAATGTTGCCAAAACAAAGGCCTCTTTTCAAAATACTTTCAAAACCACACACAAAAGCACCATTTCAAACAATTGAAAAGTAAAAGCAAGTGATCTAAAACAAGTAAGTAAGAGCCCGTGGAAAACCATGGATGAAAAGGGTGCTAGCACCTTCCCTTTTCATAATCTACCCCCCGAACCTAAAAACAATCTCAAAGGTCTTTCATGTGCTTTTTTACCTTTCCTTTTGGATAAAGTAAAAGTCAGTGGAGACTCTTGCTAAATTGCAACATTTGCAAACACAAACGCAAAACCTCAAGTCAGTTATCCCACCGTATCACAGGTAAGAAGTGTTTGGTTTTTTTTATTGAAAGGTTATGGGATGTGTGGCTAGCACGCTTTCCCAACACCCGCTTCGGGCTCACTGATTGATGAAGCATTGTAGGATTTTCTTGAATAGCTTGAACGTATGAACAAGACTTGACCAGATGCAGCTTTTCTTTCCCTAGTTCACTAGATCTATGAAGGAAACTACCTCAACAGGAGTTAGGAATCAACTCATGATCTTGGGATGGTGTGCCCTAGTATGAGTCTTTAAAATGATCTCCTGGTTAACCAATTATGATAATAAATTGCATTGAGCAACAAATCTTGAACTGATTCACAACAGGATCTGGAAGATACTTGTCCCTGATAGGATCATTGACCAAGTTTATTGACTGTTTGAAATTCCTAGATGAGAAAAGCTTGTTCGCAAGAAAAATTGGTCATACAGACATAGTAATTTTAATGCAAAGTTCATGCAAAAGTTTTGAAATCAAAATCATTTTTGGAATGATGTCATATAGAAAATGAATCATTGGTCAAAACACTATTTTTTTAGACATTTAAAGTGAAAGAGAAAGAAAAGGTATGATACCAAGACAAATGATTTGAAAAAATCTTAGGAGTCATTTTATGCAACCTTGGTGTAGTATGCTTTCAAAAGAAACATGGCTTTAATTAGATCTTGAGGGTTGTAACATGGTCTGATTCACGGTTTATGAAACAAAGGATAAAGGCTCAATGTTTATTTGTATCCAACCTTTTTTTCATGGTGTTCTCCTGTCCCACATTAAGTTAATTTAGACTATATGCATTCAGGCTCCAAGAGATTTCAGAATTGTACAAATGATAGCAATAATGATGGCTCAGAAATGAAGGGAATTTTTTTTGAAAAGGAAGTCACTTCTTCTTACAACTTTTTGTTGTTTTCGTTGAGGACTTTATTCAACTCATTTTTGTCTTTGTTGAGGATTGGCAACCTCTTTCTTTTGAATTTGTAATCCCTAACTTTTTCCTTAACTATTTTATTTGAGATTACAGTAGCAGGATGCCCTAGTTTTTACCTAAGTCTCCTTCATAGGTTTTGACTTAGCGGGCTTTTTCTTTTTTAGTTTTCATTTCATTATATTTTTTTGGAAAGATAGTGACTGCCTGGCTTAATGATTATGGAGAACCATCATCGTCACTTTTGATTTGGAAGACATCTTCGACACTTCTTTGATGTGTGTGAAGGAAATTTGATTGCAACCTCTATTGAAAGGTGTCTTTAATGATTTCTCTTGTATTTGAATGCACAACCAAATTAACTGAGAACCACCCATCCTCAAGTTAAGATTGCAGGTTTTTCTGTATAGAAAGAAACTCCAACTTCTAGGCTCAAATGGGTTTACAAGAGATTAACTTCCTTATTTCTCCAGTGTTTGGGAATTGAAACAATGGTTGCATAAAATCAGGAAAGTTTTATTTAAAAGCATACAAACAACAATTATGGGTATTTTGTTTTTATCATCATCCCTCCAATATTTTCATAAACAAAAGCTTCATAAAGAAAGTAAACAAGAGATATATATTTTTAAAAAGAAAGCAATAAATGAAAATAAATTGAATTAAAATATTGCAATTCTCATTTATTTAAAATTAACATGAAAGTATGAACAAATTTTGAAAGCAACTGTCAATACAATTAAAGGAAAATGCAAACACAAAGAAACATGGCCTAGTGACTAATCAACAACAAGGATGAGCTCTCATGTTGGATTCACTGTCTTTGAAGAAAAGCTTCCTGAAGTCTTTATATCTATCAGGAATAAGGGTGTTTCACCACATGAGGGCTATCTCCATCAAAAGCCAACAATTTGTCATTGATCAAATTTTGCACCACTTCTTTGAAGGTATTACATTCCTCGATCGAGTGCCTAACTACTCCATCTTGAAACTCACATTGGACACTTGGGTCGTACCATGGATGAAATGACTTCAAGGATCTAGTATTTCTAGGAGTTATCATCGAAGTTTAGATCAGATGAGACCATAATTGACTATAGCTCCTCAGAATCGGGTCAAACTGGAGAGTCTCTCCTTCTTGGTTCTTCGGAGCCTCTGTTGATTATGATGTTGATTATGATGTTGACGATGATCATTTGAATTTCGAGCTTGGAGATTCTGACGTTAATGCTGATTGTTTGGATTATGAGCTTGTTGAGCTTGGAGATTTTATGAAATTGTATTAATTACACTCTCTTATTCCTCTTGGGAACTGGAAAGGGATTCCTTCTCATAAGTTTGGCTACTCAAAGCGTCTTGTAATTTTCCACTTTTGAGGCCACTCTCAACAAGTTCTCCAACTGTGACCAAGTTAGAAAAGTTTGAGGACACACAACCTATCATCTTCTCATAGTGGGAGATTTGAAGAGTATCCATGAACAAATCAACAATTTATTTCTCTGAGAGTAGTGGTTGAACTTGGGATGCCAATTCTCTCCATCGTTGTGCATATTCTTTGAAGGATTTGTCACTTTTTTGAGACAAGCTTTGAAACTGCACGCGATCAGAAGCCATGTCCAAATTGTACTCGTATTTTTTCAAAAAGGCATCTGCTAAGTCAGTCCATGATTGAACACTACTGCTTTCTAACTTAAAGTGCCAATTCAATGACGCCCCATGTAAGCTGTCTTGAAATCAATGAATCATTAACATATGGTTGTTGGTATGAGAGGTCATCTTTCAGAAAAATATCACCAAGTGAATTCTTGGGCAGCTAAGGCCTTTATAATTCTCAAACTCAGGCATCTTAAACTTTGGAGGTATAACCACATATGTAACTAAACACATAGAAGCGACATCGAGATCATTGGTCCTTTTTCCTTCTATAGCTTTAAGTCTTCCATCTAACATATTACACTTTTCGGCCATCTCAACAACTTGTGACTTTCAGGATTTCCCAATAGGCTTGACCTTTAGGAATGTAGCACGGGGAATGAAAACCGGTGATACTTGCCCCTGTTCAATCTTCTTAAACCTGAAGAGTTGGATTGACATGGTCGCCATTTGGAATCTGATGGTGGAAGAGGATTGAACACTTAAATGCCCAGAAATTTTCACTCGTATGTGCATGAAGTAACACTTGTTGGTTGATTGTATTGATTGAATATGCTTAAAGATTCCATTTGGAGAGGTGATAGAGTGTCGCTGGAGATGGGCTTATATATGCCATCCAAAGTAACTGTTGATAAGAGTATCAGAATGAGTCTACGCCTAACTGTATCTGAAGAATGCTTTTCAGAGAATCTCTGAAGGGAAATGCTTTTAAGAACAAAGACCCTAAAGTAGATGTTTTTCAGAATTCCGTCTCTGAAGGGGAAATTCTTTTCAGAACGATCCTCTGAGGGAGATTATTTTCAAAATAAACTTCTGAATGGAGATGCTTTCCAGAACTCGGTGTCTAGGGTGAATGCTTTTCAGGATTCCGTCTCTGACGGGGAAATGCATTTTAGAATGAAGCACTGAAGGAGATGCTTTTCAGAATAAACTTCTGAAGGAAATGCTTTTCAGAATGAAGTGCTGAAAGGGAAATTCTTTTCAGAACTCCTGTGAAGGAAATGCTTTCCAGAACTCGATCTCTGGTGGAATTCTTTTCAGAATTCCGTCTCTGAAGGGGAAATGCTTTCAGAACGAAGCGTTGAAGGAGATGCTTTTCAGAATAAACTTCTGAAGGAGATGATTTTCAGAATGAAGTGCTAAAGGGGAAATTATTTTCAGAACTCCTCTGAAGGAAATGCTTGCCAGAACACGATCTATGGTGGAATGTGTAGTGGTAGAAATGTTTAAGACTAAGCCATTAGATTGACTAGACTTATACAGATCAAAATAGAAATCGCCACCGTGCTTTATTGTTTCTAAAGGAATGGGAAAAGAGTGAGTAACCCAAAAAATAGGGGGAAAGATTCAAGGTAAGGGGGTTGGTTATGCAAAGGGAAGGTATTAACACCCTAAATATCTTTAGTACTCCACAAGAACCTCTTTGTAAAATATGTATATTTTGGCTATAAAATGTTGTATAAAAATAGATGGTGGAGGTGTGAAAAGAAATATATTTTTTATGATTTTTGCACCCTCTGAAGTTGGGAACCTTTAGTGCCTACATACCGCCTTATGTGCAATAGGGGACCAGGGTACACATAGTTCCTCCTTAAAAATTTTAAAACACAAGTGTGTTAGTTAATTTTATGAGATAAGACCTCATCGTCATTCTCCGTGTGGAAAACATACTTACTACCCACAATCATGAGAAAGGAGAATTTGCATCATCTCAAAGTGGATGCTATGGCTTGGATTTTTTTAAATCAACAATGCCTCACTCAACACCTAAGTGGAAAATATCCCTCTTTACTACATATTGTAGAAGTATAGTTGTTTGTATCACTATAAGGATTGACAAGAGACTAATCTTTTGGGAAAGTTTGAGATGAAAGCCAAGATGGGAAAATGGTTTGAATGAGATCGACTAATTTTTAATCTCATCACAAAAAATGTTAAGGTATTATTGATGTTGATTGAAGTTTATTCATGAAAATGCTTGAAAATACATGGACTTAAGTCCAAGTTTATTATAAAAGTGGTTCAAGTTTAAAAACAAGAAGATTTTTCAAAAGGAGGGAGAATAATTTAGAAATTAAAGAGATAGGAGGAGAAGAAGAGACTGTCCTAAATCATAAGGTAGAAGCTAGGGATAGGAACCATCTAACCAACAAAAAGACAATACTTGACATTATGAGCCAAGATAGAATTCTCATTCTTTGTATTGAAACAAAGCAAGCAAAGATACTAGACCTCTTGAGAGAACCAAACTTCAAGTGTATTAAGTCTTCACAAAAATTGGGCAGAGTAACGGCTGTATACGGGTGAATTCCAGACTACAAACAATGAATGTAATCAGTGACCTGCATACAAAACAAACAAAAAACCCAATATCTTGAGGTAAACCTCAAGAACTCCAGACAAAATATCAATTAAGGTCACAAGGTCTCCAATATAGGCCAAGGTTTCTATTATGAAGTCCATGAAGTCCAATACTCCATAATGCCAAGGATAGTAACCAAATAGTCAAAGTATCATTAAAGTTTTTTATGGTTTATGTTGATTATTAGGTGTCTTAAATAAAGGAAAGAAAAGCTCAAGTTAGCAAAATAAAAATGACAAGAAAGTAAATGCTCAAGTGAGCAAAATAAAAATGGCATGAAATATTATGCTTAAAATAAATGGTACACAAAGAATAAAAAATAAAGGGCATAAAGTAAAAACAAAAGTTAAAAAATCAATTATTATTGATTAGTGGTTAGTTGGATGATCATCTTGAAATTTGCATTTGGAACTCATTAGAGGATTGGTAGAACCAAAGCCTCCACACAACAAGTTACATTTGCTTTTTGTCAAGTATATCATCCATTTGGAATCCTCAAAAATACCATTTAATGAACAATGATGTTAAGTGATCCGCGTTGACCAAAAGTGTTGTAGATCCATTAGAGGATTGGTAGAACCAAAGCCTCCATACAATGAATATCAAGGTTATTGGATCAAAGGGATCAAATTAACATACTTGGGCTTGAAAACATAGGTTTGGGCCACGAATGATCATTTATTCGAATCGGGAAAAAAATTTAGCGCTATGTTAAGCAATCGTAAGTGGACTTATATAGAAGTTGCACCTATTTTGAGGCCATTCAATAGCAATCTATGCACCACTTGTTTTGAGACATGATATAGAGATCATGCTCCAATAGAACTTAGTGCAATAAGAAAGGGATGAGATGGAGAGGGGTGAGGGAGAATATACAAACCATATTTGAATTAAATTTTAATCAAACTATTATTAAAATCATTCATCCATTTTTGTGGAGTTAGACTCAACATCATGGATCCAATGATGTTAATAAAGTTCAATGATCAAAATTCAACCCAACTTCAGCCAGAAAATGATCACAAAGTAATATTACATTTAATATATACATTAAAAAGGTTTTATAAAAGGTTTTAAAATAGAAATAGGAAATAAAAATATCAACTATATTCAAAATAATCAAGAAAAATCAAGTTAGGCCATAGAAAAATCAGAAAAGGACTCAAATATTTTTATGAAATTTTTGGCAATTTTTAAAAGTCAGAAACTATTTTAAAACTAATTAAAAATGTTCAAAACAAAAATAAAATAGGTCAAAAATAGTAAACATCAATAAAAAATTCCATAAAATTTACAAAAAATCAGAAGTATGCAAAATGATATTTAGGAAATTTTTCAGAATTAAAAAATGTCAGAAAGTATTTTTAAAGTAATTAAAAGAAATAAAATAGTGCAAAAAATATAAAAAATATCCAATTTCAAAATATAAATATGAAAAAATATTCATGAGATCAGAAATAATTCAAAGTATTTTTGTGAATTTTTTCATAATTTTTGGATAAAAAATAATAGAGTTATAAATTTTTAAAAATTAAATTAATTAAAATATAAAATCAGAAAATAAAATAAAACCAAAATGATATGGGCCATCAGATCATAGTCAAAATGCGTAAGTAAGATAATCCAATGGACCAGATGCGTTGTGCTTGACATGGACCTTAGTGGGATGCGCAGGGAATCAGGAAAAAGGAAACCAATGAAATTAAAACGCTTGGCACGCTATCATTGGTTGAGACGAGACATGTCATCATCTTCAACCTCCAGCCACCCTGCAATGGAGATTTTGTGAGATCCTTCAAAGGGTAAAATTAGGATCCCAGACCAGTATCATTGAACTCGTCTCTTCAAGACGATCCTAACACCACCATTGCGCCAAATTTATGTAAAGTATACAAAGAGATATGAATCAAAAACCCAGAAAATAGCGAGCACCTGCAATTTGAGATTTCTCTTTCAATTCTCAATGAATTTAAAAATTGTAAGAAGCACTATAATCAAGAGAAGGGGTAGAACAGTTTAGTGCTTTATTTAGATCCAAATGATGGAGAATTCTACCTTTTCTAAGTTCAAGAAATAAGCTCTGAAACTAGACTTCTGTAGCTTGGGTTATGACTCATTTTGCTTGGTTTAAATGTTGGTGAGTTTGTATGATGCTTGTGGAAGATGAATGTGCAAAGAATTTTGGAGGAAAAGGCTGGAATCTCAAACTGATTCCAAAAATTTCAAGCTCGTGTGAGGTTTTGACAGATTGTTTTTGGCTCTCAAAGCTTGAGGAAATGAATATGGGATGACCCTCTATTTATAGGGAATCAAATGGAATGTTCAAGCGTATGAACTGATAAAGTTTGGAGGGAAATCGTGTGAACCTGATACACGAGCAAAGTGTGATTTGATTTCCATCAAAACTCATCCATTCCTTGCGTTTTAATGCTCTAATCCACTTTGGTAACTTGGTTAAACATCTTTAGATCACAAACGCGTTCTAATTTGATGTTTAGAGGCCAAAACATGAATTTCAAATTCTGACTTATGAAGAAACTTCAGTTCCAAGTTACCAAGTTCAATCCAATGGCATTCTCAACTCAATGGGTCTTAAGGCATGATTCTTGATGATTTAGAAAGATGAGGTTACAAGCTTTGCAATGGAAAAAGAATGGAATCAAATGGATGCTTGAGCTAAAAGTTGTACTGGGTCAAAGTTGGGGGAAAATGTTGACTTTCCATACTTAGAAATATTTCAAGTTTTTCTTCAAAAGTGACCTAT
Source organism: Vicia faba (assembly GCA_948472305.1). Lineage (NCBI taxonomy): Eukaryota > Viridiplantae > Streptophyta > Magnoliopsida > Fabales > Fabaceae > Vicia > Vicia faba. The sequence continues at coordinate 1,089,503,015 of OX451740.1, forward strand.
AATGTTTTGCATCCAAACATGGCCTTCCACTTAGAATTTTCTCTTGACCAAAAAATATGGCATGAAATAGACCTCTTAAATGACACTTTGAAACCTGAACCATTCAAAATCTCCAAAACTTGAGAGAGTTATGAATTGTTGAAGTTGGCAAAAAATCATGTAATGACCTATAATATTTTGTATCCTTAGGGCATCTTCCATCCATTTTTTCACTTTACACATAAAATAAGGCATAAAGTTCACATCTTCGAGATCATTATGGAAAAAGAGTGGGCTCAAGGTGATAAAAGTTTACCAAGTTATGATCATTTGAAGTCACATATGAGAAATTGGAGGTTCATCTAGAGGACTTGTAATCTTTCTTCATCATCAAGCTTCTTCCACGTGAAAACTCCTTGGAAATTTTGAAGTGATTTGTTGATAACACTTTAAAGAGAGGGATGTCTTTGGAATCACTCAAAAATACCAAAATATGAGCAAGATATGTTTCTTTGAAGTTCAAAACCCTAGCTCCTAGATCAAGAGAAATGCCTTTAGGAACTTTGGAAATTTTAACAAACTTCTTTTATCAACACAAATGTTTTGTAAATAGAAGTTGTTTAGGATAAAAATGAGAATTCATATTCACCAAAACCACTTCCATATCTTGAAAATTTAGAGAAATATGCATTTTTGACTAATGGGAACAAAGCCTTGTCCAAGCATGACAACTTCTCCAATCAATCCCTTGTACTTTTAAACCAAATTTGATAAACTTGAAATGAGGTGAACCAAAATAACCTTTTCATTACACTTCTTCCAAAATAACTTCAATGATGAGGTTTGAACTTCTCAAACTTTATTGACTAGGGCATGGAAATAAACTCATGAACCCATGGAGAAACTTGCTAAGCCTCATTGTCGTTACCTACATTAGTAATAAGCAAGAAAAACCAACATTGCATTTTATTAACTAAAACGAAAAATCAAGACAAAATGTTTATGATTATAAAATAAAACAAGTCAAGGTGCTTGGTGATTCCTCAAAGAGCAAAGCTAAAGATAGGGAGAGAAAACCAAAAGCCCTAATGTGATATTGTTGTGAATGAATCAATATGGTATGATGAAGGGATCTTAGGGGAAAAAATTGGGGTACAACAACTGCCCTTATTTAAGTTTCTTCTATCCAGAGATATGAAGGTTAGAAATCTTCGTGTCGACGCGATCGAAGATACTTAAATATAAAACAAACCCTATTTTTGGCCCTAAGATGCCATGCAATGCTTATGAGAATGAATGCATATGAACAAAATCAAAGAAACACAAAACACCATTGGGGATGTAACAAGGGAAATAAAGAAACAAAAGAGAAACCCGACCAGGAAAAAAAATCACTAGTGGATCAAAAGTCCTGACTTAGAGGATGGTAAGAAGTCAAAGGATGTACCAACTTCTACTGAAGGCGAAACTACCAACGTTCACTGAGGGTAGAAAAAAAAGATAACAATCACCAACTTTCACTGAAGGTGACCTACCAACTTTCACTGAAGGTAGACAGAGAATATATCATAGCATCGCCGCTCACTGACGATGAACTACCAACGTTCACTAAAGGTAGCAAAAAGATAACAACCACCAACTTTCACTGAATGTGACCTACCAACTTTCAGTGAAGGTAGAAAGAGAATATATCATAGCATCACCGTTCACTGACGATGAACTACCAACATTCACTGAAGGTAGCAAGAAGATAACAACCACCAACTTTCACAGAAGGCGACCTACCAACTTTCACTGAAAGTAGACAGAGAATATATCATAGCATCACCGTTCACTGACGATGAACTACCAACGTTCACTGAAGGTAGCAAAAAGATAACAAGTTTTTTCCTCAAAATTCTGGCATTTCACCTAGAACAGGTCTCAACTTCTTCTTTAACCAAGGAATTCTTCCTGGAAAGGGTAATATATAAGTTTTCTCAAATGAAGATACCATCACTTATAAAGACTTCATAATGAATTGTCTCTGCGATATTGAAAGACTTGCCATCCACTGGAGTAATTTTGGTAACGAACTGAAAACTATCCGCTCATAGGGAAGATATCAAAAAGGGTAATGTTGACCTTTACAGGGAAGTATAGGTTGCTCAAATAAAGAGACCTGCTACTTGCTATTTATGGAGGATTGTAAAAAATGACTTTCTGGGGAATGAAATATGACTTCCTGGGGAAAGAAAATATGACTTCCTGGGGAAAGATATATGACTTCCTGGGGAAAGAAATATGACTTCCTGGGGAAATAAATATGACTTCCTGGGGAAAGAAAATATGACTTCCTGGGGAAAGAAATATGACTTCTTGGGGAAAGAAAATATGACTTCCTGGGGAGATGCCAATATATTTTTGCTGAGGAGATAAAGTCTTCTCGTGCAAAATAAATGCACATTCTCAAACCAAGTCTCGAAGTCTGTAGATATCATAAGTAATAAAGTTGCTGAGGATCAAAGATTTAAACCAGAAATAAACTGGAATGGGACCGTTGTCCAAAATACATCCTTTGAGAAATAAACTCAAGAGGGAAACCCAAATCATCCATACAAAGAGTTGTACAAGAAGGATGAAGTAAAAATCTTCCCTGAGGGATAATTCAGTGGGGAAATTGAAAGAATATGCCCTTTCTGCTTACGGTCAACACTCTATTGGAGAGAGGTCAACAAAACATCTGCAAAACAGGGTAATATGTCAACAAAATATTAATGCATGCGAATGAGCAATGATTTGCTAAATTCAACTATGTATGATGTATGATTGAATGTATGAGTGTTATCATGTATATGATGACAAAACAGACATATAACACTGGGAGTAAACAGGAAAAACCAACTCAGGCACAATCAGCATTCGGCCAAATTACACCCAAGATGATCAATCCAAGAAAAAGTAAGCACCAACTGAGGAAACAAAATCTACTGCCTGGTTTAATTTTCCTGGGGAGGAACGTAATCCAGAAGCAAACAAATCTAAGTGACAAAAAATAGTACAGATTCAGGGATATAAAATCCTTCTCCCGGCTTCACCAGGGAAAAGCACTCAGACTTCAACGGAGAAACAAATGTTTTCAAAAGTAACACTTCTATTGGGGATTTGAAAAATATCAATTTCAAGTAGGGCCTACGGATACAAAACCTTCACTGGGGAATTAGTGCCGACTTCATTGGGGAGGTCAACACCATATTCACAAAGGGAGAAAAAAATCAATATACGTTCTTCACTGGGGAAAACAGAGGCATGCGTTTTTCGAGAGTGATTACTGTACCAACTTCTCTAGGAAGAAAGAACCTCTATTAAACAAACGGAATCTTCACTGGAGAAATCTTGGATTGAATCTTCATATCATGCAAACTCAGAAGAGAGGAGAAATGAACAAAAACTTGACCGGGGATACCGGCGTTGCAAACCCTATACGAAGAAACATCTTGAGCAAAACTTCCCTGGGAAGCAACTGGAGTTCGTCCATTCCTGGGACCACCACTTTTGTTTTTTCTCTTGCGTCACAAATTTTAAAGTAAAATTAAATTGTAAATTCTTTTTAAAAATCAATTTTGTTATTCAATCTTTTTTTGCTTTGAAAGTTATTATCAATAATAAATGGGGTCTTTGCAAGCTAAATAAGAATAAGAAATGCAAAGAATTGGGTAAAAGCTCAAATTTCATTAATAGAATGGTAGTTTGCGAATGGCGAGACTCCATGGATAATTAAAAAGTTTGGAAAATGGTAATATATATTAGAAAAGATACATTGAGATACAATGACCACTATTCCCTCTAACAACTTTTGAAATCCTGAGCAGTAACTTCTGTCGAAGTATGATGAGGATCCGAGAAGATTGTTGCTCTAATGATCAAGTCTAGTCTGATGTAGTTACTTACCAAGAAAGTCCCTAACTTTTGCCTAAGCTTCCCTTGCGGGTTTTCAACTTAGTGGGAAATTTAGTCTGTTTATGTCTCTAATTTATTCCTAGACCGCCCTTTTGGGTTTTCGGACTACCGAGACGCTCATTTTTGCTTAAGCTGCCCTTTTGGGTTTTCAACTTAGCAAGCTGTTCTTTTATTTCTTTAGGCGAAGTATTTCTTGAATGCATCAGCATTCACGGGACGTGGGAACTCCTCGCCATCCATATTTTCAAGAATAAATGCACCGTCGGAGAAGGCTTTCTTGACAACATATGGGCCTTCAAAATTGGGAGTCCACTTGCCCCTAGAATCAGTGTTAAAAGACATGATCTTCCTGAGCATGAGGTCGCCTTCTATGAATTCACGAGGTTTGACCTTTTTATCAAAAGCTTTCTTCATTCTCTTCTGGTATAACTGTCCATGACACAAAGCTGTCATTCTCTTCTCTTCAATCAAATTCAATTGGTCAAACCGGTTCTGGATCCATTCAGCCTCTGTCAACTTGGTTTCCATTATCACACACAAAGAGGGAATCTCAACCTCGACTGGGAGTACAACTTTCATTCCATACACAAGGGAGAACGTGGTTGCTTCTGTTGAAGTGCAGACAGATGTTCGATATCCATGCAAAGCGAAACGGAGCATTTCATGCCAATCCTTATAAGTAACAACCATTTTTGGACAATATTTTTGATGTTCTTATTAGCAGCTTCAACAACCCCATTCATCTTCGGCCTGTACGAAGATTAATTGTGATGGACAATCTTGAATTCCTCACAAAGTTCTATCATCATCTTGTTGTTCAGATTCGAGGCATTGTCAGTGATAATTCTGCTCGACACACCATACCGACATATGAGATTATTCTTAATGAAGCACACAACTACCTGCTTAGTAACATTAGCATATGAAGCAGCCTCCACCCAATTGGTGAAGTAATCGATTGCTTCCAAGATAAAACGGTGTCCATTCGAAGCCTTGGGCTCTATCATCCCAATCATGTCAATACCCCACATAGAGAAAGGCCACAGGGAAGAGATCACATTGAGAAGTGTCAGAGGCACATGAACCTTGTCCGCATAAATCTAGTATTTATGACACTTCTTTGGAAATTTGTAACAATCAGATTCCATTGTCAGCCAATAGTAACCTGCCCTTAGCATCCTTTTAGCCATCGAATGTCCGTTGGCATGAGTGCCAAATGAACCTTCATGAATCTCATGCATCAACATGTCTGCTTCATTTCTATCCACGCATCTGAGCAAGAGCATGTCATAATTTCTCTTATACAACACATTTTCATTGAGGAAGAAACTGCCAGCCAATCTTCTCAATGTCTTTCTATCTTTCTTCGAAGCACCAATCGGGTATTCCTGAGTCTGGAAAAAATGCTTGATATCATAATACCAAAGTGTCTCATCTGCTACTTCTTCTGTTGTGAACACATCAGCGGGCCTATCCAGTCGCCGGACTATAATTCGAGGTATATCATTCTAAGTATTCACTTGATACATAGAAGCCAGAGTTTCCAGAGCTTCCGCCATTTAATTTTCATCTCTAGGAATGTGATGGAATTCAACTTTATTAAAAAAGGGTAACAATCTTCTAGCATAATCTTTATAAGGGATCAAGCCAGGGTGACGAGTATCCCATTCTTCTTTAATATGATTTATTACCAAAGCTGAATCTCCATACACATCTAGAATTTTAATTCTGAGATCGATGGCTTCCTCGAGACCCATGATGCAAGCCTCATATTCTGCCATATTATTAGTACAATCAAATGTCAACCTTGCAGTAAAAGGAATGTGCAACCTATGTGGAGTGAAAATCAAAGCACCAATTCCTTTACTATAAGCATTCACAGCTCCATCAAATATCATACTCCAACGAGATTCAGGATCAGGACCTTCCTCAAGAAATGGTTCATTGCAATCTTTCACTTTCAGAAACATCATATCCTCATCGGGGAAATCATACTTCACAGACTGATAATCATCAACTGTTTGGTGAGCAAGATAATCTTCCAAAATGCTGCTTTTAATGGCTTTTTGAGTGCGGTATTCGATATCATATTCAGATAACAACATCTGCCAACGGGCAATTCTCCCGGTAAGAGAAGGCTTTTCAAAAATGTACTTGATTGGATCTATTTTGGAGAACAACCAAGTGGTGTGACTCAACATATATTGCCACAAACATTTTGCCACCCAAGCCAGAGCACAATATGTCTTTTCCAGCATGGAATACTGCGACTCATAATCAGTTAAATTTTTATTGAGATAATAAATGACATATTCTTTCTTCCCTGTTTCATCTTGTTGTCCCAGAATACGGCCCATGGAATTATCAAACATTGTCAGATACATAATCAATGGTCTTCCTTCAACAGGAGGGAGCAAGATAGGAGGTTCAAGAAGATATTCTTTAATACTTTGAAATGCCATTTGGTAGTCATCCGTCCATACACAACCTTGATCTTTCTTTAACAACTTAAATATGGGTTCACATGTTGCAGTCATATGGTAAATGAATCTGGAAATATAATTCTGACGCCCGAGGAACCCTCTGACTTGCTTTTCAGTTCTTGGCGCTGGCATTTCTTGAATTGCTTTGACTTTATCAGGGTCAACTTCAATTCATTTCTGGCTAACAATGAAACCAAACAATTTCCCTGATCGAACACCGAAGGTACATTTATTTGGATTCAAGCGGAGACGATACTTCCTCAAACGCTGAAATAACTTCAACAAATCTTCTACACGCCCTTCTTCAGTATGGGATTTAGAAATGATATCATCAAGATATACTTCAATTTCCTTATGCATCAGATCATGGAATAGGGTTATCATAGCCCTCTGGTACGTTGCACCAGTGTTCTTCAACCCGAAGGGCATCACTCTGTAACAGAATGTTCCCCAGGGTGTGATAAACGTTGTTTTTTTCATGTCCTCTGGAGCAATTCTTATTTGATTATACCCGGAAAATCCGTCCATCAATGAGAAAACCTTGAATTTTTTTGTCCTATCCATTAACATGTCAATGTGTGGCAATGGAAAATCTTCTTTTGGACTAACTTTATTTAGATCTTTGTAATCTACGCACATGCGGACTTTTCCGTCTTTTTTCGATACTAGGACAATATTGGCAATCCACTGAGGATACACTGACGTCACAAGAAAACTGGCATTAATCTGCTTTAGAACCTCCTCTTTGATCTTCACTGCCATATCTGGGTGAGTTCTTCTCAACTTCTGTTTGATTGACGGGAACTCTGGCTTCAGCGGAAAATGGTGCTCTACAATATATGTATCTAGACTAGGCATATCTTAGTAATACCGAGCAAAAATATCCACATACTCTTTCAACAACTCAATCAACCTGCTCTTCACACCAGGATGCAACAATGCTCCGATCTTGACCTCTTTCGGATCTTCTTCTGAACCCAAATTGATCACTTCCAATGGCTCTTTATGTGGCTGATTGGCATTTTCCTCGCGCTCAAGCAACCATGAGAGCTCTTCTAGAATCTCATCACAGTCTTCTTCTTCGACCCCATACACAGGACATTCAAAGTTGGGAGAGGGTGCAAGGTCATTGTATTCGATGGGTTTTTTTAATTAATCCGCACATATGATTTATGATTGCATTTAGAAACTGACACATATAACAAGTGATCAAGCATATTGTTTTTTCTGTTATTATTTACTTTGAAAGGTTTTTTTATCACCATTTTCCAAGAAAAAGCATAAAATAAAGACACAATTTGGGAAACAAAGACAACTTTTATTATTGATTCTAAAAGTCACAGTAAACAGATAAGCCCTACAATATTAATACTTCCACCTTGAGTGAAAGCTTTTCAAAAAGATTAACAAAACAAATTACTTTGAAACATGTATGCCAGAGGGAACATCAATGGTGATCCAGTTCTAAACCCTAACTTTGTGCATCACGTAATTCGGTATTTCCTGCTCTGCTTCATCTTCCACAATGGCATTAATCTCGAAAATAGTTGAATGAAGATATCCCCCGCTACGGAAAATGTCTTGGTACTTGCATGTAGAAGACTTCGGATTCATGCTTTTACCTTTGTCATTCTTCAAAGAGAACCCCAAGCCGGCTCTGTTATTATGTACAGGTGGATCCACAATCTGTCCCCATACTTCACTATGACCCTTACGCACAACCTGCTGCGCATCCTTGAGCGAAACCATAAAATTCTCATTTCCTCTTATGTTGTCAATAGATAAAGCTTGGAACTGAGTCCCAATAGTAACTTCATCCGCCTCCACAATGCTGAAAGAGGACAACTGAGATATTAATAATGCATGTTCCCCATTTATGATCACTACTTTCCCTTCACGTACAAATTTCAGTTTCTGGTGTAAAGTTGAAGTGACAGCCCCTGCCTCATAAATCCATGGTCGTCCCAACAAGCAGCTATAAGCGGGTACAATGTCTATGACCTGGAAAGTAATCTAAAATAAATGTGGGCCTATATGAATAGGCAAGTGTACTTCACCAATAACAGATTTCATCGATCCATCAAACGCTTTCATAATGATGCCACTCGGGCGCATGGGCGTTCCTTGATATTTCAACTTCATAAGAGTGCTCCTCGGTATAACATTTAAAGCAGATGTGTTATCAATCAGCACATTGGATAATGAATCATTCTTGCAATTCATAGAAATGTGGAGGGACAGGTTGTGATTCCTTCCTTCATCTGGAAATTCATCATCGCATAAACTCAAGTTATTACATGACATAATGTTCCCTACTACACTGCTGAACTGGTCTACATGCATATCACTTTCCACAAAAGCTTGGTCTAATACCCTCAACAGAGATTCTCTGTGAGCAGAGGAGTTCATCAACAAAGCCAAGATAGATATTTATGAAGGAGTCTGCAGTAGCTGATCTACAATTCTGTAGTTGCTCATCTTGATTATCTTCAAAATATCATCCACTTCTTTCTCCAACGTAGCTCCACTAGATTCACCTGTAGCCTTCTTAGGTTCAATGTTCTCAACAATTTTCTTTCCAGCTCTAACATTTTCTCTAACAACTGGTGCAAACAAACGACCGCTGCGGATCACCCTACTATTCTCAGCAATATTTCCAACATCAGGCATTGGCTGGATGGGAACTTCCACACCATCCTCCAAGACTGTAGCGTTATATTTGTAGGGTACAACCTTATCAGACTTGTAGGGAACAGGACACGACAAACTAATCACCAATGGGGTAACAACTAGCTTGCTATAATATTCAACTTTAAAATGGGCGAGTGCACCAAAACAAGGTACACTGACGTTTACCCCTTCTTCAACATAATAAGTCATTATTGAGACATTTCTGGAAAACAAATTCACCTCTGAGGAGAAATACTCATCCGCGGAGGCATACTCATCATTTGATTCTTCTTTAGCCAAACAAAACTCAATCATATGAACTTCATGGTAATCATCCCTTTGACCTGTAAACTTGATAGTTCCATTATCCAACAACAACTGAACACCTTTCATCACGATTGAACATCCTCGGGAGTCCAGGCAGCAAATTCGGCAAGATCCATACTGACATTCCACCTGACCAGCCATGTGGCAGAAAGTAGCATGCAATTGTACAAGATCCTCATTCATGTGCTCCACATAAAAAATTCTGAACTCTCCAGGACATCCAAAAACCATGTTCACCTCCTCTTCATACTATGCCCTAGGCCTGATTATATGGATGAGGCTCTCATCCATCATCTCCTACAAATCAGCCTTTATCTTATCGCAACCCTGTATGTCTGTACTACAAATAGCACAACCGGAATGGTCATGCGTATAGTAGCTAAATTCATAGAGGTCTGCATGCATTTTCACCAAATCTCCTCTAACCAGATGAATATCAAAAATTCGGAAGTCGCCTGGAGAACCGGCCACCATATTCACAACATTTACTCCTCCATGCTTGGGTAGAGGATTATCTTTCATATTGGGGCCCACATCCTTAAAATATAGAATACCATACTTCACCAATTTCTGCACCTCAATCTTCAAAGGATAAAAATTCTCAACATTATGCCCTGGTGCTCCCTGATGAAAAGCACACGTTTGGTCTGCTTTGTAATACCAAGGCAATGGTGATGGTACAACGGGATGTGGTTGAGTCTGAATAAACTTCTTCTAAATCAATGCCGGTAGTAATTCCATATAGCTCATAGGAATGGGTCATAAATCTCCCTTTTCTGATTATACCCTTGATTCCCCTGCTGGGATGGTCTCTGATAAGCAACGGTGGTTGGTGCTACACACAAAACTGGAGTAATTGAGGCGACTTGCTGATGACGCTGAGAATTTCTTCTAGGAGTGTTAACCCTCCTCTCTTGCATGACAACATTTTCATCCCCTTCCTTCTTCTTGGTGAACCCGTAAGATGGCTTCTTCACACATCCAGATCTTTCACCTTTCGTTAAACGGTCCTCTCTTACAGCCTCTTCTAAGCGGATACCCATGCCTACCATTTCAGTAAAGTCACCTGGCAAACTCGCTACCATCCTCTCGTAGTAGAAAGCACCCAGAGTTTTCAAGAAAATCTTAGTCATCTCCTTCTCTTCCATGGGAGGAATCACTTGGGTGGCTACCTCACGCCATCTCTGTGCATATTCTTTGAATGATTCCCTGTCTTTCTAAACCATGGCCCTGAGTTGATCACGATCAGGCGCCATGTCCATGTTGTACTTGTATTTTTTGATGAACGCTTCTCCCAAGTCATTGAAAGTATGGATGTTGATGCTGTCCAAACTCATATACCACTTCAGTGCAACACCGTTCAAACTATCCTGAAAAAAGTGAATCAGCAAACGCTTATCATCAATATGGGTAGACATTTTTCTTACATACATAACCATATGGGCATGAGGGCAAGTGTTTCCCTTGTATTTATCAAACTCCGGGACCTTAAACTTTGCAGGTATCTTGACATTCGGGACCAAGCATAATTCATTCACGTTCTGCCCAAATAACCTTTTTCCCCTGAGGGACTTTATCTCCCTCTGCATCTTGTCAAGCTGCTCTTGGAAATCATCCATTCTGTCATAGAGACCCAAGCTTTCACTTGGTGGAAGAAAAGGAAGATGCATATCATCATTAGTAAATGGGACCATATTCACCAAATGGGGTGCAGCAGGAGCAACATGCACCACATGAGGTGCAGTAGTAATAGTAGTCTGAACAACTGGAGTATCTTGAGGACCAAGATTGAAACCTTCAGGCATAAAGTTCTCTGGAATTCCCCATGGACAACCTTGAGGCATGCGATTCTGAATAATAGCTGGAGTAGCAGACATAGGAATATTTGGAACTTCAGCAGTAGCCCTTGTTGGTTGAGATTGAACACTCGGTGACTGATTCTGAGCAGCCACCAGAGATTCCATCAGAGAAGTAATATTGTCCATGCCGACCTTCAAAGCAGAAACCTCCTCGCACAGCTCGCGATTCTCTTGTTCTAAGTTATCCATCTTCCTTCTGAAATTAGCCCGAGTGTTGTAGTGATGAGTTAGCTTGTTGAACGAAGTAAAGAAGCTTGGTAAGACCCCCAGATATGCATAACAAATGCAAGAAATATGTGCAATATTATGCATGATATGCAATGCACATGATTTTATTTTATTATTTAATATTTCAAGGGATTTAAAATTTATAGACACATTACAAATATCAAAGTAATAACGCATTTGAGAATACTGAAAATTTTTATTATAATAACTTCAAAATGGATTACAAGTTTTAATGATCCCAAGTACAAGATGAAAATAAAATCTAAAACCCTGAAAAGAGAAGCTGATGGAGTTCACTCTACACACTGGCGCTTCCTTGTGAGCCTGGAAATCTGGGCCTTTAACCTCTAGTTTTCTTTTGCATATCTCTTAGCGACCTCCTTCCAATCACCTGAATTAGGGAGTGAGCAAATAGCATATGATTGAGGCTTAGGAGAAAATAAATCCCTTTGCCTCTCCATGGTCTCTACAGCCCGAATCTCAAGGATCTCAATCAAGCCGTCTTTCTCCTTCAAATCTTCCCTATAGGAAATGTCTAGAGTTTGGCACTTATTCTTCCAAGAGTCCTTTTCCTGTTGCATCCTGACCAAAGCAAGTTGCAGCTCTTATAGATCATCTAATAGTGGAGGAGTGTTCTTCACAAATAAATCAGGCATAGGTGTTTCCAGGGAATACGACATATTCAACTGAATAGCTCTCGTTTGGACCCACCAAAGATATGGTTCCAAGGAAACAACACCCCTAGGTCCCAAGCATTTCCTACTCTTCTTATGAATGTGACTCCAGGCCTTCGCAATCTACTCCGTAGCTTCCCTATGGTATTCTCCTTCCTTCATAAAGAAACCACTCAAATGAATACTATTTGGTTTATCCCTCATCGAATAACCAAGCTATCATCGTGCAAGAACAGGGTTATATTTGATTCCTCCCTTTGTACCAAGAAGAGGTGCATTGGGGAAACTACCATAACTGTCAACAATCTCTACATCCTAGTAAGCTCGATGATACCAATCAATATCCGAGTGAGTAAGTTCCGTGATTTTAGGAGCCCAACGGGGTTCCTTCCTGGCATCCCAAAAAGCATCAGACTGAGGCATATGAGAGATAAACCATTGGTACAACAAAGGCGTGCAACAGATAATCATCTCCCCATGATAAGAATTCCGAAGATGAATAGAGTAATAAACATCACCCAACAATGTAGGAACTGGGTTTCCAATCATGAAGATCCTGATAGCATTAACATCACCAAACTTATCCATATTAGAAAATAAGAACAACCCATAAGCAAGTAGAGCAAAGATGGCCTCAAAAGCGACTGTACTCTTCATCCTGGCAAAGTAACGAGCTTTCTCCAATAAGAACTAGGCTGGTAATCCTATAATCCCTCCTTTAGTAGTCATATGGGCTTTCACCTTAGAGTTCCCCAGATGAATCAAAGCAGCAATCTCATGTGGTTTTGGCTCACCCTCCAAACCAGTAAAAGGAATACGATCGGTAACAGGTAAATATAACAGATAAGAATATTCCTCCAGTATAGGCATCAACTGATAGTAAGGAAAAGTAAAGCAATGATACATCAGATCATAGAATTGGACCAAGGTCGAGAGGAAACCCTCCTTCATCCTAAGCTTCATAAGAGGAATGATGGATCCATACTTCTTCCGAAAATCTGCAGGATAATTGATCTCAGGAATTTAGACTGATCAACTCACCTATCTTGGGATCCTTGAAACTGTACTTCCTGGTCTTTCTTTTTCAAGAATCCATAGTCAAAAAGTACCTGAGATATTCACAATGGTCAACTTTTAAGCCCCTTGAAATGAAATTTCTTCAAAAGATGCTTATGAGTACATGGATGCATGATGCAACAATCATACACAAGATCACACATATAGGGTTCATAGGTTTAACGTCACGAGCATGAGGTCAAAGGTACTACCCATAAGGTGTTGGTCTAAAAGTTATCACCTGTCAAACAAGGTTCTAAAGGTTCCCAGAGTCTACATCCTTCCTTTGGATATTACCAACTTCCCGATTAACTCGGTAATTAATAATATTTTCAAGAAAAACTCATCTGAACGTAGTATCGCATGACAACTATTTCTGGATTACTCTGTTATAGCTTCCGCACTACACCTAAAAGGCCAAGATGGGTTAGGTATTCCATGGTCCTTAGCTTCAGCAGACTCCTAGGTCAAAAGCATCACGTCTTCCGGATTACTCAGTAAATGACACCACAGTCAAAGGGGCCTCCACTGAGTGGGGGATCTCATGCCTCCTTTTTTGGGATTACTCCCTAAAAGTTAACATGACTATACCGCCTGTCCTATATTAAAGTTTTCCCAAGTTCGGGTATAGGACTTATAAGTAATCATCAAGCACCCTGAAAACCAGGAAAGTCCAAGCAAACATATATACAATAAATAACATAACACATAAACAACAAAAGCATAAATACAGATATAAACAAAGATAGGTTTAACCCACTTAGGGATGGAACAACAAGAGGTCAATTTGTCCCCAGTGAAGTCACCATTTTTCTGCAGCGATAGAAAAGTTTAAGACTAAGCCATTGGATTGACTAGACTTATACATATCAAAATAGAAATCGCCATTGGGCTTTATTGTTTCCAAAGGAATGGGAAAAGAGAGAGTAATCCAAAAAAGAGGGGGACAGATTAAAGGTAAGGGGGTTGGTTATGTAAAGGGAAGTTATTAACACCCTAAACATCTACGGTACTCCGCAGGAACCTCTTTGTAAAATCTGTATATTTTGGCTATAAAATGTTGTCTAAAAATAGATGGTGGAGGTGAGAAAAGAAATATATTTTTTATGATTTTTGCACCCGCCGCGGTTGTGAACCTTTAGTGCCTACGTACCACCTTCCGTGTAATAAGGGATTAGGGTACACGTAGTTCCTCTTTAAAAATTTTAAAACACAAGTGTGTTAGTTAATTTTATGAGATAAGACCTCATCGTCATTGTCTATGTGGAAAATATACTTACTACCCACAATCATGAGAAATGAGAATTTGCATCATCTCAAAGTGGAGGATATGGCTTGGATTTTTTTAAAATCAACAATGCCCCACTCAACACCTAAGTGGAAAATATCCCTCTTTACTACATATTGTAGAAGTATAGTTGTTTGTATCACTACAAGGATTGGAAAGAGCCTAATCTTTTGAGAAAATTTTGAGATGAAAGTCAAGATGGCAAAATGGTTTGAATGAGATTGACTGATTTTTAATCTTCTCACAAAAAAATGTTAAGGTATTATTGATGTTGATTGAAGTTTATTCATGAAAATGTTTGAAAATGCATGGACCTAAGTCCAAGTTTATTATAAAAGTGGTTGAAGTTTAAAAACTAGAAGAGTTTTCAAAAGGAGGAAGAAGATTTTTGAAATTAAAGAAGATGGGAGGAGAAGAAGAGACTATCCTAAAGCATAAGGTAAAAGCTAGGGATAGGAACCATCTAACCAACAAAAAGCCAATACTTGACATTATAAGCCAAGATAGAATTCCCACTATTTGGATTGAAACCAAGCAAGCAAAGATAATAGACCACTTGAGAGAATCAAACTTCAAGTGTATTAAGTCTTCACAAAAATTGGGAAGAGTAACGACTGTATATGGGTGAATTCCAGACTACAAACAACGAATGCAATCACAATGACCTGCACACAAAACAAATAAACAACCCAATGTCTTGAGGTAAACCTCAAGAACTCTAGACAAAATATCAATTAATGTCACAAGGTCTCCAATATAGGCCAAGGTTTCTATTCCTAAGTCCAAGAAGTCCAATACTCCATAATGCCAAGGATAGTAACCAAATAGTCCAAGTATCATTATAGATTTTTATGGTTTATGTTGATTATTAGGTGTCTTATAGAAAGGAAAAAACAGCTCAAGTGAGCAAAATAAAAATGACAAGAAAGTAAATGCTCAAGTGAGCAAAATAAAAATGGCATGAAATGTAATGCTTAAAATAAATGGTACACAAAGCATAAAAAATAAAGGGATAAAGTAAAAACAAAAGGTAAAAAATCAATTATTAGTGATTAGTGGTTAGTTGGATGATCATCTTGAAACTTGCATTTGAAACTCATTAGAGGATTGGTAGAATCAAAGCCTCCACACAACAAGTTGCATTTGCTTTTTGTAAAGTATATCATCCATTTGGAATCCTCAAAAATACCATTTAGTGATCAACGATGTTTAAGTGATCCGCGTTGACCAAAAGTGTTGTAGATCCATTAGAGGATTGGTAGAACCAAAGCCTCCACACAATGAATCTCAAGGTTATTGGATCAAAGGGATCAAATTAACATACTTGGGCTTGCAAACATAGATTTGGGCCACGAATGATCATTTATTCGAATCGGGACAATATTTAGCGCTATGTTAAGTAATCGTAAGTAGAGTTATATAGAAGTCGCACCTAATTTGAGGCCCTCAATAGAAATCTATGCACCACTTATTTTTAGACAAGATATAGAGATCATGCTCCAATAAAACTTAGTGCAATACGAATGGGATGAGATGGAGAGGGGTGGGGGAGAATATACAAACCATATTTGAATTAAATTTTAATCAAACTATTATTAAAATCATTCATCTATTTTTATGGAGTTAGACTCAAGACCATGGATCTAATGATGTTAATAAAGTTCAATGATCAAAATTCAACCCAAGTTCAGCCAGAAAATAATCACAAAGTAATATTACATTTAATATATACATTAAAAAGGTTTTTTAAAAGGTTTTAAAATAGAAATAAGAAATAAAAATATCAACTATATTCAAAATAATCAAGAAAAATCAAGTAAGGCCATAGAAAAATCAAATAAGGACACAAATATTTTTATGAAAATTTTGGCAATTTTTAAAAGTCAGAAACTATTTTAAAACTAATTAAAAATGTTCAAAACAAAAATAAAATAGGTCAAAAATAGTAAACATCAATATAAAATTCCATAAAATTTTCAAAAAGTCAGAAGTATGCAAAATGATATTTAGGAAATTTTTTCAGAATTAAAAAATGTCAGAGAGTATTTTTAAAGTAATTAAAAGAAAGAAAATAGTTCAAAAAATATAAAGAATTTAAAATATCAAAATAAAAATATGAAAAAAATATTCATGAGATCAGAAATAATTCAAAGTATTTTTGTGAATTATTTCATAATTTTTGGATAAAAATTAAAAGAGTTATGCATTTTTGAAAATTAAATCAATTAAAATATAAAATCAGAAAATAAAATAAAACCAAAATGATATGGGCCATGAGATCATAGTCAAAATGCGTTAGTACGCTAATCCAATAGACCAGACGCGTTGTGCTTGACATGGACCTTAGTGGGATGCGCAGGGAATCAGGAAAAAGGCCACCAATGAAATTAAAATGCTTGGCACGATATCATTGGTTGAGACGAGACATGTCATCGTCTTCAACCTCCAGCCACCCTGCAATGAAGATTTTGTGAGATCCTTCAAATGGTAAAATTAGGATCCCAAACCAGTATCATTGGATTCGTCTCTTCAAGACGATCCTAACACCACCATCGCCCCAAATTTTTATAAAGTATATAAAGAGATATGAATCAAAAATCCAGAAAATAGTGAGCACCTTCAATTTGAGATTTCTCTCTCAATTATGAATGGATTTAAAAATTGTAAGAAGCACTAGAATCAGGAGAATGAGTAGAACAAGTTAGTGCTTTATTTGGATCCAAATGATGGAGAATTCTACCTTTTGAAGTTTAAGAAAGAAGCTCTGAAACTAGACTTCTGTAGCTTGGGTTATGGCTCGTTTTGCTTGGTTTAAGTGCTGGAGAGTTTGTATGATGCTTGAGGAAGATGAATGTGCAAAGAATTTTAGAGGAAAAAGCTGGAATCTCAGAAACTGATTTCAAAAATTTCAAGCTCGTGTAAGGTTCTGACATAGTGTTTTTGGCTCTCAAAGCTTGAGGAAATAAATTGGGGGGATAACCCTCTATTTATAGGAAATCAAATTGAATGTTCAAGCGTGTGAAATGATGAAGTTTGGAGGGAAATTGTGTGAACCTGATACACGAGCAAAGTGTGATTTGATTTCCATCGAAACTCATCCATTCCTTGTGTTTTAATGCTCTAATACACTTTGGCAACTAAGTTAAACATATTTAGATAACAAACTCATGCTAATTTGATGTTTAGATGCCAAAACATGAATTCAAATTCTGACTTATGAAGAAACTTCAGTTCCAAGTTACCAAGTTCAATCCAATGGCATTCTTAGCTCAAGGGGTCTTAAGGCATGATTCTTGATGCTTTAGAAAGATGAGGTTACAAGCTTTGCAATGGAAAAATAATGGAATCAAATGGATACTTGAGCTGAAAGTTGTACTGGGTCAAAGTTGGGGGAAAAAGGTTGACTTTCCATACTTAGAAATATTTCAAGTTTTTCTTCAAAAGTGACCTATAATGTTTTGCATCCAAACATGGCCTTCCACTTGGAATTTGCTCTTGACTAAAAAAGATGGCATGAAATAGACCTCTTAAATGACACTTTTAAACTTAAACCATTCAAAATATCCAAAAATTGAGAGAGTTATGAATTGTTGAACTTGGCAAAAAATCATGAAATGACCTATAATATTTTGTATCCTTAGAGAATCTTCCATCCATTTTCTCACTTTTCACATAAAATAAGGCATAAATTTCACATATTCAAGATCATTATGGAAAAAGATTGGGCTCAAGGTGATAAAAATTGACCAAGTTATGATCATTTGAAGTCACACATGAGAAATTGGGGGTTCATCTGGAGGACTTGTAATCTTTCTTCATCATCAAGCTTCTTCCACATGAAAACTCCTTGGAACTTTTGAATTTATTTGTTGATAACCCTTTGAAGAGAAGGATGTCTTTGGAATCACTCAAAAATACCAAAAGATGAGCAAGATATGTTTCTTTGAAGTTCAAAACCCTAGCTCCTAGATCAAGAGAAATGCCTTGAGGAACTTTGGCAATTTTGAACAAACTTCTTGCATCAACACAAATTTTTTGTAAATAGAAGTTGTTGAGGATAAAAATGAGAACTCATAGTCACCAAAACCACTTTCATATCTTGAAAATTTAGAGAAATATGCATTTGTGACTAATGGGAACAAAGCCTTGTCCAAGCATGACAACTTCTCCAATCAATCCCTTGTACTTTTGAAACAAATTTGATAATCTTGAAATGAGGTGAACCAAAATAACCTTGTCATGCCACTTCTTCCAAAACAACTTCAATGATGAGGTTTTAACTTCTCAAACTTTATTGACTAGGGCATGGAAATAAACTCATGAACCCATGGAGCAACTTGTTAAGCCTCATTGTCTTTACCTACATTAGTAATAAGCAAGAAAAACCAACATTGCATTTTGTTAACTAAAAGGAAAAATCAAGACAAAATGTTCATGATTAGAAAAGAAAACAAGTCAAGGTTCTTGGTGATTCCTCCAAGAGAAAAGCTAAAGATAGGGAGAGAAAAAGCCCTGCTATGATCTTGTTGTGATTGAATCAATATGGTATAATGAAGAGATCTTAGGGGGAAAAATTGGGGTACAACAGAATTCTTTTCAGAATTTCGTCTCTAAAGGGGAAATGCTTTTTATAACAAAGCAATGAAGGATATGCTTTTCAGAATAAACTTCTGAAGGAGATGCTTTTCAGAACAAAGTGTTGAAGGGGAAATGATTTTCGGAACTCCTCTGAAGGAAATTCTTGCCAGAACTCGATCTCTGGTTGAAATGCTTTTTAGAATTCCATCTCTGAAGGGGAAATGCTTTTTAGAATGAAGCGTTGAATAAGATGCTTTTCAGAATAAACTTCTGAAGGAGATGCTTTTCAGAATGAAATTCTGAAGGGGAAATGATTTTCAAAACTAATCTGAAGGAAATGCTCGCCAAAACTCGGTTTCTGGTTGAAATTCCTTTTAGAATTCCGTCTCTGAAGGGGAAATGCTTTTCAGAATGAAGCGCTGAAGAAGATGCTTTTCAGAATAAACTTCTGAATAAATGCTTTTCAGAATAAACTTCTGAAGGGAGATGCTTCTCAGAATTTAGTCTCTGAAGGGAGTCACTTGGTCATATAGATAGTCCGCCCATCTTGTGTCGGGAATTGATCCATAACCTGTCTATAAATTACTGTAGTATTTGTCTGTTTGTGATCTTAACCTGAAAAGACAAATTTAGTTATGTGCAATGTCATGATGCAATAATTATTCAATTTTGTCTACAATAACTTTACTGGGGATTCCCACTTTCTGTTCAAGGACACTCCACTGGGGATGTTCGACTTCTGCTTGGGGACAAAAGCATTCAAGAAGAGTCGGTCACTCATCATTCTCTATAGGATTTGATTCTTATATACACTGACTGGGGATAAAAGTGGATGAATAATCCTCTGATGTGTTGTTTGACCAAGTTTCAGATATGACTATTAGCTCTTCTAGGGAGGACCACATTTGATGATATCTGGTCGGAGAAGAAAACCTGGTCGGGGAATAACAATATTGAAGAAATAAACTCCATTGTGGAAATAAACCCTATAGGCTATGCTGAGGAGATAAACTCTGACGAGGATTAACATGTAGAAAATTGCTTTGTGGGAATTTATGGTCAACTTTGAATGTTATCCCAACTCCTGGAGTCTCGCGTAAATAATAATCCTGTTTTCATGCATATATTTGTAAATGGTAATCATATTCAAATTCATATGTTCATTCAATATAATCATTGGACGTTTTTGCAAATAAAACAGAGAAATTAAAAATAGTTTTTGAATTTGAAACTGATTACATTGATTTGGAAAATTTGCTTATAAACAGACAGTTTTATACAAGGAGACATGATTCCTAGTAAGAGGAAATCATCGTAAAATAAAATGTGTAAAAAGAGAAACAAAGAAAGACAGCTATGTGGAAATGATCCCATCAAGTTTCAACTATGCTATTTCTCTTATGTATTCAAGCATCTCATCCCTCACTGTTGGAAGAAGTTGATTGAACTGATTTGTACCCTTTGAACTTGATGTCAGTAATTATGTTGGCTGTAATTAGATGGGTGATCCAACGGGACATAATCGTATTCTTTACTCCCTAACTTTTTCCTAGACCGCCCTTTCGGGTTTTCAGTCCATCGAGATATCCTTTTTGTCCCAAGCTGCCTTTTTGGGTTTTCGACTTGCGGATGTACATTTTTTAAAAATATTTCCCTAATTTTTTCCCGAACCTTTTTGGTTCCCTGGGATGACCTTATTATTGCCTAGGCCAGTCAACCTAGCGGGTCTCTTTTATGCGTAGTATTTTTTAACTATGTCCGCATTCACAGGGTGTTGAAAATCTTCACCGTCCATGGTGGTAAGTATCATAGCACCACCAGAAAATTATCTTCTTGATCACAAATGGCCCTTCGTATGTGGAAGTCCATTTTCCCCTGGGATTACCTTGTGGTAGGATGATGTGCTTTATAACCAAATCACCATCCTGTTACACTTGTTGCTTGACTTTCTTGTTAAAGGCCTTGATCACGCGCTTCTAATACATTTGACCATGGCAAATAGTCGTCATCCTTTTCTCATCAATCAAATTTATCTAGTCAATTCTAGTCTGAATCCATTCGTCTTCATCCAAACCCGCGTCTTTCATAATCCTTGAGGATGGAATCTGGACTTCGATAGGTAAGACATCCTCCATACCATAGACTAGAGAGAACGAAGTTGCCCCAGTTGATGTACGTGTTGAAGTGCGATAACCATGAAGAGTAGATGGTAACATCTCATGCAAATATTTCTATGTCACTGTCATCTTCCGCAAAATCTTCTTGATATTCTTGTTAGCGGCTTCCACTGCGCCATTCATCTTCAGTCGATATGAAAAATAATTATGATGTTTAATCTTGAATTGCATGCAGAGTTTAGTGATCATAGTATTATTGAGATTGGTACCATTGTCTGTGATATTCCTTTCAGGTATGCCGTACCGACAGATGAGGTTATGCTTAATGAAACAGGCTATAACATTCTTGGTAACAGAGGAAAACAAGGCTGCTTCATCCTACTTCGTGAAATAATCAATAACAACTAGAATGAAACAATTCCTATTAAATGCAATAGGCTTAAGCTCTCCAATCATATCAATGCCTTACATTGCAAACGGCCAATGAGCAGTCAAAACATTCAAAGGAACCGGAGGCACATGTACTTTGTTCGCATAAATCAGGCATTTATGACAAGTTCTGGAATGGCGGTGGCAATCGATTTCCATGGTCGACTAATAATAACCCACTCTCAGATTTTTCTTAGCCATCGCATGCCCACTGGAGTGAGTACCAAAGATTCATTCGTGTATATTTTCTATAATCTTCTCAGCCTCATTCTTGTTTACACAACGAAGCAGAGTCGAATCGTGATTGCGTTTGTACAAAATTCCATTACTCAGAAAGAACTTGGCAGAGGACCTCCATAGGAATTTCTTATCATTAATAGATGCCCCTTCAAGATACTCTTGAGTATCGAGGTATCTTTTCACTTCGTGGTACCAAGGCTTTTCCTTTACTCCATCAGTATCAACTTCGTTGCAATGTGCCAGTTCGTCAAGTCTCTCAATAGTAATTCGAGGAGCTTCATTGTCCCATCTAACTCTGAACATAGATGACATGGTAGCCAATGTGTCTACCAATTGATTCTCTTCTCATGGATTGTGTTCAAACATGATTTCTTCGAAGTATGGAATTAATGTCAACACATGCTCTCGATAAGGAATGAGATTTGGATGCTTAGTATCCCATTCTCCCCTGATCTGACTGATTACTAGGGCTGAATCCCCATATACATTCAAAAATTTAATTCTCATATCGATAGCAGCCTTGATACCCATGATGCACGCTTCATATTCTGCCATGTTATTGGTACAGTCAAAACATAATCTGCCGGTGAACGGCGTATAGAAACCCTTGGGAGAGACAATCACAACACCAATTCTATTACCGAACGCGTTGGAAGCTCCATCAAACACCACCGTCTATTAGGATCCTAGCTCAGGTCCTTCATACGGTCCAGGCTCTTCACAATCAGTAACTAGCATAATATTCTCATATGGGAACTCGAAATTCTTAGACTGATAGTCATCTAAAGCCTGATGCGCTAAATGATTTGCCAATATACTTCTTTTGATTGTCTTCTGAGTAGTATACTGAATGTCGTATTTGGTTAATACCATTTTCCATCTTGCTTTCTTCCGGAGAGGGAGAGCTTCTCGAATATATATTTTATTGGATCCATTTTAGAAATCAACAAGGTAGTATGAGCCAACATATACTGTCTTAGTCAGCGAGCAGCCCATGCCAAAGAGCAACACGTTTTCTCGAGCAGTGAGTAACTTGTTTCATAGTCGGTAAATTTTTTGCTAAGGTAGTATATTGCATGCTCTTTTCGACCAGACTCGTCGTGTTACCCAAATGCATACCCCATTGAGTTCTCTAACACTGTTAAGTACATGATCAGAGGTCTTCCTTCAACCAGTGGCATTAGAATCAGAGGTTCCTAGAGGTATCCTTTGATTTTCTCGAAGGCTATGTGACAATCGTTGTTCCACTTCACTACCTGATCTTTCTTTAGTAACTTGAAGATTGACTCACAAGTAGCAGTCATATGGGAAATAAATATGGCAATATAGTTCAAACGTCCCAGGAAACCTCTGACTTCCTTCTTAGTACGAGGAGCTGGAATTTCTTGAATAGCTTTAACCTTGGCAGGATCAACTTCAATATGTTTACCACTGACGAAGAAACCTAGGAGTTTATTGGATCCTACCCCAAAGGTGCACTTGTTTGGATTCAACCTCAATTTGTATCTCTTCAATCTCTCAAACAACTTGTGCAGGTGGTCAAGGTGTTCCTCTTCAGTCTGAGATCTGGCTATCATGTCATCAATGTAAACCTCTATCTTGTGATGCATCATACCATGGAACAAATCTACCATGGCATGCTGATATGATGCACCGGCGTTCTTCAACCCAAAAGGAATAAATTTGTAACAGAAAGTGCCCCACTGTGTGACAAAAGTAGTTTTCTCCATGTCCGGGTGCCATCTTGATTTGATTATAACTGGAGAAACCATCCCTGAAGGAAAACACTTTGTTCTGAGCAGTGTTGTCAACCAGAACATTAATATATGGAAGCGAGAAGTCATCTTTGGGGCTTGCCCTATTAAGATCCCTGTAGTCTATACACATACGCACCTTACCGTCCTTCTTGGGAATTGGCACCAAATTTGCAACCCACTGCGGATAGGATGTAACAGCTAAGAAACATGCATTGAACTGCTTCATAACCCCAGCCTTGATCTTTTTAGACATCTCAGGACGCATACGATGAACCTTCTGATTTATAGGGGGAGAACCTTCCTTCATCGATAGATGGCGAACCATAATATTAGTATCAAGCCCTGACATGTCTTCGTACGACCGAGAAAATATCTCAACATAGTCACGCAATATTTGAATTAACCTCATTTTGACATTGTCTTCTAGGTTGACACCTATCTTGATTTTTTTCTTGTCCTCTACAGTACCCAAGTTCATAACCTCAACTGGCTCTTCATGTCGTTGTATGGCTATTTCTTCTTGCATTAAGAGCCTAGAAATCTCTCTAGGTATTTCACAATATTCCTCATCTCCATCCTTGGCTTGGTAGATCAAATTTTTGAAGTCATAATTGGCCATAACAGAATTGTTATTAATGGGATCTAGGATGGATATGGATCTGCAATTTATTGTGTGGGCGTGTGTAAGAATACATAGCTATTTTGAAAACAGTAAAGTAAAAGAAAAAATAGAAAGTTCAAAATTTGAATGCAAAAGTACAATGATTTATTAAATAAAAATATGTTGATGAATGATGACAACCCCAAAAAATTGACCGTTGTGCCCCGGGTAAGGCACAAGGCTTACAGTTTATTGTCAAAATTACATAACCAAAAAACTTAAAACTAAGAAAACAAAAAATAACATTTACTCCTGACTAAAGGAGATTGGTATAACTTCTTCAGACTTCCAATTATTGAGCCCATTGCGGTGGTAGGGAAGATCCAACTGTCTATATTGCTGTCACTATTAGCATCTTCCACATCATTGACATGATTGTTGTCAACTCCATTGTTGTTGATGTGGAATGGCGGCCTCCCAGAATTAGCATGAGTACAACGGACAACCCTCTGAGCTTATGATGTGAAATTCAAATAAAATTTATTAGATTTATGAGGAATATTGGGAAGCTGACCACAAATAGTGCAACCATCTTCTTCAACCACAACCCTAGCGTCTTTCAGAGAAGCCATTTTTGATGGGGTCTTAGGAGCAGCAGGAGCAGCTTTATCAACAAATTCAAAGGTCTAGAAAGGGGTCTCGAAGAATTCACCATCCATCTCAACTTACTTGAAAGAGTTCAAATGACTCACCATGTATTCTTCTTCACCACAAACTGTAACAATCTTTCCCTTCATGGGATACTTCAACTTCTGGTGTAAGGTAGAAGTAACAGTTCCTGCCCCATGAATCCAAGGGCATCCAAGAAAACAAGAATAGGCTGGACGAATATCCATCGCATATAAAGTAGAGTCGAAGACCTGTGAACCCACTTTAATTGGGAGATCAACCTCCCCATGTACCATTCTCTTTGAACCATCGAAAGCTCTTACCACAATGTCACTGGGTTTTGGCACAATCCCCTCACAATCAAGTTTGTCTAAAGCAGCTTTTGGTAGTACATTCAATGAGGAACCCATGTCTACCAACACATGAGATAAGGAAGTGCCCCTTCACTCAATAGAGACATGCATGGCCTCATTATGGTCCCTTCCTACGAGAGTCAAGTCAGCATTAGAAAAGCCTAGCTCGTTATCAGTTGTCAAGTTAACAACACAATTTTAGAACTGATCAACAGAGATTTCCATCGGTACATGAGAAGATTTCAGAAATTTCACTAAAGCCTAAGCATGGGCTTCAGAGCATAACAACATGGATAACATAAATATTTTGGAGGGTGTCTACCCCAATTGTTCAACAACTTTGTAGTCGCTCTTTCAGATACTTTAATATTTCCTCCATTTATTGCTTGGAGGTGTCTTCAATAGTAACTTATTTTGGTGCCTTCGTCTAGGCAGGCTCGATCATATGTTCTTCCCCTCGTGTTTCAGTAGTAGTAGTGATACGAACCAGTGTGGTAACAACCTTCAAATATATCTCTGAAGAGAAAACCATTCCACTTCTGGTAACCTTACTAGTCCTAGCAAAATTTCCAAGATCGAGATTAGGAACTTCATGATTTTCATCTTCAACAGTCAATTTCTCTTGCTTGACGCCATGGTAATAGACACCAGCTCCGTAATTACAAGGGATAGCCTTATCGGAAAAATATGGGATTGACCCAGGTGTAGTAATAATAATTAGAGGAGCGACTCTAGGTTTGGAAGTAATCTTCACAGAACCCTTAGAAGTGATCCTTATAGGGGTGCCGGAAATTGTATACATGTCTTCAAGATTCAGGTCTTGGGATGTACTTTCCACATAAGGAATTTTCTCAAATAAAATCACACGGTCATCCATCAGACACTAGATACCTTTCTTCAGCAGTGCATAACCATTGGATTAGGATGCATAATAATAGCAGTCCTCGATTCAACCCAATAAGAAACTGGGTTGCAGCAGTTTCTTCTTAACAATCATCAGAAGAGTAGTCAAATCATTCATTGTAGAAACATAGGAAACATCTTCAATAGCATTAACACCCTTGTCGTGATTGGGCATATGCGCAATAACCACATTAGGAGTCCCAGGAGGATCAAATTAAATTTCTTTAGCATCAATCATATCTTGGACCTTATTCTTCAGGGCCCAACAATTGCTAGTGTCATGCCCGGGGTTGTCGAAGTGATACACACACCTTGCATTGGGATTGTAGCGGTGAGAGGAAGTGTTGGAATTCTGCAGAGGATCTCTCAGTGTAACAAGCCATGCCTTCAACATGTGTTGTAATGCTTGTGCCAATGGTATGTTTATCTTTGTAAACTGTCTCTTGGGCGCCTCCTGCCTACGTTGGTTAGTCTGTTGTTGTTGTTTCACTGACGCCAGATTAGAGATTAGTACTACCCCATAAATTGGTTGCGATCACTCTTATTATGACCCTTCTGGCTGTACATATCATTGGATTTTCTCTTCCCATTATAAGCCTTTTTCATAGTATTTGAAGATACAGCCACCTGGATTTTACCGCTTCTAATTCCATTCTTAACATATTCCCCTGTCAGTGTTAATTCAGTGAAACCAGTTGACGAACTCCCAAGTAAGTGATTATAAAAAGGACATGTCGGTGTGTTCATGAACATATCAACCAAATCTCTATCAGCCAAAGGAGGTTGAACTCTTCCTGTAAGATTTCTCCATTTCTAGGAATACTCTTTAAAGCCTTTGTCAGAGCCCATGGTCATACTCTATAGTTGCATACAGATTGGTGCAACATCAACATTATACTGGTATTGCTTATAGAAAGCGACAAACAAATATTCCCAGGTGTGAATATTGGTCCCTTCTAGTTGATAGAACCATTCCAACTGTATTCCAGACAGACTCTCTTGAAAGAAATGAACCCATAGCTTCTTGTCAACAGTGTGCGGTTGGATTTTCTGAACATAAGACCTCAAATGTTGTTTTGGACAATAAACACCATCATATTTAGCAAAGACACGAGTTTTGAATTTAGGAGGGATGACAACTCCTAAGACCAGACCTAAATCATCAAAGCTCAATCCAGGCACTTTCTAGATCTCCGTAGCTCTTAGGAGCTCCTCCAGCAGCTTATACTTTTCATTAGTTGGGGGATACTGCTCGTCCAAGTAATCATATTCCTCTTCATCGGGACATTTGTTAGAACCGGGATTACTTCATTCTGTCTTCACACTCTTACTATCTTTATCCTGTTTGTTTTCTTCATTCGATGGGATATTAAAATCTCAAGCTTGCTTGATAGGACCTCTAAACCTTCTCCCCATGTTAAGAACGCCAATTGCTTTCTTTGTATTCTTCTTTTTCTCACTGGTGACAAGTAATTTCAATTCTTTTTGTCCCTTGTCTAAGTTCAGGAACAACTGTTGGAATTGGGCATTCTGAGTTGGAGATCTTTCATTATTTGTTCAAGATCCATTTTTCTGTTTATATAAACAGCAAGAAGATAAGAAAACATGCCCTGAAAGTACATGTTATTTAATGATATGCATGATATATAGATGCAAATGTAATGTTTTCAAGGATCTCGCATGATTAAAAAATTTGAAAATGAATCTGGTCGTAGCTTTGACTTGTGGAACTTTGATTCTTTATTTTTTGAACGTCCTTCTATAAGAATCAAGATCACCATACCAAGTGGGTCCTAGCCTCTGACTCAAGATAATGTACTTTTATCTTTGATGGAATCTTGTTAGAGGAAAATAAATCTTCTTGCCCCTTGCTAGCAATCTGGCTCATGATAATCCTGCACCAAAGATCCCTAAGATCCTTGAAATGGTTAGTTAGAATGCCATGTCATATGTTATGATGTCATGATGTTATGTTTATGTTTAAACAAGAAGAAAACACAAATAAATCAGACAAGAGCCTTAGGTTTAAAGGCTTGTATGAGGTCCATAGGTAAGTACCCTTCTCTATTGAAGTTAAGTTGGCTCAACCTATCCTAAAATAGTAATCGGGTTCTAGGAATCTCATATCATCGATCTTTCTCACAGGCTTTATTTTAGCACAACAACTGATTTGCAACCAAAACATCCTGCAAGTTGAATCTTAATGAGTGTAGCATCGAGTATCAACTAACTCTGGACTGCACCAAATTCGACCATCTCACTACCTTCTAATTGCCAAGATGGGTCAATTAAGGTTCTAAAAGTCATTTAGTGCTAACGACACCACGCAGAAGCCTAATGTTATCCTCGACTTATGCAAGGAGCATTAGTACAATCCAAAGTGTCTCACTAACCGTAGCCATCACTTCAACCATATCAGTCTATACTGTACAGTTTTCATGATCTATTGCTACTTACCAAAGGTATCCCTAGATCCGGGTGTATGATCTTTCAAGTAAATAAACCCAAGAAACCCTTAAATTTAAATCAAACAAAGCTCACAAATAAATCAAGTAAAGGTGATCTAAACTCTAAGGTAATCCCTATTTTTTAAGTTGTCCCCAACAGAGTCCCTAATTCTGTAATACAGTGGGAGAATTGACTTTTTTGGTTTTATCCAAATGTGAGGATATCAAGAGTTGCCACTGACTTTTATTTTATCCAATATAAGGAAAGGGTGAAAAGAACATAAAATACCTTGATAGATTTTGATTTCGGGGGGAGGGGGGGTAAGTTATGAAAAGGGAAGGTGTTAGCACCCTTTTCATCCGTAGTTATCTACGGGCTCTTAATTTCTTAGCTCACTTTTGAAAAAACCTTGATTTATGTGTGTGATTTGTTTGAAAATATTTTGAAATTGCCAAGGTAAGGCTGGCTTTGTAATGATTCTTGTATCAACCCTTAAGAATGCGTACAAAGTGTTTTGAAAATATTTGTTTGAAAATGATGTGTGAAAAATGTTTGTGAGAAAAATTGTGAGCAAGCAATTAGGAGTTTCTTACCCACTAAAGGTCTTTCTTATTCTTTTCCTTCACCTTTAGAGACAGTACTATCCATACCATTAGTTGGTAGGTAGCCCTATCCATTGGAAGTGAAAGGACAAGCATAGGGTCATCGTATGGTCATCGAAGGCAACATGTAAGGATGCTTTAGAAATTTGTATCGGAGGGACTAGATCATTTTGGTAGATAACTTTGAAGGGTCATCGAGGGACTATGATCTCTTTAATCAAGGGTCTTTTTCTAAAGCATCCCTACTTTTGAGGGACATGACCAATATCGTAAGGCAACAAGAGAGGTTACCCTAAAGGTGCAAGTGTGTGATGTATGTTGATTCAGTTATTTATCTTGAGAATTAGGGTTTTCTATGTTTGTTTTTAGTCTTTCTATACAAACCCTAGTTACTAGCAGTATAATATATACAGAAAATTAAAGATGCAGAAAGTAAATCCTAAGCTATTATAGGGCTTTGAGGCATTTACATAAAAAGATGCAGAAAATAAAGTGCGGAATTAAACCATAAACTATTACATTTTGTGAGCAATTACATAGTAGAAAAAATGCGGAAAGATAAATCTAAGCTATTATAAGAAAAAGCCGTGCAACCTATACAATTTCTCTAAGAATTTAAATGCAAAATAAAATAAGAAAATAATTTATTTGATTGTGATTTTTTATGAAATTAATTTGATGTTATTTAAATAGTTAAAACCCTAAATCTAATTAATTTTAATTAATAAAAATCCTAAAGTCTAACAAGTCAAAATTAATTACTGATTAAAAAAATAAACCTAATTTATTAAGGTTTTTTAAAAAGGAGTTAAATTAGTCCATGATTAATTAAGAAAATAGTTAATATTAAGTAAAAGAATTAGGGTTAGTAATTAAATAATGAAAAAAAAGGATTTGTATGGGGTGGGTGTTAAACCCACGCCCTCCAGCCTTTTCGCTGTACAACTTACCACTCAACCAATACGTTGGTTGTGTTATAAGCATAGGCGTTGCGTGTTATATATGAAACATGCATAAATTGGAAAGTAACAAAAAAAAAAGTTGCAAAAGGCAGGGATCGATCCCACACCCTTAGAGAACAAAGCCTTGGCACGCGCATTCCTGCCACTGGGGTGGCTGTTACATCCGGTAATCCAATGAAACGATATATATATATATATATATATATATATATATATATATATATATATATATATATATATATATATATATATATATATATATATATATATATATATATATATATATATATATATATATATATATATATATATATATATATATATATATATATATATATATATATATATATATATATATATATATAACAAAACAAATTGATCGGGGAGGCGTCAGAGCCCTAACTCCGGTCGTCTTCTCCGTCGAGCTTCTTTTTGTCAACCAGCAAAATAGAAACCGTTAATGATCAAAAGAGACCTTACCCCCCTAATTTGACCCTTGTAAATTCAATGGAGGCCTTTTTTTGCTAAATAATCCTATATAAAGAGATATAATCATAATAAAGCTAATTGGTGCAAACATGAAGATGCATGACTCTGGCATTATGGGACTCATGCGATGGTTCAATCCTATATTGTTACATCTCAGACACACAATGAAATCATTAGTTTACATCAAAGCATTGTAAAAATCAAAAATCAAAAATCACCAAAAGTATGGAAACCGGTGATGCATGGATGCGTGTTTCAAGCACTTTTGATTATCAAGCACGCTCAAGACTTACTCTGCAATGTTTTAGCGATTGATTTGAGTGGTTGCTTTGCTTTGAAAGTGGCTGGAAATAGGATTGCAAGTTTTCCCCAGTTTGACAAAATTTGAGATTTTTGGAGAGTGTTCTTGAGGCAAGTTTTTCGTTGTCCTCTCTTGTCTGAAGATGACGTGTATATATATGAGAAGATTAGGTCAAAAAAATGGGCTTGGACCTCTTTGTAAAACACTTTGTTTTTTTTTTAAAACATAGATAGAAATCTTGAAAAACATGAACATTTGTTTCACAAAATAATTCCACACGGTTTTTGTATGATCTTGGGGCCCCAAACAAAATCAAATCTTAAGCCTTTTATGCTTTATCCATTATTTGATATTTATTTGATTTAATTTTGAATTTAAATGAATAAAATCAAAATAAATAAAAAAATTAAAAGGGTGTATGAATAAATCTAGAGGTCCATTATGAGGTCAAGAACACGTTTGGACTCTAAAAGATAAGCCCATTATCCCAAAAATCCAAGTTTGCTCAATTTGGGTTTCATGTATTTTTCAAAAGTTGTTGAACTTGCACCAATTATATCTCACTAAATTTTCATCATATGAAGGTTATCTTTGACTTTTTGGAAATCTCAAGATGTCCCCTAAAATCTTTATGTTTGTCATTTTTCCATTTGAAGATTTTATCTTGACGTAATTTGCTTTGACAAAAAGTGTCTTTTTGTTGAGTTTTAAAATGACCTATAATGTTTTGGCCCATATCTCTCAAATGAAGCATTTTTGGCCTTGAGATTAGAGAAACATAGTTGTAGAGAATTGAATTTCCTTCAAAGTTATCTTTGGTTGAGAAAAATCTGATGGAGTATGTGAAAGTTATGCTTGGTCAAAGTTCAGTTGACTTCTCCTAAAGAAAACCTTAATTTAGTAACTTTTGACTTTTGATGAATCATGATCAACCCTTGATCAAATGATGAATGTGACCTCAAAGTCTTGATGTTGGCCAAAAATCCAGAAGTTTGACTAAATGTTGACCATAGTTGACTTTTTGTCCAATACATTTGATTTTCTCCTGAGAAATTGACTGAGCAAATTTGTGATGTAAGGCTTGAAACTTGACACGAGGATTCTTTGAAGCATATGAGGAACCATGAAACTAGCTTGAGGCATTAGAAGTCCCATTTTCCTTGAGAATACCAAAACCCTAGTTGTAGGCCATTGCTTAGGAGGAGGATTCATCTAATCAATTCTTGAGTAGTCTTGAGCAATTGAGAACCCTAAGAGTATGGGGAGGTATTTTGAAATTGGAGAAAAATTTTTGGGTACAACAATACTCATCATCATCAAGAGAAGAGGTATGACCATCCTAAACAGAGATATGCTCTTGTATGGCAAGATTCTCAGCTGGGATTTGAATAAGTCGAGGTTGAGCAGGGTTGTTGACTTGAGATAAAATGATGTTCTCTAAAGATGAAAATTATTTTGGGTCATCCCTACTCTTTGGCAGAGATAACACAACCGATATGAGTTAATCCACCTTGTTGTTCAACAAGTCAAAGTCTCCTCTTAATGAAAACAAGTTTTGTTCCAACTAGTCTATGATCCTTCGAGAGCTGCTTCAAGTCCTTTGTGAATGTCAAGAAATCAGCTAGTTGGTTATGGACAAAAGGTGGAATGAGATCTTGGGCAACCTGGATGTATGCATGAATGATTCAGGGGATGCAAATGATATGCAATGTTATGCAATGCACAACACTGTAACAGGATCACATGTTAAAATTTACGAGCCTGGAGTCAAGGTAATCAGGGTAAGAACCAACCTACAAGGTATGCACTACTGTTTGGATAACCTGTATAAGAACCAGGTTCTAAAAAGTTCCCAGAATATATGATCCTCCTTCGGAAATTACCAACGTCCCAATTTTCTCGATAATCGGTAATATTCTCAAGAGAAACTCGTATTAGTCCAGTATCGCGTATCAACTATTTCAGGATTACTCCTTCATAGTCATTGCACTACATCCTAAAAGGCCAAGATGGGTTAAAGGTTCTACGGTCTTCATCTTATCAGGCTTCTAGGTTGAAAGCAACAATGTCTTCCTGATTACTCGGTAAACAAATACTACAGTCAAAGGGAATTCTCATGCCAGCTTATTCAGGACTACTCCTTCAATGCCAACATGACTATACCATCCATCCTAAACATAAGGTGTAACTTAAGTCCGGGTATATGATTTGTCCTTGTAAAGATCACTAAACACCCTGAAAACCAGAAAAGTCCAGACAAACAAGCAAACAATAATAATAGCACAAACACATATAAACAAAGATAGGCTCAACCCACTTGAGGATTCATCCCCATTGAAGTCTCCACTTTCCTGTAGCGGAAATAAGTTGAGATTAAGCAATTAATTGATTTAACTCACAAAGTGAAAGTCATCACCACACTTTATTGTTTCCAAAGGAAAATGAGAAAAAGAGCGAATAAAACCCAAAATAAAATAGAGATCAAGATACGGTGGTTGGTTATGCAAAGGGAAGGTATTATCACCCTAAACATCTACTGTACTCCGCAGGAACCTCTTTGAAAATCTGTGTATTTGGCTAAAAATGGTTATTTGCAAAATGACTGGAGAGATGAAAAAATAAGTTGTTTTTATTATTTTAATTCGGCAAGACTTTGGGAGTCGTGTGCCTACGTATCAACCAAGTGTAACTAAGAATCATAACCACATAGTTTTTTATGAAAAAGAAAAACACTTTGTGTGTTGATTGATTTTAAATGAAGATACAACTCGTGATTTTTAAGGAAAAGACTCGACTAATCGCCCACAAAGTATGAGAAAGAGGGACAACACACCAATATGAGGGAGGGTTTTGACACACCTATAGTACTCAAATGGAAATGGCGGCATCTTTACAACCATGGGGATAGTGGAATGACATCTCGATTATAAATGACTCATGTCTAATCTTCAAAAAGGTTTTAAAGAAGAAAAGGTGATCGAGGGTACCAAATGGTTTGAATGAGGTTGAATGTTTTTTAGTCTTTTTGAAAGTGTTAGAATATGCCTATGTGGTTTTGTATTTGATTAAAGAAAAGAAAAGAAAGTTTGAAAAGTCATTTGACAAGGTCAAGGTTTATTATGAAAGTGGTCAAGTTTATTGAAAACAAGAAGGTCGGGGTTTAACACAAGTTAAGGTTTAATTTTGAAATTTTTGGAGGTTAGGGACGACTAGGTGGCGTGCTCTGATTCATCCATGGGAGTCAGCACCACCCTTGACCTGGTCCCACTTGCTTTCATGGATCAACAACATTATCCACTTGTTTTAATTCCTTTATTTTTCTTTGTTTTCTTAACACTTTTCATGATTTTTATTGATAATTTTTTTTTTTGAAAAAAATGTGTCAAAACATAAGTCTGTTTTCCATTTCTGATATTTATTTATTTTTTGCAAAAATTGTGATAGGTTGAATAATTATTTAGATTATTTGTCTCATTTGATCAAAATAATTAATCAATTTGTGTTTTGATTTTATTTTGAACTTTTCCTTAACCCTAAATATATCCAAAAATATTTTATATGATCCTTGTTGGTTAAAGCTAATTTTGATGGGTTTTAACCAAATCTAATTTCAAATTTGCTTGGTTCTAAAAATTGTTGAAGTTTATTAATGATTTTGGTCATTTTCTTGCTTAAGTTAGAAGTTTCCCCTTCATTTTCTATCTTCCTTTGATCCAAAAATTCTTGATTAATTTGTATATGTTTGTGAATATGTTGAGAAACTAAAATTAATTTTTATTTTATTATTTTACTTGTTGATTTTGCTTCAGTTTGAAAATTGTTTGTCAAGGGTGCTTCATTGAATGCTTTTTGTGGCTAGTTTTCAACTTTGGATTTTATTTCCCATATTCCCTCAATGTGTAAATGGTATTAAGGGTTGTTTTTGACCTATGCATGTTTGAAGATCATGTCTATGATTTTTTTTTTGAATTTTAATATCCATTTTCCATTTTTGCTTAATTTAAATTTGAATTTTGATCATTGATGTTTGCCTTGTCAAATTGTGCTCTTGTGGACTATTTTTAAGTATGTGTGAATATTAATTTCTTGTAATAATATTGGTACATGTATTATTAAGGACCATATAATTTCATTTCAAATTTTAGATCCTTTTAAAGCCATTGTTTGATTAATTCTTTGAAATCATACCATGTACCTAACTTGTGGAAACCCTAATTGTGTTTTGATCTTTTCAATGAGACAATTCTTGTAATGTTGGTGTGATGATCATAAATGATGAATGATATGTTCAAGGATAGCCCTTTAAGGACTTTAGAATCATTTGACTTCATTTGATCCATTTATCATTTGATATTTCTTTTGCTTAATTAGTTTGATGTTGAGGTATAGGGAATGCACTTTGTGAAACCCTTAAGAAATCAAGTTTTTATTTTCCTCTCTAATCCTATTGATATAATGAGAGACTTTAGTTCATATTCATTAACCATTCAAGCTCTCTCTCATTGTCTCTTTGTTTGGTGGTCTTTGAAGTCTGTTCTTCTTCTTTTGAGATCATGGTTTAAGAGATTGTCTTTGAACATTCCTATTTGAATATCATTAATCCAAAATGATTGAAATCTTTTGAATATCACCAGCTTCATTATGGTGATAATATAGGCGCCACATTGTATTTTATTGCACCTAGTCTTAGACTTGTGATTTGGTGAAGCTATTAAAGGCTTGGGATCCAATTTATGTCCTTGATCTTTGATCACATATCCTTTCTTCTCATATCATCTCTTATGCTCCTATGATCCTATTATTGTGCATTCAATTGTCAATTCTAACGGTGAATCTTTAGGAGCTACATTCTTTTCTTTGACTTGAGTTCTTGAACTTGTTGATTGATAATCTTTTCCATGACTTGAACCAAGTCCATGTTGGTTGTACTTAGTGTTTTATACTTCCCATAAAACTTAAGTTCATCAACCATTTTCTTATTTTTACAAGTAATTTGTTTACTATGCTTGTTTCATCATGTGGACTACATGCTTATTACTTGTTTGCCATGTTTTCTTGAGATCAACTTTTGTGCATAAGGTTGTGGGTATTTTCTTTTGGTCATGCTTGATTGTTCATATTAGGTTTACTTATAGTTAAATTCATGATATGTTTCATGGTTAACCTTTTCTTACTTGTTTACTTCTAAACCTTTTCAACCACTCACCTGTTTTGCCTAGTTTTGATGTGTTACCTTGAGACATACCATGCTATACTTTGTGGTTTTTTGTGATATTTGAATGTGCAATATTATAATATATTTGCTTCTGAATTGTATGGTTTAGAACTCCATTACCATGTCCCCTCTTCATCGACCCCTTTCTTGATGCTTACATGCCTTTAGGAACATGTTAGGGTGTGGTTTTGACCACTTATTGCTTCAACCTTCAAATGTGCTTATGTATGATGCCTTAGAGATGTCTATAGTCCATTTGTATGAATTAAACACATGTATTAGCTTCTTACTTTACTCATTTCAATACCCAAATCCATGCTTAATTGTTCACACACATATTTTCACCTCACTCCACACCTTTCAATGATGTTTGTATACTTTGATGCTTATACCATGATTTCAATTCCTAATTGGATTTCTTCTTGATCATTAGACTTGTGATAATTGAATGACATGTATATGCTTGATCCTATCTTATAACATGTACCATTTTCTTTCAACTTGTTTCACATGCTAGCATTGCATGAGGACTTATGTCCTTTAGGGTTGCTCAATTGTTTTGCTTGAGTGGTTTGATGGTAATTCTTTCTCAACCATGTTTGTATGGTGATGATAATATCTTTATGTGTTTTATAATTACTTATATCCTTATACATACCTTTCACTTTATTTCACTTCATTATGCCATGAAAGGTTAGGAATTTCACACATAAGTCTTCACTAGCTAGTGTGCATACACATGTAACTTCTCTTGTGATTTCTAAGCCCTTAACTATTGTGCATGTCATTTAGGGAAATTATTTGACATGTATTAATGATTTAATTGATGCAATATGGCTTCACTTTGTATGCTCACCACTTGTCTTATACATAGGCCAATTATTACCACTTGTTAGAATTTCATCTTCCTTCACCATGCATGCTTATTTTAGTTAGGCGATGTTTGTTAACATGTGACCTCTTGATGATAACTTTTGATGACTTAAATCCTGTTTAGGTATAGGTATCCACACTTACCTCTAATTTTATTGATGTTTTTTTATCATTGTTTGATGTCATGTCTTCTATTTGCTTAATTGCACTTCTATTTTCCTAGTAAGGTGATTCCATCTTCTTCTTGACCTATGATGCCTTATTTAAGAATTGTTTAGACTTTTAAAATGTTAGGGGAAGTAACCTTGAGTTTGTTGGATGTAATTTCAGAACATTCCTTATTTGGTTGACCATTTCTTGCTTACATCTCTTCTTCACTTGCTCAAGTACTTGCTTGTTTGTCTTCTTTGTGTGATTCTTGTATGATCTTTCTCCAATCTTTGAGACACATTTGTATGAACCTCTTGAGGTATACTTTCCGACTTGTAGAGGTCTTTACCTTGCCTACTTCACTTCATATTATCTCACTAAAAGTTGATGTTTGTTTGACACTGAAAGCCTTTAGTGCTTGTTGATTGCTTATGTTTGGTTTGTGATGTTAGAACATAGTTTGATTCTACAACCCTTGATTAGAGTTTTGATGATAACAAAATACAAAGAATAAATTATCTCAAAGATATATACAAAGAACAATTATGCTCTTTAAAATTATGTTTTGTATATGCAGAAGTTCTGATGGAATCAGCATCAGAAGATCAGCAATATGTGCTACACACTAAAGCTACCAGATTATACGCTGAAGTTTGTTGACCAGAATCTGCGCCTAAACAATACACTCTGACTCTGATCAAAGACATATTTACCAAGTCATCAACACTCTGAAGCGTTATCAGCAGGTACAGTAAAGAAGACTCTGAAGCGTTACTGGTTATTCAAGACAGAATTAAATGCTAACGGCTTTCTTCAGACAAAGATCTTCTACAAAAGGAAAGTGCATTATTATCATTAAAACCTGCTTTATGGAAAATGTATCCTTGCTTGCCTATATAAACAGGCCTGCTTGTGAAAAGAAGCACGTACGTACGCACACAACAATTTGCCAAGCTATCCAAACCACGCATATTCAAAGCTTTAGAAAATTCATTTTATTCTAAGCTTATTTTGTGTAATTATCACAGTTGTGATATACAGTTTTGTAAGAAAACAACAACACACTCTTGTTCAATTATTTGTAAAAGAAGTTCCTTTAGATTAACCAGATTGTGGTTGTACTCAAGAAGACTTTAACATTTGTTAAAGTAGCTGTTGTAATCCTTTGAGAATAGTGGATTAAGACCTCGTTGGAGAGAGGCGAAATCACCTTGACGGGTGGACTGGAGTAGTTTGAGATCAAACGAACCAGGATAAAAATATTGTGTTGATAAGCCTTTTGATTTAAGTTTTTTTAATTCAACCCCCCCTTCTTGTGTTTTTCACATCTTCATGTGATGCCTTAGGGTAGAACCATTTGAGCATGACCCTTAAGGGACCTTAGTGTGTGTGTTGAGTCTTTACTTAGACACATTCTTACTTGGTGATCGATGATGTTAGAGTTTGGGCTCTTGTTGGTTTGTAATTAATGATTTATGTTTGGTTCTTGAATTTAGTTGTTCGCTTGGCTCTTAAGCCATATCTTTTGAGGTTTATACTCATATTTGTTTATGTCATCTTCTTGTGATAAAATGT
The DNA here is from genome assembly GCA_948472305.1 of Vicia faba. Lineage (NCBI taxonomy): Eukaryota > Viridiplantae > Streptophyta > Magnoliopsida > Fabales > Fabaceae > Vicia > Vicia faba. Next base: position 1,089,541,780 of record OX451740.1, read on the forward strand.
TCCCTTAGGATTCTAGTTTCATCTTCTTCAATATGTGAACTAATATATCTTATGTTCTTATCCAAGCATGTTAATATTAGGTAGCTTCCCTATCCCCAAGCTTAGGTCCATCTTTGCATGCTAACTTAAATAGAAGTTTCCCTTTCATCCTAACCATAGGACCATCATTGTATGACAACATTAGGATCTCTAATCTCCCTTAGAATTTTTCATTCCCATTTTGAATCTCTAAAACTTCTTTTTCTTTATTAATCTAAAAAATACTAAATAATAAAAAAGCAAACCATGTGTCACAAACCTTAAGTATTGAGGAAGTGTGAGGGGGTGTATTTCCAAACCTTGTGCTTCTTTCAATCATAGTCTTTAATGTGGTTCAAATCACAAATCCTTTTTCAAGGTGAAAAATACAAACAAATTAAAACTCTTTTGCCTTCGGGCTTTTCTTTTGAAATCCTTTTCACAAAAATGATGCGTCATTTCCACTTTGCACAATACGACGCGTGATTCTCCAAAGGTCGGGTTGCAACATGTCAACTCCTAGAGTGCGAATGTAATAGTATCTACCTAAAAACAAAAAAAACAAACTAAAAAACCTTTTTAGGTGAACTACGAGTGCCCTGATCCCCTATTGCATGAAAGGTGGTACGTAGGTACAAAGGTTCGCAACCGCGGAGGGCACAAATAATAAAACTTTTCTTTTTTGTAAATACTTTGCATTCATGCATTTCCCTTTAGCTTGTTAGCTTCAGACTTTAGACACACCCTTTGAATAGAACAACAAGAGTGGATCCTGTGGAGTACCACAGATGTGAGGGGTTCTAATACCTTCCCCTTGCGTAATCAACTCCCGTACCCGTTCTCTTGGTCGCAAGACCTTGATTTCTCCATTCTCAGGTTTTCTTCTATGTTTTACTTTCCCTTATAAGGAATAAATAAATATTCGATGGTGACTTCATTGTTTATATTTTCCTAGTTGCGTCAGCTGGTGACTTCACTGGGGACCATTCCTAAGTAAGTCAATCCTAGCCCTTGTTTGTTTCCTGTTCATTGATGATGATGACTAATCAGCAAGCTCAACAGTACCAGCAAGCATGCGCTCCCTGACAAGGAAATTATCAACAGAAACCCTGTTTACCTCCAAGGAGGTTTGATACTTTTCCTATGTCGTACGCTCAGTTACTCCCCCATCTGTAAAAGTTGAAGCTGATTGAGTTAAAAACTTTGAACATTAATGTTAACAAGTTACCCCTGAATTTTGATGCCAATGCTAGATGTGAATTTCACTCATGTGGGAAAGGCCACAACATTGAGAATTAGTTAGCTTTGAAGCATAAGGTTCAAGATCTGCTTAATTCTGAGGCAATTGAATTTGAAGTTGAACCCAGTCTAAATATTATCCAACATACGATGCCACCACATGGAGGTGCTGCAGTCAACATAATTTTTAAAGAGGAAATATTGAATTTGGTAATGGATGTGAACTTGTTAAAAACTCCTCTATCATTTGTAAAAGAACAGTTGTTGAAGAAAGGTATATTTCCTGGCTATACTGTTGATTGTGAGAGCTGTGCGGTTTAGCCTAAGGGTTATTTCTGTCTGAAAAATGAGGTTCAACAATTAATCAATAAAGGAACTCTGCAGTTTGATATATTATGCGTTAATGAGAAATTTGATAAGGAGAAGGTAGATGTGATCACCATTCCTTTTACTCCAAAGAAGATTATTTTTCATGCAACAATTCTCATTCCCGCTAAATAATATTTTTGGACTATTACTCTACCTGGTCTAGTTCCTTATAGTAGCAACAGAGTAGTACCTTAGAGCTATGAGGTTGAGGTATATTACCAAGGGAAGAAACATGTGATTAAGACACTTGTAAAAGATACTCCTGAAGTTCATGATATTGTGGGGGTTAGTAGGATTACCAGAAGTGGTAGAGTTTTCGTTCCTCAAGCTTCACCAGAAAGTAGTGCTTATGCCTTGGCTAAGGTCAAGGGTAAATAGATTATAGTGGATGGTTTAGAGCCCATGCAAAATACTGCAGTTCAGACTCCGAGTTCAGATATAGCTAAAGATGTTGAGGAATTGATAAGGTATATCAAGAAAAGTGACTATCGTATTATTGATCAACTGAGTCAGACTCCGTCGAAGATATTTATCTTCTTCTTGCTTCGAGACTCTGAGGCACACCATAATGCTTTGATGAAATTATTGAGTACAACTTTTGTCCCTCAAGAGATCTCTGAATCAGTTTGGAGGTGTTTGTGCTAGCATTATTGCTAGTAATGGATTAGGTTTTACTTACTTTGATTTGTCTCTCGAGGGGAGAAAGCATGACAAAGGTCTTCACATTTCTATGGAGGTTGCAGGAACGACTTTATCCTATGTGCTGGTTGACACATGATCATCTCTAAACGTGTTACCTAAGCATGCCTTAATGAAGATGAATTATGAAGGGGTTGTGTTGAACCAAGTGATTTGGTTATAAAGGCTTTTGATGGATCGAGAAGATCAGTTTTTGGTGAGGTTGACCTACCTGTAAAGATAGGGCCTCAAGTTTTCAGCGCAACTTTCTTTGTGATGGATATAATTCCATCCTATTTTTGTCTGTTAGGACGTCATTGGATTCATGGGGCAGGTTCTGTGACTTCCACGTTGTACCAAAAGCTCAAGTTTTTTATTAATGGAAAAGTTGTCACCGTCTTTGGTGAGGAGGATTATGCTGTGAGTCACCTAAGCTCTTTTAGATATGTGGAAATTGAGGGTGAAGTACATGAAACACTATTTCAAGCGTTCGAGGTTGTCCAAGTTATTAAAACCCCTCAACCAGAGGTGAAGAAGCTAGAAGTCTCGATGATATCTTTCAAACAAGCTCAAGCAGCAGTAGAAGCAGGTCACCCCGAAGGTTGGGGAAAAGTGTTAGAGCTCCATTTTAAGAAGGAAAAAGGTCGTTTGGGATTCATAGCAGGTCAGAATGTGCCAATCACCATCCCCATGGTTCAAGTTACTCTTATTCCTATCAAGTTTATAAGTGTTGGTACTAGCAATGGAAAACTAATGCGCTGAGTGATAAAGGAGACAATGATTACGACATGGATAATTGGATTCACCCAACTGTCCCAGGTCAAGAGCCGTCCAAATGGTTTCTTGAAGACATCAACACAGTCACCCGCTTTCAGGAGTAATTTTCTTTTTTACATCATGCAATAATTCCTACGCTCTGCCCAAGGTGTAGTGGATCATTTTGTAGGGCGACAATGTTTTTATTTAAAAGTTTATCATAAATAAAGGACATTTTTGCCTTAAAATATTTTTCTCCCTGTCTTTCTTTTTACTTTTTATAAAAAATAGAAATGTGTTTTTATTTTCTTTCTTAATCACAATATAAAATACAAAAATAAATCATCAATCATGTAAATCTAATCCCACATTTATTCAGGATTCCATCAATAACGATTCTGCTATGGCTCATTATGACATTGATAATCCAATCTACCAAGCCGAAGAAAAAGGTGACGAATATTGTAAACTCCCAGAAGAGTTGGCCAGATTGTTGAGGCGGGAAGAAAGGGTCATCCAACCACACCGGGAATCTCTGAAAGTGATCAACTTGGGCACCAAAGAGTTAAAGAAAGAAGTCAAGATAGGGGCCTCTTTAGAAGAAAGTGTGAACCAGAGACTAACTGAAATGCTCCGAGTGTATGTTAAATATCTTTGCTTGGTCCTATGAAGACATGCCTTGGTTGAATACATATATTGTTGTGCACAAGCTGCCTCAGAGAAGATTATCCTCCGATCAAGCAGAAGCTTCGAAGAACTCATCCAGAGATGTCCGGGAATATTAAATAGGAGGTTCAAAAATAATTTGACGTGGGTTTCTGGAAGGTTATCTCCTATCCACCGTGGGTTGCAAATATTATACCCGTGCCCAAGAAATATGTGAAGGTAATAATGTGTGTTGATTATAGGGACTTGAACAGAGCAAGCCCTAAAGATGACTTCCTACTCCCCCATATTAATATTTTGGTGGATAATACCGCTCATTCAAAATTGTTTTCCTTCATGGATGGTTTCTCTAGTTGCAATCAGATCAAGATAGAACCAGAAGACATGGAGAATACGACTTTTATTACACCATGGGGAACTTTCTGCTACAAGGTGATTCCCTTTGGTTTGAAAAATGCAGGGCCAATGTATCATCATGCTATGGTCACTCTCTTTCATGACATGATGCATAGGGAGATTGAAGTATATGTTGACGATATGATTGCCAAATCTCAGACAGAGGAAGAACATCTGGTTAATTTGCAGAAATTGTTTGAAAGACTAGGGAAGTTCTGATTGAGGCTGAATCCAAATAAGTGCACCTTCAGGGTGAGATCGGGAAAGTTATTGGGTTTTGTGGTAAGAGAAAAAGGAATCAAGGTTGATCTTGTGAAAGTAAAAGAAATTCAAGAAATGCCTGAGCCGAAAATAGAAAAAGAGGTTTGTGGTTTCCTAGGGAGGTTGAACTACATTGCTAGATTCATCTCTCATCTCACAGCCACATGTGAACCAATATTTAAGTTGTTAAGAAAAGATCAAGTGGTCAGGTGGAATGAAAACTGTCAAACAACATTTGAAAGAATAAAAAAGTATCTGCAGGAACCTCTGATTCTTATGCCTCCAGTAGACAGGTAGGAAAGGACATGCCATTTACTGCCTAAGAAAAAAGTTTACAAACTGTGAGTCACAATACTCATTACTAGAAAATACTTGTAGTGTACTGGCGTGGGCAGTAAAACGTCTCAGATAGTACATGCTGACTCATACTACTATCTTGATCTCCAAAATGGATCCAATCAAGTATATTTTTAAAAAGTCAGCTCTCACAGGAAGAGTAGCCCATTGGCAGATGATTTTGACAGAATACGACATCCAATATACTACCCAGAAAGCCATCAAGGGTAGTGTATTGGCAGACTATCTTGCTCACCATCCTGTGGAAGATGATACCATCCTATGAAGTTTGAGTTTCCAGATGAAGACATCATGTACATCAGGGATTGTAACATTCATGGCCCAAAAGAAGGACCCAAACCAGGACCGCGATGGACGCTCGTGTTTGATGGTGCCTCAAATGCTTTGGGAAATGGAGTTGGTGCTGTTATTACTTCTCTTGAAGGTTTTCATACTCCATTCACAGCCAAAATTTGTTTCAATTGTACTAATAATATGGCTGAGTATGAAGCTTGTATTTTTGGGATTGAAGCTGCAATTAATTTGAGGATCAAGATCTTAGAAGTGTACGAGTATTCTTCTCTTGTTATCAGTCAGATTAACTGAGAATGGGAGACACATCACCCAAATTTGATCCCGTACCAAGAGCATGTTATGAAGTTAATCTTGTACTTTGATGAAATCACCTTCAAGCACATCAAGAGAAGAGAATCACTTGGTAGATGCGTTGGCTACTGTCATCCATGTTTAAAGTTAGATGGGAAAATGAAGCCCCCTCTATTACCATCACGAGGTTGGATGAGCCAACATTCTATTATGAAGTGAAGGAAGAAACTTATGAGAAACCTTGGATTTATGATATCAAGAGGTATCTTGAAATGCAAGAATATCCAAAAGATGCGCCTATCATAGATAACAAGACTTTGTGAAAGTATTCTTCTAAGTTTTTCCTTAATGTAGGAGTTTTGTATAAAAGGAACTATGATGATGTTTTAGTCATATGCGTGGATAGACACGAAGCAAATAAGATCATAGATGAGATACATGAAGGTTCTTTTCGAACATATTCCCGTGGATATACCATGGCCAAGAAAATCTTGAGAGCAGGTTATTATTGGTCTACCATGGAAAATGACTGTTACAACCGTGCCAAAATCTGCTACAAGTGGCAGATTCATGCTGATAAAATGCATGTGCCACCCGTTCTGTTGAATGTTTTTACTTCTCCATGTCCCTTTGCAATGTAGGGCATTGATATGATTGGACGGATCGAACTGACTACCTCCAACTAACATCATGTTATTCTGGTTGTCGTTAATTACTTTACCAAGTGGGTCGAAGTTTCATCCCATGCTAATGTCACTAAGCAAGTGGTTACTCGTTTCATCAAGAATCAAATAATTTGTCATTATGGGGTTCCCGAGAAGATCATTACTAATAATGGGTCGAATGTCAATAATAAAATGATGATAGAGTTGTGCAAAAGTTTCAAGATAAAACATCACAACTCTTCTCCGCATCGTCCAAAGATGAATGATGTTGTTGAGGAAACTAACTAGAACATTAAGAAGATTGTGCAGAAAATGATGGGGACCTATAAGGATTTTCATGAGATGTTTCCTTTCTCTTTGCATGGCTATCTTACTTCGGTAGGTACTTTGACTGGGGAAACCCTTTTCTCCCTTGTGTATGGTATGGAAGTAGTCCTGCCCATGGAAGTTGAGATTCCTTCTTTAAGGATCATGACATATGTAAATCTTGATGAAGATGACTGAGTTCGGAATTGACTTGATCAGTTGAATCTCATTAATGAGAAGAGATTGAAAACTATTTTTCACGGGTAGTTATATCAGGTGAGGATGAAGAAAGCATTTGACAGGAAGGTGCACCCTCAGAATTTCCAAGTTGGTGACCTGGTGTTGAAAAGATCCTGCCTCCCAATAATACATATGCTATGGGAAAGTGGGATCCAAAATACGAAGGACCATATATTGTAAAGAAAGTTTTCTCAGGAGGAGCCATGATGTTTGCAAATATGGATGAAGAAGATTTTCCACACCCTGTGAATGCATACATAGTTAAAAAATACTTCGCATAAAAAGACCCGCTAAGTCGATGACTTAGGAAAAAATGGGCATCCCAACGAACCACAAAAGTAAAAGTTTGGGAAAAATTAGGGATAAAAAATAATTGAGTACACCCGCTAACTTGAAAACCTGAAAAGGCGACTTTGGAAAAAATGGGTATCTCAGTGGATTGAAAACCCAAAAAGGGCGATCCAGACAAAATTTCGGGATTTAAAGCGAATGACTATGGTCTGTATTGCATCTGTGAGTTCATATTTCATTATAGTTGGTGACTTTGAAGGGTAGGGATTAGTCCAATCAGCTTCTTAAGAAAGCAAGATATTGAGGTCTTTGAGGATTTAAGAGTTATAGCAGAATCAGAACCTGGTGGAAATCCGCTTTTACATTGCCACCTTTATATTTTCCTTTGCTATTTTGTGTGCAATTACCTCTTTTTAGGAATTGCTTCTAGATGTAAACTCTTATTTACATGCCAATCAATCAATAAAATTCTCTTTTACACAAAAGTTGTCCCTTTATTTTTACTTTTATTTTTACTTTTATTGTTTTGATTACAAAAATTTCAGACTTTTTATTTATAAACATTGCATTTAAAAGCATTAAAGCTTCACAAGGTATGATATAAACATTTGAAATTACTTGAGATTTTGAGTGTTTGGGTTGATGGCTAAAGTTGCCACTTTATACCTGGGGCATGTTGGTGTGTTTTTATTTTTCACGAACTGACGTTCACTTACAGCAAGCAACATGCTAACAAGAGAACCAAGAATTGTCGAGGTTGTTACCAATGTGAAGTTTCTTAGTAGATATGTTTTCTCAGTAGAGAATGGGAAGTTTGTTTCCTCAGGAAATAATCCTTTCCCCAATGTAATCTTCACTATTACTCAACATAAGTTTGTCTGTTAAGAGTTTCCTCTTCTGAAATATCCTCCCCAGTGAAATACATGTTGGTGTATAATGTACAAAAATTTACATCCCCAGTGTGGTCTGCATTTTTTAAAGGTTCTTGAAAGAATTCTTTTACTTGCCAGCAGGAAGTTTCTTGATATTCCCCGTGAAGTAGTCTTCTTTCCCCTAGTGAAGCATGCATAAGTTTATCTTGCCCGGTGAAATCTATACATTTGGTTTGCCTCTCTAAAACTTTGTTGAGAACGTTTTCTTCCCGAAAGGTTTACATCTCTAGAGAATACCTTACAAGGTATGCTTCCCCAGTGTAATTTATACTTGTAAGAGTTCTTTTAAGAATTCTCTTATCCCCGGCGGTAGAAGATGTTACATCATCCCCAGTGGAAGTTGAGCTTTGAGGATTTCTTGTTCGAGATTTCTCTTCTCCCCAAGTGAAGATTTGTACCTAGTGGAGTTTTTGTCGTAGATTTTCTTTTGTTCAAGATTCTCATTATCCCTAGTAGAGCTTACCATTGTCAATATTTCTATGCAAGAAGGTATCCATTCCCCCAACAAAATGTTCCTTATTCCCAGCAATGAGGTAATGGATCTTTTCCCTAGGAAGTTAAGAGTGGGTTGAAGTCATAATTAGCTCTCTTCAATGGACCTCAATTTATTTTTGCAGTATCCTTTCTCAAAAGTCCAATTTTCATTGGTACCTATCTACAGAACCGAACCTCTGATTTGCATCTCGCACTAAAGTTCAGATTGTTATTCCCCGGAAGAAGATCATATTTTTTAAGGTTGTCTTTTTAGATGTTCCTTGTTTCACCAACAGTTCATTTTTGTTATTGCTATTCCCCAGTGAAACATCTAAACATGCATCATAACATTAGCATTTCCGTTGTTTATGGAGCATTACTCCATAGAAAAATCCAACATGCATTGAAGCATAACTAGTTTTAGAAACTTAGTTTTTATACCCTGAAGGTGTATGGTCCCTGTAGACTTTCTTTAGGTTTTATTACCAAAAGTCTTTCCAAACCTAGTTCTCAGATGCCCCTTAGAAGATCTAGTTTAACTAGTTCCTCCTTTTCAAAATCCAATTTGATTGGTAACCTTTTCAAAACCAACAAGTTTCTAGATATTACTTCTATAAAGTAGAAGCAAAGATTCTTTTGTGAAGTAGGAGATTCCTCGGAACTCATTTGCTGAGCTCATCTTTTGTGAAAAAGGAGATGGAGTTTATTTCTTCTGTGAAGTAGAAGATTACTAAATACAATTTCTAGATATTGCTTCTGTGAAGTAGAATACATAGATTCTTTTGTGAAGTAGGAGATCCCCGTAATTCAGTTGTCGATCTCATCTTTTATGAAGAAGGGGATGAAGTTTATTTATTCTGCAAATTAGAAGATTCTTTGATATAATTTATGGATATTGCTTATGTGAAGTAGAAGATGAAGATTCTTTTGTGAAGTAGGATATCCCCAAAATTCATTTACTGAGCTCATCTTTTATGAAGTAAGAGATGAATTTTATTTCTTCTGTGAAGTAGAATATTCCTTGATACAATTTCTGAATATTGCTTTTGTGTAGTAGAAGACGAAGATTCTTTTGTGAAGTAGGAGATTACCCAGAATTCAGTAGTTGAGCTCATCTTTTATGAAGAAGGAGATAAAGATTATTTCTTTTGTGAAGTAGACGTTTGCTTGATATAGTTTCAGGATATTGCTTATGTGAAGTAGAAGACAAATATTCTTTTGTAAAGTAGGAGACCCTCGGAATTCAGTTGCTGAGCTCATCTTTCGTGAATAAGGAGATGGAGTTTATTTCTTATGTGAAGTAGAATATTCTTTGATACATTTTCTAGATATTGCTTATGTGAAGTAGAAGACGAAGATTCTTTTGTGAAGTAGGAGATCCACGAAATTCAGTTACTGAGCTCGTCTTTTGTGAAGTAGGAGATGAAGTTTATTTCTTCTGTGTAGTAGAAGATGGAGATTCTTTTGTGAAGTAGGAGATTTTTGGAATTCAGTTGCAGAGTTCATATTTTATGAAGTAGGAGATGGAGTTTATTTCTTCTATGAAGTAGAAGATATCTGATGATCCAATTTATGTCATTTCGTTTGATAAAGTGCCCATCCTATCTTGTGAAGGAACCCTTCGGGAATTTCGTCATATAATACTTGCCAAAGCTCGTCAATAGAGGCATCCAATAAATAAAAATTGAAAATATAGAATACCAAAAAAACATCTGACTTTCTTTTACTTTTCAGAGTGCAAATTTTATGGTTCTATTAGTATTCAATCCTCTTCTACCTTGTATATTTGAAAGGCTAGCGCCAATCTCACTCTCACATTTAAGATGATTGAATAGGAGCAGCTGTTGCAACCGAAAATTTAGCCTTTTCATTTCAACCCTAACTGGCTTATGTTTCTCTAACATACACATGCATTCATATAATTAGTTCTGTGGTTATGGAATCAAGGTATCTTTTAATTGATCTTTTTCAAGCAATAGAAGATGGTTGGCTAGTTAATCAGTGCAAAGAGCGTTGTACCCCAATTTCCCCCTAAGATTATTCTATCATCTCATATCAACCCAATCACAACAAGATCACACTAGGGTTTGGTTCTTTTCCCCATCTTTAGGTTTGCTCACGAGGAATCACCAAGAACCTTAATTTTTATATTGTGATCATATTGGTTTTGTATTGATTAGATTTTAAACTAACAAATGCAATGGATGTTTGCTTTAATTAATTATACTATAGGTGAGGGAACAACACATTTTATCAAGTTGATTTATAGGTTGATGAGTTCATTTCCATGCCTTATTCAACAAAGCTTCATTAAGGTTCAAGCTTCATCATTGAAGATTCCTTGAAGTAATATCATGATAAGTTCTACTATGACTCATCATGCTCCAATTTGTCAAAGAAATTCAAAAGATGCAAGAGTTAATTGTTGAAGTTTGACCTAATGGGACAAGTTATTAATTTCTTTATCACAAGTGCATAAGTATCTTAATTATTAACATTTGGAAGTGGTTTTTGTTGCTATAGTTTCTAATTATCATCCACAACAACTTCTATGCACATGGTAAGAGTAATTGTGCAAGAAATTTTTGCTAAAATTGAAAGGGGTTTCCAAGTCATTTTGGTGCTCTAGGAGCTAGGGTTTTGAACTTCTAAGGGCTATATCTTCCTCATATTTTGGGATTTTTGAGTTATTCCAAAGACATGCTTCTCTTTAATGGGTTATCAACTAATCACTTCAAGAGTTTCAAGTAAAATTTTGTGTGGAAGATGCCTAATGATTAAGAAAGATTACAAGTCCTCTAAATAGGCCATCAAATTCCATTATGTGACTTCAAAAGATCATAACTTGGTCAATTTTTATCTCCTTAAGCCCATACATTTTCCATAGTGACGTAAGGATGTGAACTTCAACTCTTATTTCATGTGAAAAGCTTGAAAATAAGTGGAAGATGCCCTAAGAACCCAAAAGATTATAGGTCACCTCATGGATTTTCACCAATTTTACAAGGCCATAACTTTTTCAATGATCGGTATTTTTGAGTGATTCAAGTTTCACAATACTCTTTGAGAAGTCTACTTCAAGCTAGCATCAATGATTAAAACTCAATTTTGGAGGAAGGCCTTATTTAAACTCAAAACATTATAGGTCACTTTTGAAGAAAAACTTAGAATGTTTCTAAGTACAAAAGTCAACATCTTTCTCTCAACTTTGACTCATCACAACTCCTAGATCAAGTATCCAATTGATCTCATTATTTTCACATTGTAAAGTTTGTTAACTTATATTTCAATTGCTTCAAGAATTATGCCCTAAGACCCCTTGAGTTGTGAACCCCATGGATTTAAAGTAGGTACCTTAAAACTGAAGATTTCTCCAAAGTCGGAATTTGAAATCCATATTGTGCCCTCTAAACACAAAGTTTTCGCGCGTTTTTGCTTCTAATCATGTTTAGAAACATTCCAAAAGCATTTAGCATCATAAAATGCGGGATTTGGCTGAGTTTTGATGCTAAACAAGTCACACATTATTCATGCTTCAGGTTCACACGAATTCACTCAATTGCACACTCATTCGCACACTTAAGCATTGCCTCATCCTATCCTATAAAAGGATGCATATTCCACCTATTTTCACAAGCTTTTGATAGCCAATTGAACCCTGTTCAGATCCCATACAAACTCTGAATTTGAATTTCTTATTTCTTGCATTCTCACTCCAAAATACCAAAAGCTCCATTCAGTTAGCTTCATTGAACTTCTCTGAAGCTAACCATACTCTTACATTCAAGAATTGTGACCTATATTGATCTACAGAAGTTCAGTTTCAGAGCCATCTTTTTCTACTCTGTTCAGGTAGATTTCTTGGTCAAATCGATCCAAATAAAAGACTAATCTACTCTCTTCATCCTTCTGACTCTCATGCTTTGTACAATTTGCAATTTCATTGAGATTTGAGGGAGATATTCCAGAATTTCGTGCTCGCTATTATATCTTCATTTTATCAATTTATGCATTGCTCAATTTATATAAATTTGGAGTGATGGTACAATTAGAATCGTCTTGAAGAGACGAATCTAATGGTACCAGTCTGGTTTGCTAATTTTACAGTTTGTGGAATTCGATTTGAGGTTGGCTGGAGGTTCAAGACGATAACATGTTCGTCTTCAACCAATGACGTTTAGCCACATTATTTTTTTGAAACAGATTTTGTGTTTCACTTTACCATGCGCGCGTGTTGTGAGCCCTCAGATCTGATTACTTTAGTGAGTCAGACTCCATCCAACGTGCTACATTTTAAGTTATTTTATTTAATAAAAAATGATTAGGTGGGATAATCAATAAAGTCCATGACATGCACAACATACCAGATCCATTAGATATGTTTACTAACGCGTTTTGACAATGACCAGATGACCCATATTTTTTGGTTTGTTATTTTATTTTCTGATTTTTATTTTAATTGATTTAAACTTCAAAAAATCATAGAAAATTCATTTTGACTCAAAAATAATGAAATATTCACAAAAATATTTTTGAATATTCTCTTTCTGATTTTTATTTTTCATGATTTTATTTTTAGATTTGATATTTTTCATAATTTTTATGTTTTAACTTGTTTTAATTATTTAAAATTACTTTTTGATATTTTTTTAAATTCTAAATTTTTTTGTAAAAATCATTTTACTTATTTCTTTTATTGTGACTTCTACTATTTTTGATCATTTTTTCACTTATTTGAGTGATTTTAATTAGTTTAAAAATACTTTTTTGTTTTAAAAAATTACCAAAAAATTTATAAAAATGTTTGAGGTCATTTCTAATTTTTCTATGGTCTCTTTAATTTTTTCTTTGATACTTTAAATATAGTTTTCTATTTTACCTTTTATTTTCGTTTTAAAAAATAATTTAAAAGTCATTTTTCTTTTTTTATTTTATTCATTAAATGAAATTTATTTTTCAATATATTCTGGCTATGTGGCTGTTTATCATAAACTTCATTAACATCATTGGATCTTGAGTATTGAGTTTAACTCCACTAAAATGGATGGATGATTTTAATGAATGTTTTGATTAAATTTTTTTTATTCAAATATTTTCGTTCCCTCTTCATCTTATTCCTTTCTCATTGTTTTACATGTTGTTAGAGGATGATCTACATATCATCTCTCTAAACATATGGCACATAGATTGCTATTGACCGACCTCAAAATAGGTGCGACTTCTACATAAGTCCACTTACGATTGCTTAACATAATGCTAAATTTTGTCCCGATTCGAGAAATGATCATTTGTGGCCCAAACCTATGTTCACAAGCCCAAACATGTTTAATTTGAAATCTTTGATCCAATAACCTTGAGGTTCATTGTTAGAAGGCTTTGGTCTTATCAATCTCTAATGGACTTTCATAAATTTTTGGACTAAGTGAATCATTTAAACATCATTGATCATTTGTTTATTGCCTTGATATTTTGAAATGAATGATATACTTGACAAAAAGAAAATGAAACTTGTTGTTGATAGGCTTTGATTTTAGCAATCTTCTAATGAGTTTTCAAATACAAGTTTCAAGATGGTTATTCAACTAACCTCTAATTTCTAACTCAATAACAACTGACTTTATTTTTATGCTTTTACTTTATGCTTTTACTTTAAGCACCATTTATCTTAGCATTTTCATTTCATGCTATTTTCATCTTTGCTCACTTGAGCATTTATCTTTATGTCATTTTGTTTTGCTCACTTGAGATTTTCATTTTCTTTTTGAAGATACCTAATAACCAACTTGAACAATAAAAAACGTAAAGGTTACTTGGACTATTTGGTTACTATCCTCGGCATTTTGGGAGTTTTGGATTTCTTGGACTTAGGAGTAGAGACCTTGACCTACCTTGGGACCTTGTGACTTCTATTATTATTTTGTCTAGAGTTCTTGGGGTTTACTCTAAGACATTGGGTTGATTGTTTCTTTGTGTGCAAGCTATTTTGATTATGTGCTTTGTCAGTAATTTGGAAATCATCTGTATACAGTCGTTACTCTGCCCAATTTTTTTGAAGACTTAATGCATTTGAAGCTTGGTTTTCTTATGTGGTTTAGTATCTTTGCTTGCTTGGTTTCAAATTTAAAGAATGTGAATTCTACATTGACTCATTGTGTCAAGTGTTGGCTTCTTATTTGTTAGATGGTTCTTTTCCCTAGCTTTTATCTTGTGCTTTAGGATAGTCCCTTCATCTCCTCCAATCTTCTTTAATTTCAAAAAAATTTCTCCCTCCTTTTGAAAACTCTTATAGTTTTCTAACTTGAACCGCTTTCGCAATAAACTTGGACTTAGGTCCATGGATTTCCAAAAACATTTTCTTAATCAAACTTTAACAAACTTAATAATACTTTGACATTTTTTGTGAGAATACTAAAATTCAATCAATATCATTCAGATTATATTTACCACTTTGGCTTTTTACTTTAAAATTTTCTCAAAAGATTAGACCCTTGTCGTTCCTTGTAGTGATGCGAGCTACTATACTTCTACAATATATAGTGAAGTGAGATATTTTCCACTTGGGTGTTGAGTGAGGCTTTGTTGATTTTAAAATCCAAGCTATATCCTCAACTTTGAGATGATGCAAATTCTCCTTTCTCATAATTGTGGGTAGTAACTATGTTCTTCCACTCGGATACGACGATGATGTCTTGTCTCTTAAAATTGACCAACACATTTGTGTTTTAAAATTTTTAAAGGTAAACTACGAGTACCCTAATCCCCTATTGCACGGAAGGTGGTATGTAGGCACTAAAGATTCACAACCGCGGTGGGTGAAAAAATTGTAAAATATATTTCTTTTCTCATCTCCACAATCTATTTTTGTATAAAACTTTTATAGCCAAAATACACAAATTTTCAAAGAGATTCCTGCGTATTACCGTACATGTTTAGGGTGCTAATACCTCCCCTTTGCATAACCAACCCCGAACATAGATTCTCTCCCCATCTTTTTTAGGGTATTTGCTCTTTTCCCATTCCTTTGGAAACAATAAAGTGTGGTGGAGATTTTTATTTTGATCTGTATGTGTTAAGTCAATCCAATGGCTTAGTCTCAATATTTCTACCGCTACAGAAAAATGGCGACTTCACTGAGGAAAGATCGACCAAATGCTGGTCCATCCCTAAGTGGGTTGAGCCTATCTTTGCTTATTTGTGTATGTGCTATTATTTGTTTGTATATCATGTGTTATATATATGTTTGTCTAAATTTTCCTGGTTTTTAGGGTGCTTGGTGATTTCTCATAAGTCCTATATCCCGACTTGCGAAAACTTAAGATAGGATGTGAGGTATAGTCATGTTAACTTTGAGGGAGTAATACCAAAAAAGGAGGCATGAGATCCCCCACTAAGTTGAGGCCCCTTTGACTATGGTGTCATTTACCGAGTAATCGGGAAGACGTGCTGCTTTCGACCTGGGAGCCTGCTAAAACTGAGAACCATAGAACTTTTAACCCTTCTTGGCCTTTTAGGTGTAGTGGGGAAGCTATGACGAAGTAATCTGGAAATGGTTGTCACACGATACTACACTCAGACGAGTTTTTCCTGAGAATATTACTAATTATCGAGTCAATCGGGACGTTGGTAATATCTGAAGGAGGGATGTAGACTCTTGGAACCTCTTAGAACCTTATTCGGCAGGTGATAAACTATTAGAACATACCTTGTGGGTAGTACCTTTGACCTCATGCTAGTGACGTCAAACCTATGAACCCCCCATGTTTGTGATCTTGTATGTGATTGTTGCATCATACATTCATGCACCCATGAGCATCCTTTAAAACATGTGTTTCAAGGGACTTAAAAGTTGATTTTTTGCGAATATCTCAGGTACTTTTTGACCATGGATTCTGGAAAAAGAAAGACTCAGAATTACAGTTTCAAGGATCCCAAGATAGATGAATTGATGAGTCTGATTCCCGAGATTGAGAGTTCTGTTGATTTTCGTAAGAAGTATGGATCCATCATGTCTCTCATGAAGCTCGGGATGAATGAGGGTATTCTCTCAACTTTGGTCCATTTCTATGATCCGTTGTATCAATGTTTCACTTTCCCTGATTATCAGTTGATGCCTACATTGGAGGAGTATTCTTACCTACTGGTTTACCTATCACCGATCATGTTCCTTTCACCCATTTAGAGGGAGATCCAAAGTCTCATGAGATAGCTGCTATGGTTCATTTGGGGAAGTCTGAGATTGAGGCCCACATGACTACTAAAGGAGGAGTTAGAGGCTTACCCGCTCAGTTTTTGTTGGAGAAAGCTTGCTACTTTACTAGGATGAAGAGTACAGTTGCTTTTGAGGCCATCTTTGCTCTACTTGCTTATGGGTTGTTCTTATTTCCTAACGTCGATAAATTTATGGATATCAATACCATCAGTATATTTTTTATCGGGAATCTAGTTCTTACATTATTAGGAGATGCTTATTACTCAATTCATCTTCAAGATTCTTATCATGAAGGGATGATCATTTGTTGCACGCCTTTGTTGTTTCAGTGGTTTATTTCTCACTACCTCGGGCTGATGCTTTCTGGGATGTCATGAAGGAACCTCGTTGGGTTTCAAAGATTATGGATCTCACTCATTCAGATATTGTTTGGTATCATCAGGCTTACCATGATGTGGATATTATCGATAGTTGTGGTAGTTTCCCCAATGTACCTCTTCTTGGTACAAAGGGGGGAATTAACTACAATCCTATTCTTGCATGATGTCAACTTGGATATCCGATGAGAGATAAGCCAAATAGTATTCATCTGAGTGGTTTCTTTCTAAAAGAGGGAGGGGATCATAAGGAAGCTAAGAAGGAAATTGCAAAAGCTTGGCGCCATATTCATAAGAAGAGTAGAAAGGATTTGGGGCCTAGATGAGCTATTTCTTTTGAGCCTTATCTCCAGTGGGTACAGGAATGGGAAATTCAATTGAAGATGCCATATTCCTGTAAAGAACCTATGCCTGATATGTTCGTGAAGACCACTCCTCCCCTTTTAGATGATGTGGAAGAGCTTCAGCTTGACCTAGTCAGGATGCATCAGGAGAAAGAGGCTTGGAAGAACAAGTGTCAGACTTTAAAGACGTCCTACCGGGAAGACTTGAAAGAGAAGGATGACCTAATTGAGATTCTTGAGAGTTGTGTTGTAGAGATAATGGGGAAGAAAGAGGAATTATTTTACTCTAAAGCTCGATCAGGACTTAGTCATTCATTTCCCGACTCTGGTGATTGGAAAGGGGTTTCCAACAGGTACGTAGAAGAGAACAAGCAATTGAAGGCTCATATTGCAAGACTCATGGGAAAGCATCAGTGTGTGGAGTGATCTTCATTAGCTTTTCCTTTTCAGGGTTTTAGATTCTATCTTCTCTTATACTTGGTATAACACCCCAATTCTACCCGAAGCAAATTAGTGCAAAATAAATCAGAGTTATAAAATTTCAACCATATAAATGAATCAGGACGTCACAAATTCTTCTAACAAATTCATTGCATTCATCATGGATATATAACACTTTTTCAAAACATCGGATGAACTAACAACATAACATCTTTCATTAAATATTCAACAACTACGCAGCAGAATTCTTAATAATATCTCTAACAATTCAGCAACTTTGAAAACATCTCATATTTAATAGAAATCAATTTAAAACTCAACAACTAAAAATAAACGATCAATAATCAGCAAACGTTCATCTCCCTGAGTGTTACATATCAGAGCAATGACACCGACTCGAACTATTAAAGGTATACAACTTTCACTCTCGGTTACCTGCACGTTACCAACATAAGGGCAACATTCAAACAGAAGGGGTGAGATATCTAACAATATAATAAAGCGCATGATAATTAATATATTAAATCAGATCAATAATATCACCACTTCTCATCTCATAATCAACAATAATTATAGCATATATACTCATTCATCAACATCAAATACACTTCATTATTCAATCATATAATGCGACTCAAAACTATGCAAATGCATGTGGTACCATTGGAGCAGAACTCCCATCTCAAAAATCTGCCAATTAATAGAGGCATTAACAAGGCATAGCCTTCATCTCAAAATTTACCAATCCAGGCCATCTTAACGAGCATAAGCTCCATCTCAAAAATGAAATGTATGCGACTCATCATGAATGTAATAATAACACCCAAGTTAACAACATTTCAAATCATCTCAAAACAACAACATCTCAATCATCTCAAAATAATAACATGTCGATCATCTTAAAACATCTCAATCATCTCAAAACAACAACATCTCAATCATCTCAAAACATCTCAATTAACAACATCTCATAACATCAAAATAATTTATTAAACATCATTTATTATCACAAAATCATCGAACACAACTTCATCAATAACATATCACTAATACTCGATTGTATATTAATAGTACAATAATCCATCCTATTATTCTGCTAATTTATATCGTTATTGTCACTAATCCTACTGTCATAATTCTAACACCAGCCTCTAAACATCTACTATTCATCGTTCTGTCCAAAAATCAGTACAACGGTCATCTACGGGAATTAATTCTAAATCTTGCATTACCTGCTAGGATTACACTTCTTATCCATCATTTAATCACCTAGAATATAGCTCATTGCGTTAACTAATCAACGCTTTGAACGTCATATCAAACAACATCCTAAAACCCAAGTTACAACAATTTAAAAACTGAATCTATCAAAATCTGTCATCATGGGTCGATGCATAACCCTTTGGATCGATGCGTACTGCTTCATCTGCACAACATGAGTCGACACATCCTCCTTATGGATCGACTCATCCTGGCCTTATACACAACATGTATCGACACATGCATCTCACCGATCGACTCATCCTGAGTCTTGCAACTCTCATGTATCGATGCAATCCCTTTTTGTATCGAATCATCTTCAGTCTAACATCGCCCATGTATCGACACATCAAGCTTGAGGTCGACACATACTGACCCTTCCTGCATAATTCTGCGATTTTTCTCTGTTATTTCACTACGAGAATCATATTACAGTCCTACAAACCTCATTATAACATGGTAGAACATCACCTAACATTATCCTATGATACTACATTGATTAAAAAACATCATGACATCATTATTCATCTAAAATTCATCAAATCTTCATCATACATCGTCATATACATATCCAATTCAAGAACAAAACAACAATCCTCTAACCCCACATATCAAACATCATGAACCCAATTATAAAGTTAAAACCCCACCCTTACCTTGGATTGAAGGTCGCTCTACAATTTCTGGGTTGAATCTTTGTTCTTGCCATTTTCCATTTTTTCCAGCAGCTTCACGTTCTCTTCCAAATCCTTATTTCCTCTACTGTTTCTTCTTTCTTCTATTCCTCTCACAAATAATAAAATAACCTAATATTCTATTATTCCTTATTTCTTATTGGGCTCAAAATCTACACCCCCTTATTACTTCTACTCTCTCAAAATAGGCCCACCTTAAATAATATTACACTTCTAATATTATTTCACTACATAATATTATATCTCTAATATTATTTCTCCACTTAATGTAATAAATCCAATTTAATTATAACACAACCTCAAAAATATTCCAAAAATAATTTAATTAAATAATTAATTAAATTTTAGGGTGTTACAACTCTCCCCCACTTAGAGTATTTTTGTCCTCAAAAATTTACCTCAATCAAACAATTCAGGATAGGAGTCTCACATCTTGCTCTCCAAATCCCAAGTCATGCTTTCTCCTGCAGCTCCTAGCCAAACCACTTTAACCAAAGCAATCTCTTTGCACCTCAGAGTCTTCATTTCACGATCCGCGGTCCGTACAAGCATCGTCTCCACCGTAAGATTATTCCGTAATTGCACGCCGTCCATATGAATCAAATGAGATGGATCTGAAATATACTTCCAAAGTTGCGACACATGAAACACATCATGCAAATTTGAAAGATTAGGCGGTAAAGCCACTCTATAAGAAACATGCCCCACTCTCTTTGAAATCTGATACGGTCCAATAAAAAGAGAAGTGAGCTTCTTAGACTTCAACGCTCGCCCAACACCAGTCATAAGTGTAACTCTCAAAAACACATGATCACCAGCTTGAAATTCTAAATATTTCCTTTGCTTGTCATGATAAGTCTTCTGTCTACTTTGTGAAGCTTTCATCTTTTCTCCAATCAGCTTCACCTTCTCAGTAGTCTCACGAACAAGTTCAGGTCCAAGTACTACACTCTCACCAGATTCATGCCAACATAACAGAGTTCTACATCTTCGACCATACAACGCTTCAAAAGGTGCCATCCCAATACTAGAATGGTAATTGTTGTTATATGTGAACTCTATCAACAGAAGATAAGTATCCCACGAACCTCCCTGCTCAAGAACACATGCCCTCAATAAGTCTTCCAATGATTGAATCGTGTGTTCAGTCTGACCATCTGTTTGAGGATGATACCCTGAACTAAACCTCAACTTAGAACCCAACCCTTCTTGCAAACTCTTCCAAAAATCAGAAGTAAATCTTGGATCTCTATCTGACACAATGCACAAAGGAACACCATGCAGTTTCACAATCACACTAATATAAATCTCAGCCAACTTCGACACTGGAAAACTGATGTTAATAGGAATAAAATGAGCTGACTTCGTAAGCCTATCAACAATCACCCAAATCGAATCATGTCCTCTTATAGTACTCAGTAACCCCGTCACAAAGTCCATTGAAATTCTATCCCATTTCCATTCTGGAACTTCCAACAGTTGCATCAATCCTACAGGCTTCTGATGTTCAACTTTCGACTTCTGACAAGTCAAACATGCATACACAAATCAAGCCACATCACTCTTCATCCCATGCCACCAAAACAAACTTTCAAATATTGATACATCTTTGTAGCTCCTGGATGAATACTCAACTTACTTCTATGACTCTCTTCAAGTATCACTTTCTTCATCTCAGCATCATCAGGAATACAAATCTGGTTACGAAATTTCAACACACCTTGCGCATCTAACTTAAAATCACTATTCTCATATTGATCAGTCCCAACCATAAAATCTACCAGTTTCACATCCAACTTCTGAGCTTCTCTGATACTGTCTAGAAATTCATTATTAATCTTCAACATACCCAACATAACACTCTGCGGAGTAACCTCGCAAACTAAGCTCATATCTTTGAACTGCTCAATCAATTCCAACTCTTTAATCATCATTGCTAACATGTGTAAAGTCTTTCGACTCAATGCATCAGCTACCACGTTCGCTTTTCCTGGATGATAATTCAAACCGAAATCATAATCCTTTAACAATTCTAACCATCTTCGTTGCCTCATATTCAGCTCTTTCTTATCAAATAAATACTTTAAGTTCTTATGGTCACTAAACACTTCAAATCTAGAACCATAAAGATAATGCCTCCAAATCTTCAACACAAAAACAACTGCAGCAAGCTCTAAATCATGCGTAGGATAGTTCTTCTCATGAGTCCTTAACTGCCTGGACGCATAAGCAACTACCTTACCATTCTGCATAAGCACACCTCCTAAACCCATCTTAGAAGCATTCCAATAAACCACAAAAGGCTCTCCTGGATTAGGCAACGTCAAAATCGGAGCCGACGTCAACCTCTTCTTCAATTCTGTAAAACTTTCTTCGCACTGAATGTCCCAAACAAACGCTCTACCTTTACAAGTCAACTTAGTCAACGAAAGTGACAACTTGGAAAACCCTTCAATAAACCTTCTATAATAACCAACTAATCCCAAGAAGATTCTAATCTCAGTAGCTGACTTTGGAGTTTCCCATTGCAACACAGCATCAACCTTCGATCGATCTACAACAATGCCACTACCTGAAATCACATGATCAAGAAAACTAACCTCTTTCAGCCAGAATTCACACTTGGACAGCTTTGCATACAACTTCTTCTCTTTCAGAATCTATAATACTACTCTTAAATGTTCAGCATGCTCTTCTTCTGACTTAGAGTAAATCAAAATATCATCGATGAACACCACTACAAACCGATCCAAATAAGTGTTAAAGATACGATTCATATATTCAATGAATACTCCCGGCGCATTAGTAATACCAAAAGGCATTACCGAATACTCATAATGTCCATAACGCGTTCTGAAAGCCGTCTTCTGAATATCTTCATCCTTCACTTTAATCTGATGGTAACCTGACCTCAAATCAATATTACTAAACACACGAGCATCTACCAATTGGTCCATCAAGTTATCTATTCTTGGAAGCGGATACTTGTTCTTAATCGTCATCTTGTTTAACTGTCTATAAACACAGAGCCTCATACTTCCATCTTTTTTCTTCACTAACAACACTGGAGCATCCCACGGTGATACACTTGGTCTTACAAACCTCTTCTCAAGTAACTCTTCCAATTGCTTCTTCAATTCTAACAACTCGGACGCAGACATCCTGTATGGTGCCATAGACACAGGTCTGGTACCAGGTACAAGATCAATTGCAAATTCAACTTCTCTCTCTGGCGGTACATCAGGAATCTCATCAGGGAAAACTTCAGGAAATTCACACACCACCTGCAATTCCTCAATTATAGCTTGAGTTACTACAGATAGCGACACCATCAACGAGAACATCTGCACTTCCTCTTGCATCAACTTTCTCAACTGTCTAGCAGACAACAAACCTTCTTCCTCTTCTTCAGGAGTAGAAAACTTCACCGACTTTTCATAACAGTTAATATAAACACAGTTATGCTCTAACCAGTTCATACCCAAAATTACATCCAAACCTCTTAATGGTAAACAAACCAAATCAACAACAAAGTCTTTGTCAAAGATGGACAAGGGACACTTAGCACACACAAAAGAAGTAGTCACTGACCCCTTGGATGGAGTATCGACGACCATTTCTCCATCCAAAGAAGACAACACAAGACCCAATCTTTCAACATAATCTGCAGCAATAAAACAATGCGTAGCACCAATATCAGTAATAGTGATTAAAGGAGTACTATTAATGAAACATGTACCTCTAATAACTCCGTCCTCAACAGGTGTCTGATCCTCAACCAAAGCAAACATTTTTCCGCTTGACTGAGCCCTCTTCGGTTTCGGACACTGGCTACCAATGTTCCCTTCTTCTTTACAGTTGAAACAAACCATATTCTTGTGCTCAGACTCAGATACAACATGTCCGTTCTTGCCACAACGGAAACACCTCTTCACTTCAGTAGTGCACACATTACTCTTGTGTCCAGGTTTCCCACACTTAAAACAAATCACACCAACAGGAGCATCTCCCTCACTAGTCCTCTGACCATGAGCAACTCTCTGTTTACCCTTACCAGCTGGGGCATCATAAGGTTTACCATGATTCTGTGGGTACTTACCCCTCTTCTCACTGATAGTCTTGTAATGAGCATTATTATCTTCCTCATAAATCCTACAGCTATCAACCAAATCAGCAAAGACACGGATCTTCTAGTATCCAACTACCTTCTTAATCTCTGTGCGTAACCCATTCTCAAACTTAATACACTTCGAAAACTCAGCATTTTCCTCAGCGTAATGCGGATAAAACTTGGCCAACTCAGCAAACTTGGCAGCATACTTAACAACAAACATACTTCCTTGCTTCAGCTCAAGGAACTCAATTTCCTTTTTACCACGGACATCTTCAGGAAAATACTTTCTCAAAAACTCCCTGCGGAACACAACCCAAGTGACATTCTCACCTGCAGCTTCCAACTTCCGACAAGTCTCTAGCCACCAGTCATCAGCCTCGACTGCTAGCATATGAGTCCCATAACGAACCTTCTGCGCTGGAGTGCAGTCCATCACGCGAAAGATCCTCTCAATCTCTTTCAACCATTCCAATGCTCCATCAGGATCATATTTTCCCTTGAACGTAGCTGGATTCTCTCTCTGGAAAGTCGCCAAGCTACGAGATCCAGCATTCCCGTCAGCATTCGGCTGATTTTCCATCACATGAGCCATTTCTTCTAGAGCAGCAGCAAGAGCAGCATCATTCCTCCCGGCCATCTTAACTTCTCACTACAACATAAACAACGATTAGAACTCAAATAACAATACTCGACTGTTAGACAACTACGACTCAACGACAAGGTCGGACCAACCATTTGCTCCGATACCAACTTTGTAACACCCCAATTCTACCCCAAGCAAATTAGTGCAAAATAAATTAGAGTTATAAAATTTCAACCATACAAATGAATCGGGACGTCACAAATTCTTCTAACAAATTCATTGCATTCATCATGGATATATAACACTTTTTTAAAACATCGGATGAACTAACAACATAACATCTTTCATTGAATATTCAACAACTACGCAGCGGAATTCTTAATAACATCTCTAACAATTCAACAACTTAGAAAACATCTCATATTTAATACAAATCAATTTAAAACTCAACAGCTGAAAATAAACGATCAAAAATAAGCAAACGTTCATCCCCCCAAGTGTTACATATCATAGCAATGACACTGACTCGAACTATTGAAGGTATATAACCTTCACTCTCGATTACCTGCACATTACCAACATAAGGGCAACATTCAAACAGAAGGGGTGAGATATCTAACAATATAATAAAGCGCATGATAATTAATATATTAAATCAGATCAATAATATCACCACTTCTCATCTCATAATCAACAATAATTATAGCATATATACTCATTCATCAACATCAAATACACTTCATTATTCAATCATATAATGCGACTCAAAATTATGCAAATGCATGTGGTACCATTGGAGCAGAACTCCCATCTCAAAAATCTGCAATTAATAGAGGCATCAACAAGGCATAACCTTCATCTCAAAATTTGCCAATCCAGGCCATCTCAACGAGCATAAGCTTCATCTCAAAAATGCAATGTATGCGACTCATCATGAATGTAATAACAACACCCAAGTTAACAACATTTCAAATCATCTCAAAATAACAACATCTCAATCATATCAAAACAACAACATCTCAATCATCTCAAAACATCTCAATCATCTCAAAACAACAACATCTCAATCATCTCAAAACAACAACATCTCAATCATCTCAAAACATCCAATTTAACAATATCTCATAACATCAAAATAATTTATTAAACATCAATCATTATCACAAAATCATCGAACACAACTTCATCAATAACATCTCACTAATACTCAATTATATATTAATAGTACAGTAATTCATCCTGTTATTCTACTAATTTATATCATTACTGTCACTAATCCTACTGTCATAATTCTAACACCAGCCTCTAAACATCTACTATTCATCATTTTGTCCAAAAATCAGCATAACGATCATCTATGGGAATTAATTCTAAATCCTGCATTACCTGCTAGGATTACACTTCTTATCCATCATTTAATCACCTAAAATAAAGCTCATCGCGTTAACTAATCAACACTTCGAACGTCATATCAAACAGCATCCTAAAACCCAAGTTACAGCAATTTAAAAACTGAATCTGTCAAAATTTGTCATCATGGGTCGACGCATAACCCTTTGGATCGACGCGTACTGCTTCATTTGCACAACATGAGTCGACACATCCTACTTATGGATCGACTCATCCTGGCCTTATACACAGCATGTATCGACACATGCATCTCACCGATCGACTCATTCTGAGTCTTGCAATTCTCATGTATCGATGCAATCCCTTTTTGTATCAAATCATCTTCAGTCTAACATCGCCCATGTATCGATGCATCAAGCTTGAGGTCGACACATACTGACCCTTCCTGCATAATTCTGCGATTTTTCTCTATATTTTCACTACGAGAATCATATTACAGTCCTACAAACCTCATTATAACATGGTAGAACATCACCTAACATTATCCTATGATAATACATTGATTAAACAACATCATGACATCATTATTCATCTAAAATTCATCAAATCTTCATCATACATCATCATATACATATCCAATTCAAGAACAAAACAACAATCCTCTAACCCCAAATATCAAACATCATGAACCCAATTATAAAGTCAGAACCCCGCCCTTACCTTGGATTGAAGGTCGCTCTACAATTTCCGGGTTGAATCTTCGTTCTTGCCGTAGTCCATTTTTTCTAGCAGCTTCACGTTCTCTTCCAAATCCTTATTTCCTCTATTGTTTCTTCTTTCTTCTATTCCTCTCACAAATAATAAAATAACCTAATATTCTATTATTCCTTATTTCTTATTGGGCTCAAAATCTACACCCCTTTATTACTTCTACTCTCTCAAAATAGGCCCACCTTAAATAATATTACACTTCTAATATTATTTCACTACATAATATTATATCTCTAATATTATTTCTCCACTTAATGTAATAAATCCAATTTAATTATAACACAACCTCAAAAATATTCCAAAAATAATTTAATTTAATAATTAATTAAATTACGGGCGTTACACTTGGGATTGTTGAAACTTGTACTAAAAAAATTATAATCCATTTCAAGTTATTATAATGAGATTTTCAGTATTTCAAAATGTGTTAGTATTTTCAAATTGTCTATAAATCTTTGAGTCCCTTGAAATATTATTAACGATAAATAAATCATGTGTATTGCATATCATGCATCATCGTGCACATATTTCTTGCATTTCCGTTTATACCCAAGTGTCTTACTGTGTTTCTCTACCTTGTTCAGAAACAAGTTGTCTCTCTGGTATAATACTCGGGCTAATTCCAGGAAGAAAATGGAGAATCTTGAATAAGAGAATCGCGAGTTGAGCGAAAAGGTTACAGCTTTGAAGGCTGGTATGGTTAATCTGACTGCTTTGATGGAATCATTGGTGGTTGATCAGAATCAGCCACCACTTGTTCCTCCTTCTGCTCAACCACAACAAACAACAGTCACTTTTGAGGGACCATCAGTTCACATTTATGTTACTACAGTTACTGCTACACATAATTGTATGCCTCAGGTTTACCAATGGGTAATGCCTGAAAACTTCATGCCAGAAGGGTACAATCTTGATGCTCCAGTCGCTCCAGTTGTTCAAGCTGCTGCTACTCCTGCACCTCCTGTGGTGCATATTACTCCTGCTGCTAGAAATGAGATCCATTATACTGCACCTCCTTTGGTGAATGCTATTCTATTTTTCAATGACGAACTTTATCTCCCTGTTCCTCCACCAAGTGAAATTATGGGTTTCTATGACTGGTTGGATGACTTTCAAGACCAGTTCAATGACATGCAAAAGGAAATGAAGGCCCTTCGAGGAAAATAATTGTTTGGATAGGACATCAGTGAACTCTATCTAGTTCCCAATGTAAAGGTGCCAGCAAAGTTTAAAGTACCAGAATTTGAGAGGTACAAGGGCAACTCTTGTCCTCGTGACCACCTCGTGATGTATATCAGGAAAATGTCTACCCATACTGATGATCAGCATTTGCTCATTCATTTCTTCCAAGATAGTTTAACTGGTGCTGCTCTGAAGTGGTATATGAGTCTGGACAGTAGTAGTATCCTCGCCTTCAATGATCTGGTAGAAGCCCTTATCAAACAATATAAGTACAATATGTTCATGGCGCCTGACCATGACCAGTTAAGGGCAATGGCTCAGAGAGATAAGGAGACATTTAAATAATATGTGCAATGTTGGTGCGAGGTAGCTGCCCAGGTGGTGCCACCTACGAGAGAACAAGAAATGACCAAGGTCTTCCCGAAAACCCTTGGATCATTTTATTATGAAAGGATGGTTGCAAGTGCGCCAAGTGACTTCATCGAGATGGTGACCATGGGTTTTCGTTTGGAAGAGGCTGTCAGAGAAGGGCACTTGACAAAAGATGAAGGGACAAAGAAGTTGTCATAAGGATTCTCTCGAAAGAAAGAAAGTGAAACAAATGCTGTTATTGGGGAAAGAAAGATTAGACCACCTAAAAGACATCAACGGTACCAACAACAGGTTGTTTCTGTGACTCCAGTTGTCAATGTAGCTCCAACCACTATTTCCTATTAGATACCATCCTCTCAGGAAAATCAAGGACAAAGTCAGAAGAGAGAGGCTTTTGACTCCATTCCAATGAGCTATGCAGAGTTACTTCCGACTTTGATTCAAAAGAAGTTGGTTCAGACCAGGCTGTCCCCTGCTATACCCTCACCTCTACCCTGGTATTATAAGGCATACCAGACGTGTGCTTTTCATCAAGGAGCACCAGGGTATAGTATTGAGAACTATTATCCTTTGAAATCTGAAGTAAAAAAGATGGTGAGATCTGGCCTTTTATCCTTTAAAGATGTTGGCCCTAACGTGAAAGATAATCCTTTTCCTAAGCATGTAGGAGCCAACACTGTAAACATGGTTTTTGGTTGTCCAGGGGACTTCTGGATTTTTGATATCAACCTGGTTAGAGGAGATTTGGTAAAGATGCATGCCGACCTCTGCGTGTTCAGTTACTATACGCATGACCATGCTGGTTGTGGTATTTATAGTACAGATGTCCAGGGATGTGATAAGATAAAAGCTGATCTTTAAGAAATGATGGACGAGGGCCTCATTCATATAATCAGGCCTAGGGCAGAGTACGAATAAGATGTGAATATGGTCTTTGGATGTCCTGGATAATTCCGGATTTTTGACGTGAACCATATGAATGATGATTTAGTGCAGTTGCATGCTACCTTTTGTCACATGGATAGTCTAGAAGAGTACCATTATGGGTCTTGCCAGATCTGTTATAGAAATTCTCGAGGTTGTTCCATAGTGAGAAAGGGTGTTCAGTTTTTATTTGACAATGGTACTATCAAAATTTCAGGCAATAAAGATGATTACCGTGGGATTAACGTGATTGAAGATTACTCGGTTGAGACTGGGTCAAATGATGAGTATGCTTCTGTAGATGAATTCTTTTCATCAGATGAAGATGTGTTCTCCAACAATGATTTTGTGATGTCTAAGTATTCTGAAGAAGGGGTGAATGTTGTTGTGCCTTGTTTTGGTGTTCCTTCCCCTATAGAGATTGAGTATATCATAGCAAGCCAGTTGTTTCTCTAATGGTGATTTTCTTACCAAGGCCTGTTCCTTATGAATCAGACAAAGTCGTGCCATACAAATAAAATTCTACAATCTTGAAGGATGGTGTGGAAGTTCTCGTCTAACCTTTGTATGATGTCAAGAATATTGCTGAAGCCAACCGTGTAACCCGCAGTGGCCGTATTTTCGCACCTGTCATTCGAGGAAATGTTAATACTGATAAAATGGTTGTTGAAAATACTAAACCTAAGAAAGTAGTGGGGGAATCTAGTGGTAATACTCTGGAAAAAGATGGGGATGATATATTGAAGATTATCAAGATGAGCGACTACAGGATTGTAGATCAATTGTTGTAGACACCGTCAAAGATATCTATTCTAGCCTTTATAATGAACTCTTCTGCCCATATGGAATCTTTGATGAGATTATTGGATTAAGCTTTCATAGAAAGTGATATGCCTTTGGACCAATTTAGTAGTGTTGTTGGGAATATCACATCCTATAATAACTTGAGTTTCTATGATGACAAGCTTCTCGATGAAGGAAGGAATCATAAATCAACTCTCCATATCTCCATGAATTATAAGAACGATTCATTGTCTAATGTGCTGATTGATAATGGGTCCGCTTTAAATGTCATACCGAGGAGCACACTCATGAAGTTGAAGTATCAAGGAACTCCCATGTGCCCGAGTGGCATAATTGTAAAAGCTTTTGATGGATCAAGGAAGTCTATCATCGGGGAAGTAGATTTGCCTATTCATATATGCCCACACTTATTTCAGATTACTTTCCAAGTTATGGATATTGTTCTCGCTTACAGCTGTTTACTGGGACGACCATGGATCCACGAGGCGGGGGCTGTTACATCAACTTTGCACCAAAAGCTGAAGTTTGTTCGTGAAGGAAAGGTGGTCATCATAAATGGAGAACAAGCATTGTTAATATCTCATTTATCCTCTTTCAGTGTTGTGGAAGCGGATGAAGTTGTTGTTGGAACTCAGTTCCAATCTTTATCCATTGATAATGTAAGGGAAAATGAGAATTCTATAGCTTCGTTTAAGGATGCTCAGCAAGTAGTGCGTAATGGCCCTAGCAAGGTGTGGGGGCAGATTGTGGATCCGCCTGTGAATAAGAATAGATCTGGTTTGAGATTCTCTGTGAAGAATAGTAAAGGTGAGAATATGAATTTGAAGTCTTCTTTGGCCAAATATCAGGATATCTTTCATAGTGGAGGTTATCTTCATCCAACTGTTCCTAGGATCAATGATATTCTGGAAGGTGAAGCAGAGCAAGAGATGCTGAACTACGTGATACATGGAGTTAGAGTTCAAAACTGGATCACTATTGATGTTCCCTCTTGCATTCATATTTCAAAGTATATTGTTTTTTTTATCTTTTCGAAAGTCTTCCAGTCTGCCCAAGGTGAAAGTATTGATATTGTATGGGCATATCTGTTGCTTTGATCTTTAAAATCAATAATAAAAGTTGTCTTTGATTCCCAAATCGTGTCTTTATTTTCTACTTTTTCTTGGAAAATGGGAATCAGAAAAATCCCTTTCAAAATAAATAATAATTGTAATTGAATCTGCATAATCACTTGCTATATGTGTCACTTTCTAAAAGCAATCATAAATCATATGTGCAGATTAATTAAAAAACCTGTTGAGTACAATGACCGTGCACCCTCTTCCAACTTTGAATATCCTACGTATGTGGTCGAAGAAGAAGAATATGATGAAATCCCAGAAGAGGTTTCACGGTTTCTTGAGCGTGAGGAAAGTTCCATTCAGCCGTATAGAGAGTCGTTGGAGACGATTAATTTGGGTTCGAAGGAAGATCCAAAAGAAGTCAAGATTGGAGCATTGCTTCATCCCGATGTGAATAGCAGTTGATTAAATTGTTGAAAGAGTATATGGATATATTTGCTTGGTCTTACCAAGACATGCCTGGTTTGTATAATGATATTGTGGAACATCATTTGCCGCTAAAGTCAAAATGCCCACCAATCAAGCAAAAACTGTGAAGAACTCACCCTGATATGGCAGTGAAAATTAAAGAAGAAGTTTTAAAGCAAATTAATTTTGGTTTTCTTGTGACATCAGTGTACCCTCAATGGATTTCCAATATTGTTCTATTACCAAAGAAAGAAGGAAAAGTTCGTATGCGTGTTGATTATAGAGATTTAAACAAAGATAGTCCAAAAGATGACTTTTCATTACCACATATTAATATGTTGGTTAATAGTACAACAAAATTCAAAGTATACTCATTCATGGACGGATTTTACGGATATAATCAAATCAAAATGGTTCCTGAGGACATGGAAAAAACAACGTTTATCACACCCTGGGGAACATTCTGTTATAGAGTGATTCTTTTCGGGTTGAAGAACGCTGGTGCAACGTACCAGAGGGCTATGAAAACCCTATTCCATGATCTGATGCACAAGGAAATTAAGGTATATGTTGATGATATGATTGCTACATCCTAGACTGAAGAAGGACATATAGAAGATTTGTTGAAATTGTTTCAGCGTTTGAGGAAGTATCGCCTCCGCTTGAATCCAAATAAATGCACCTTTGGTGCCCGATCAGGAAAATTGTTAGGTTTCATTGTCAGCCAAAAGGAATTGAAGTTGACCTTGATAAAGTCAAAGCAATTCCAGAAATTCTAGCGCCAAGAACTGAAAAGAAAGTTAGAGGCTTCCTCGGGCATTTGAATTACATTTCTAGATTTATTTCCCATATGACTGCAGCGTGTGAGCCGATATTTAAGTTGTTAAAGAAAGATCAAGGTTGTGTGTCGACAGATGATTGCTAAAGGGCATTTGAAAGTATTAAAGAGTATCTTCTTAGAACTCCTATCTTGCTCCCTCCTGTTGAAGGAAGACTATTAATTATGTATCTGGCAGTGTTAGATAATTCTATGGGCTGTATTTTGGAACAACAAGATGAAATAGGGAAGAAGGAATATGCCATTTATTATCCCAGCAAGAAGTTTACTGATTGTGAGTCGCGATATTCTATGCTGGAAAAAACATGTGCTTTGGCTTGGGCGATAAAACGGTTGCGGCAATATATGTTGAATCATACTACTAGGTTGATTTCCAAAATGGATCCGATTAAGTATATTTTTGAAAAGCCAGCTCTTACTAGAAGATTTTCCTGTTGGCAGATGCTGTTTTCTGAATATGACATTGAATACCATACTCAGAAGGCTATAAAAAGTAGTGTGTTGGTAGATTATATTGCTCACCAACTGGTTAATGATTATCAGTCTGTTAAATATGATTTCCCTGATGAGGATGTGATGTTTTTGAAAATAAATTATTGTGATGAACCTTTACTTGGGGAAGGTCCTAGTCCTGAATCCCGGTAGGGTATGGTATTTGATGGAGCTGTGAATGCTTATGGGAAAGGAATTGGTGTTGTGATTATCACTCCTCATGGATCTCATATTCCTTTTACTACAAGATTGGCATTTGATTGCACCAATAACATGGAAGAGTATGAAGCTTGTATCATGGGACTCAAGGAGGCTATAGATCTCAGAATCAAAATTCTAGATGTATATGGCGATTCAGCTTTGGTAATAAATTAGATTAAAGGAGAATGGGATACTCGTCACCCTGACTTGATTCCATACAAAGAATATGCTAGAATATTATTACCCTTCTTTAATAAAGTTGAATTCCATCATATTCCCATAAATGAAAATCAGATGGCAGATGCTTTGGCCACTCTGGCTTCTATGTATCAAGTGAATACTTGGAACGATGTGCCTCATATCACAGTGAGGCGTTTGGATTTACCAGCCCATGTGTTTGCAGTAGAGGAAACGTCAGATGAAAAACCTTAGTATTATGATATTAAGCATTTTCTCCAGTCTCAGGAATACCCGGCTGTGCATCAAACAAAGATAGAAAGACATTGAGATGGTTGGCAGGCAGCTTTTTCCTCAATGAAGATGCGCTATAAAAAATAAATTATGACATGGTCTTGCTCATATGTGTGGATAGACACGAAGCAGACATGTTAATGCATGAAATCCATGAAAGTTCCTTTGGCACTCATGCTAATGGACATTCAATGGCAAAGAAGATGCTTAGGGCAGGTTACTATTGACTGACAATGGAAACTGACTGTTACAAATTTGCAAAGAAGTGCCATAAATGCCAGATTTATGTTGACAAAATTTATGTGCCTCCGACACTTCTCAATGTTATTTCTTCCTTGTGGCCTTTATCTTTGTAGGGTATTGACATGATTGGAATGATTGAACCTAAGGCTTCGAATGGACATCGTTTTATCTTGGTGGCAATTGACTACTTCACCAAATGGGTAGAAGCAACTTCCTATGCTAATGTTACTAAGCAGGTGGTAGTACGCTTTATTAGGAATAATCTTATATGTCGGTATGGTGTGCCAAGCAGGATTATCACTGACAATGGCTCGAATATAAATAACAAGATGATGACGAAACTTTGTGAAGAATTCAAGATTGTCCATCACAATTCATCTCCCTACAGGCCAAAGATGAATGGGGTTGTTGAAGCTGCTAATAAAAATATCAAGAAGATCATCCAGAAAATGGTTGTTACCTATAAATATTGGCATGAGATGCTCCCTTTTTCTTTGCACGTGTATCATACATTCGTCCGCACTTTGAAAGGGGCAACCCCGTTCTCTCTTGTGTATGGTATGGAAGTAGTACTCCCTGTTGAGATTGAGACTCCCTCTCTACGTGTGATAATGGAAACCAAATTGTCAGAGGCTGAATGGGTCTAGAACATGTTTGACCAATTGAATTTGATTGAAGAAAAGAGAATGACAACCTTGTATCATGGTCAGCTATACCAGAAGAGAATGAAGAAATATTTTGATAAGAAGGTCAAGCCTCGTGAATTCAGAGAAGGCGACCTCGTACTCAGGTAAATCATGTATTTTAACACTGATCCTAAGGGCAAGTGGACTCCCAATTTTGAAGGCCCGTATGTTGTCAAGAAAGCCTTCTCTGGTGGTGCACTGATACTTGAAACTATGGATGGAGAGGATTTCCCACGTCCTATGAATACTGATGCAGTCAAGAAATACTTTGCCTAAACAAAAAAAAGAACAGCTCGCTAAGTCGAAAACCCGCAAGGGAGGCTTAGGCAAAAAAGAGCGTTTCAGTAGGATGAAAACCCGAAAGGACGATCTAGAAAAAATAAGAGACATAAACAGAATATATTCTCCCGCTAGGTTGAAAAACTACAAGGGAAACCTAGGAAAAAGTTAAGGATTTCTTGGCAAGTAACTGCATCAGACAAGACTTGATCATTGAAGCAACAATCTTCTTGGATCCTCACTTCAACAGAAGTCGCTGCTCAGGAATTCAAAGTTATTAGGGAGAATAGTGGTCATTGTATTTCAATGTATCTTTTCCAATATATTACCATTTTCCAAACTTTGTAATCATCTATGGAGTCTCTCCATTCGCAGACTATCATTCTATTAATAAAGTTTGAGCTTTTATTCAATTCTTATTTTATTCTTCTTACAAAGACGCCATTTATTATTGATAGTAATTTTCAAAAAAAAAAGAGATTTAATAATAAATTTGTTTTTGGAAAGAATTTACAAATTACCTTTTAATTTAGATTTTGTGACTCAAGAAAAACAAAAATGATGATTCTGAGGATGGACGAGCTCTGAATTTTTTGAAGTATATGTTCCCCAAGAAAGTTCTCTTAGGTCGGTTACGCTGATATGCGTATGATCTTCATGTTGTTTCTAAAATAGTTGGAGATGATACCAATTGATGTAGGGTGCGGCGTTGGGTTTGTAATCCCATTTTCCCTAGTCAAGTCTTGCTTCAGTTTTTCCTCCAAGTTATTTATTTTGATTTCGGGTTTTACATGATTTGAAGCCTCTATCCCAGATTCCCTAGTGAGGTCTTCACTCATATGACAAAAATTCCTTCTCACTTTGTATGTTGAGGTGGAATCATTTGCAAACTAGCTCCCTTTGTAGTAATGACATTATTATTGATGTTTGTTTCCTAGGCAACTAGACAAGGGCAGTATCTTTTCTAAGAAGTGTTGAAACGAGTGTCAATTGTTTTGGGTTTTATCCCGCCAAGCGCTGATTTGATTTAAAATCCCCATAATTTTGATTTATTGCTGTATTATTTATCTTCTTAGATCCCCAAGTAAAGTTGATTTATTTGTTTCTCTCACGGAGTTGTTATCCCCGTGTGATTTCATAGTTTCTCCCCAGAGAAGTTTGCGTAATCATCACTCTTAGTATCGAAGAATGTATTTTGGCTCCCCTCGGTGATGTGGTGTTATACTCCCCAATGAAGACAGCACGGGATCCCCAGCTGATATCTCGACGACATGGTTTTCATCTGCCCTAATGAAGTCAATATTATTATCTCCAGTGGAAGTCTAAACATTGAGACTTTGTTTTCCCCAATGAAGTTTGTGTGAGTATTCCCCGATGAAGCCTGGTGGAGGATGTTGCATCCCTATATCTATTTTGATTTACTGTTTTAACTTGATTATTTTTGGATTATGTTTCTTCCCAATGAAGTTAAGCCGTGAAATAGGAATTTGTTTCCTCAATTGGTGCTTAATTTCTTGTGAAATTTTCATCCTAAATGTGAATTAGCTGAGCGTTGACTTTACCCAAGCTGGTTTTGTCTGGTTACTCCCAGTGTTGTGTGTCCGTGTTGTCAGCATATACATAACAACATTCATACATTCATACATACATTGTGCAAAGCTGAATTTAAAATTCATTGCTCATTTGCATTCATTAATATTTTGTTGGCATATTACCCTATTTTGCAGAGTTATGTTTCCCTCTCTCCAATAGAGTGTCAACCTTAAGCATAAATGTATATTATTTCAATTTCCCCACTGAGTTATCCCTTGTGGAAATTTTTTGCTTCAGCCTTCCTATTCAGCTCATTGTCTGGTTAGCCCCGTATTTCCCTTTTGAGTTTATTTCTCATTGGGTGGAATCTTGATTGACTGTTCCACTCCAGTTGATTTCTGGTTTGAATTTATGGTCCCCGACAACATTATTATTCTGATTTTTGTAGGCTCTAAACTCTGGATTAAAGGCATGCATTTATTTTGCACAGGAAGTTTTTTACCTCCTCAGTGAATATATTGAAACTTCCCCAGAGAAGTCATATTTCTTTGCCTGAAGGTTTTCTCATAACAACAGATAGCATGTCTCTTTATTTGAGCAACCTGTACTTCTGCAGTAAGTTTGTTAGTTCCCAGAGAAGATTCATGTTTGTTACTCCTATGGATGGTAGTCTCGTCATTATTGGAGATAGTTCATTGTTGATATTTTGTTAATCCAATGAATGGTAGTCTCGTCATTATGGGAGATATTTCGTTGTTGAGATTTTGTTACTCCAATGGATGGTAGTCTCGTTATTATGGGAGATAGTTCGTTGTTGAGATTTTGTTACTCCAAAGGATGGTAGTCTCATCATTATGGGAGATAGTTCGTTGTTGAGATTTTGTTACTCCAATAAATGGTAGTCTCGTTATTATGGGAGATAATTTGTTGTCGAGATTTGTACTCCGATGGATGGTAGTCTCGTCATTATGGGAGATAATTCATCATTGAGATTCATTTTTGCTCTGAAGAATTCATTTGTTTCTAGTCATAATTAAAGATGCTTATTATTTGTTTCCTACCCTAATATTGATGTTTGCTGGTATTATCCTACCACTTATTTCCCCCTATGGGTCAACATTACCTTTTTTGATATCTTCTAAGTGATTGGATACTTTGCGGTTATCTGTTGATCACTATTATCCTTTATTTTGTCTCCTCAATGTTTGAGTTGATGTTAATTTATCTCCTCCTTGGGCTTTACTCCAACGGAGTCGAGTCTTCTGTTCACCAGTGATTTATTTTCCTAGTCTAATTTTCTTTTCAACTTTTATTTTTTGTTTCCCCATCACAATCATAAGCATTGCATGGCCTCTTAGGGCCAAAAATAGGGCTTTTTTTATATTTAAGTATCTTCAATCGCGTCGACATGAATATTTTAACCTTCGTATCTCCGGATAGAAGACACTTAAATAAGGGCAGTTGTTGTACCCCAATTTCCCCCCTAAGATTCTTCTATCATCTCATATCAACCCAATCACAACAATATCACACAAGGGTTTGGTTCTTCTCCATATCTTTAGGTTTGCTCATGAGGAATCACCAAGCACATTAATTTGTATATTGTGACCTTATTTGTTTTGTATTGATTAACTTTTAAACTAACAAACGCAATGAATGTTTGCTCTAATTGAGGACACTATAGGTGTGGGCACAACACATTTCATAAAATTGATTCATAGGTTCATGAGTTCATTTCCATGCCTTCTTCAACAAAGCTTTATTAATATTAAAGCTTCATCATTGAAGAGGCTTTATAGTAATGTAATGACAAGGTCTATTGTTATTCATCATGCCTCAATTTGTCAAAGAATGTCAAAATATGCAAGAGTTGATTGAAGAATTTTGACCTAATTGGAAAAGTTCTTGATTTCTTTATCACAAGTGAATAACTCTCTCAATTCTTAACATTTGGAAGTAGTTTTTAATGCTACGGTTTCTTATCATCATCCACAATAACTTCTATTCACATGGAAAGAGTAATTGTGCAAGAAATTTTGACAAAATTGAAAGGGGTTTCCAAGTCATTTTGGTGCTCTATGAGCTAGGGTTTTGCACTTCTAGGGGCTATATCTTGCTCATCTTTTGGGATTTTTGAGTGATTCTAAAGACATGCTTCTCTTTAAAGGGTTATCAACTAATCACTTCAAGAGTTTCAAGGAAATTTTGTGTGGAAGATACCTAATGATGAGGAAAGATTACAAGTCCTCTAAATAGGACATCAAATTCCCTGATGTGACTCCAAAAGATCATAACTTGGTCAATTTTTATCTCCTTGAGCC
The DNA here is from genome assembly GCA_948472305.1 of Vicia faba. Taxonomy (NCBI): domain Eukaryota; kingdom Viridiplantae; phylum Streptophyta; class Magnoliopsida; order Fabales; family Fabaceae; genus Vicia; species Vicia faba. The sequence goes on from OX451740.1 coordinate 1,089,580,032, forward strand.
CATTATATTTCCACAATGATCTTAAGGATGTGAACTTCAACTCTTCTTATATGTACAAAGCTTGAAAATGAGTGAAAGATGCCCTAAGAACCTAAAATATTATAGGTCACCTCATGGATTTTCACCAATTTTACAAGGCCATAACTTTTTCAATAATTGGTATGTTTGAGTGATTCAAGTTTCACAATGCTCTTTGAGAAGTCTACTTCAAGCTAGCATCAATGATCAAAGCTCAATTTTGGTGGAAGGCCTTGTTTGAACTCAAAACATTATAGGTCACTTTTGAAGAAAAACATAGAATTTTTTTAAGTACAAAAAGTCAGCATCTTTTTCTCAACTTTGACTCATCAAAAATCCTATATAAAGTATCCAATTGATCTCATTCTTTGCACATTGTAAAGTTTGTTACCTTATATTTAAATTACTTTAAGAATCATGCCCTAAGACCCCTTGAGTTGTAAACCCCATGGATTCAAAGTAGGTACCTTGAAACTGGAGATTTCTCCAAAGTCATAATTTGAAATCCATATTGTGCCCTCTAAACACAAATTTTTCACGCGTTTTTGCTTCTAATCATGTTTAGAAACATTGCAAAAGCATTTAGCATCATAAAACACATGATTTAGCTGAGTTTTGATGCTAAACACGTCACACATTATTCGTGCTTTAGGTTCACACGAATTTACTCAATTAACTCTCATTCGCATGCTTAAGCATTGCCTCATCCTCTCCTATAAATAAGATGCATATTCCACCTATTTTCACAAGCTTTTGATATCCAATTGACCCCAATTCAGATCTTGCACAAACTCTGAATTTGAATTTCTGATTTCTTGCATTCTCACTCCAAAACACCAAAAGCTCCATTCAGTTAGCTTCATTGAACTTCTCTGAAGCTAACCATACTCTAACCTTCAAGAATTATGACCTATATTGATCTACAAAAGTTCAGTTTCAGAGCCATCTTTTTCTACTTCATTCTGGTAGATTTTTTGGTCAAATCGATCCAAATAAAAGAATAATCTACTCTCTCCTTCCTTTTGATTTTCATGCTTTTTACAATTTGCAATTTCATTGAGATTTGAGGGAGATATTCTAGAATTTCGTGCTCGCTATTATTTCTGCATTTTCTCAATTTAAGCCTTGCTCGATTTATATAAATTTGGCGCGATGGTACTATTAGAATCGTCTTGAAGAGACGAATCTAATGTTACCAGTCTGGTTTGCTAATTTTACATTTTGTGGAATTCGATTTGAGGTTAGCTGGAGGTTGAAGACGATGACATGTCTGTCTTCAACCAATGAAGTTTAGCCACGTTATTTTTTTGAAACCGATTTGGTGTTTCACTTTACCATGCGCGTGTGTTGTGAGCCCTCGGATCTGATTACTTTAGTGAGTCAGACTCCATGACATGCACAGCGCGCCAGATCCATTGGATATGTTTACTAACGTGTTTTGACAATGACCAGATGGCCCATATTTTTTTGGTTTGTTATTTTATTTTCTAATTTTTATTTTAATTGATTCAAACTTCAAAAAATCATAGAAAATTTATTTTTGACTCAAAAATAATGAAAAAATTCAAAAAAATATTTTCCAATATTCTCTTTCTGATTTTTATTTTTTCATGATTTTATTTTCATATTTCATATTTTTCATAATTTTTATTTTGTTTTAACTTGTTTTAATTATTTAAAATCACTTTTTGATATTTTTTTAATTCTAAATTTTTTTATAAAAACCGTTTTCCTTATTTCTGACTTTCTGAAATTTTTCTAGAATTTTATTTTGACTTCTACTTTTTTTGTCCCTTTTTCACTTATTTGAGTAATTTTAATTAGTTTAAAAATACTTTTCTGTTTTAAAAAATTACCAAAAGATTTATAAAAATATTTGAGGTTATTTCTGATTTTCCTATGGTCTCTTTAATTTTTTCTTTGATACTTTGAATATAGTTTGTTATTTTACCTTTTATTTTCATTTAAAAATATAATTTAGAAGTAATTTTTTTAATATTTTATTCATTAAATGAAATTTATTTTTAAATATATTCGGGCTTATATGGTTGTTGATCATAAACTTCATTAACATCAATAGATCTTGAGTGTTGAGTTTAACTCCACTAAAATGGATGGATGATTTTAATTATAGTTTTGATTAAATTTTTTTTATTCAAATATTTCCCATCCCTCTTCATCTTATCCCTTTCTCATTGTGTTACTTGTTGTTAGAGGATGATCTACATATCATCTCTCCAAACATATGGCACATAGATTGCTATTGATCGGGTTCAAAATAGGTACTACTTCTACAAAAGTCCACTTACGATTGCTTAACATAGCGCTAAATTTTGTCCCTATTCGAGAAATGATCATTCGTGGCACAAACCTATGTTTTCAAGCCCAAGTATGTTTAATTTGAAACCTTTGATCCAATAACCTCGAGGTTCATTGTTAGGAGGCTTTGGTCTTATCAATCCCTAATGGACTTTCATAAATTGTTGGACTAAGTGAATCATTTAAACATCGTTGATCATTTGTTTGTTGCCTTGAGATTTTGAAATGAATGATATACTTGACAAAAAGCAAATGAAACTTGTTGTTGAGAGGCTTTGATTTTATCAATCTTCTAATGAGTTTTCAAATACAAGTTTCAAGATGGTCATTCAACTAACCTCTAATTTCTAACTAATTAACAATTGAATTTTATTACTATGCTTTTACTTTATCCTTTTACGTTAAGCACCATTTATCTTAGCATTTTAATTTCATGATATTTTCATCTTTGCTCACTTGAGCATTTATCTTTATGTCATTTTATTTTGCTCACTCGAGCTTTTCATTTTCTTTTTGTAGATACCTAATAACCAACTTGAACAATAAAAAACGTAAAGGTTACTTGGACTATTTGGTTACTATCCTCAGAATTTTGGGAGTTGTGGACTTCTTAGACATATGAGTATAGACCTTGAGCTACCTTGGGACCTTGTGACTTATACTGTTATTTTGTATGGAGTTCTTGGGGTTTACCTCAAGACATTTTGTTGTTTGTTTCTTTGTGTGCAGGTTATTCTGATTATGTGCTTTGTCCGTAATTGGGAATTCATTTGTATACAACCGTTAATCTGCCCAATTTTTTTGAAGACTTAATGCATTTGGATCTTGGTTTTATTAAGTGGTTTAGTGTCTTTGCTTGCTTGGTTTAAAATCTAAAGAATGAGAATTCTACATTGACTCATTGTGTCAAGTGTTGAATTCTTGTTGGTTAGATGGTTATTTTCCCTAGCTTTTATCTTATGCTTTAGGATAGTCCCTTCATCTCCTCCAATCTTCTTTAATTTCAAAAAATCTTCTCCCTCCTTTCGAAAACTCTTCTCGTTTTCTAACTTGAACCGCTTTCGCAATAAACTTGGACTCAGGTCCATGCATTTCCAAAAACATTTTCTTAATAAAACTTTAACCAACTTAATAATACTTTGACATTTTTTGTGAGAAGACTAAAAGTCAATCAATCTCATTCAAATTATTTTTTCCACTTTGACTTTTTACTTTAAAATTTTCTCAAAAGATTAGACCCTTGTCGTTCCTTGTAGTGATGTAAGCTACTATACCTCTACAATATGTAGTGAAGTGAGATATTTTCCACTTGGGTGTTGAGTGAGGCTTTGTTGATTTTAAAATCCAAGCTATATCATCCACTTTGAGATGATGCAAATTCTACTTTCTCATAATTGTGGGTAGTAAGTATGTTTTTTCACTCGGATACGACGATGATGTCTTGTCTCTTAAAATTAACCAACACATTTGTGTTTGAAAAATTTTAAAGGGGAACTACGAGTACCCTTATCCCCTATTGCACGGAAGGTGGTACGTAGGCACTAAAGGTTCACAACCGCGGCGGGTGCAAAACTTGTAAAATATATTTCTTTTCTCATCCCCATAATCTATTTTTGTATACAACTTTTATATCCAAAATACATAAATTTTCAAAGAGGTTCTTACGGAGTACTGTATATGTTTAGGGTGCTAATACCTTCTGTTGCACCCCAAAATTTGCCCTCCCATATTCTTCAAGATTTGTAAAGAGCATGCTTCAAAATCTCCCAAGAGTTGCACAGTCCAATTGCCTCCTAACAGTCAAAAATTAGGGTTTTGGTTCTGGCAAAGAAGTTGAAGTTTCCAAGGGTCCAAACAAGTCCCACATGCCTACAAACATTGTCAAGCATCCATATGCCAAGTTTCAGGGCTCACAGCACAAAATTGCACAGTCAAAAACCCTAATTGCTCAACAGTCAACTGCAGGGGCAAAATGGTCATTTGACAGTCAAAAGTCAAAAATTTTGGTCAACATCTTATTTTGAAGCCATAAACATCATTTGATCAATTCTTGATCATGATTCTCAAGGCATGGTTCAAAAGGTCTCAAGATGCAAAAGTTTCTATTTTTGGACAGTTGAAAAAGTCAACTGCAAATTGACCAAGGCATAACTTCCACATGGTTTATCAGAAAAATTCCATCCAAAGCTCATTTTGAAGAGAATGATATTTCCTACAACTCATCTTCACACTTCAAGTCCAAGAAATGCTTTCACAAAAAGTTATCAATCTCCACATTATAGGTCATTTTCAAAAGTCAACAAAAAGGCACTTTAAGTCAAAGACCATAACTTGAGATTGGTAAATCAAAATGACATGGGACCAAAGGCATTGGTTAGAGGACTTCAAGACCGTTCCAAAATGTCCAAGAACATGATCAAAGCTTAAAACTTGAGCAAGATATGCCTTGTGGAAGTTGGGAATATTTTGAGAATTTTGAAAAGTCAACTTTGCTTCAAATGCCTCAAAATTGCTAATGGGCCTTATTTTCTTCCATGAATCATCACCCAAAAGCTATGCACGACCCATTGACATCCAAGGGAGTTATTTCATCATTTTTTATTAATTATTTGAATTTTTATTATTATTAATTCACTTAATTAAAATTAAATATGAAAAAAATACTAAATCATGCCTTTCAAATCTTTTTATACAGCAAATGCCTTCCACATGTGATAGAGATTTCGTGCACCTTCTCAAGGGGACAAAATCATCTAAATTTGGCAAGATTTCAATGGAAAAAGGATTGAAAAAGATATGGAAAAATCAAATATTGAAAATCATTGAATACAAGGCTTTGGGCTTGATTTTTCTGACCTAATGCATTCACACATATATACACATTGCAACCCTAATGCAAAGAGAAAGAAAGCTGCGCATAAACCACAAGAACAAATTTGCATTTTTTCCCAAAAAAGCTCAAAACTGTTTTCATAGCTAGAGATCGTTCCAAGGCCTCAAAGCTATTCCAAAACACTCCTCACACTACCAGGAAGCTGTTGCAATTGAAATCAGATCTCCACGCGCAAGGAATTGGTAGAACCATGTTGCACTTTTTCACAAAAAATTCATAATCGTGTTTCCATTTATATGCATTATTTGTGATTTTTAACCATTGTTTTACATTAACATGGACATTCTGAATCTATTGGTGCTATTTAATTGAATTATTATTGCCTGTATGAGAAATTGCCATGAAAGCTTCTTAGGGTTTCTGAAGCTTTGATTTAGGGCTTCACAAATAAGGAACAATTGGCCACTCAAACCAGGACCATTGGACTCAGGACGTTCAGACGAAACTATTGATCACATCGCGCCTAATTTCTATTTCACCATGCTCTAATCGCTATTTTGCAGGTTTGAGGTTAGTGGGGGTTTAAAACCCCTGCTATCTAGTCTTATTTTTCAGGCAAAAACAAAGAAGCCATGAAGAAGATGCTGAGTTGTCTCAACCGGACTGGGCAGTTCAAACATTTCGCGCGTGTTTTTGTTTCTTACCAATAACTCTTATTCTCTTTCATAATAATTGTGTCCCATATTAATATCAGATAAACGCGTTTGGCTTGGTGGAAGATGTGTTGTCATGCAAACATTGGGACCTGGGTTCGATTCCCAGGTCCCCTTATACATTTCATATTTTTTTCATTTACATGTTCCAGCGTAGCGCCTCTCTCCAAGGACCATCATGTGTCCTCACCATCTGGCTTGCCACGCGCCCAGAGGCTCCATCAAATGGCCAGGTCATGCACTCCACCATACACCCTCAGTCAACCATATGCAGACGCGCTGGAAAAGTCAAAGGGGCCCTGATTCAGTGGGCCAAGATTGCTGTAAATTAACCTCCAAAAAAAGGCCAGCACCCCCATGGTTTGCATTTTCTTTTTCCTTTTTCTTTCTTCTTTTTATTTTAATTGTTTTTCTTGTGTTTTATTTAATTCACAAAATAATTTTTCATAACACAAAAATACAAAAAAATCAGAAAAGTCAAAAAATAAAATATATTTATTATTTAATGCATTAATGTTTTTTGTAAATAAATTCCAATAATCAATTTAGTTTAATTTTAGGTTTAACTTTAATGTTTTCTTAATAACTAAAAAATATAAAAAAAAAATAGGTTTTTAGCATTTCTTATTCTTTTTTTATAAATAATCTTTTTATTTCTTATCGTTATTAATTATTAATTATCTTTGTAAATAAACTTGTAATTAAATAATTTGAGTAAATTAGGTTTAAACTTTAATTCTTTTCCTTAAATAATTAAAAACATGTAGAATTAGGGTTTCTTTTCTTTTTAATTTTCTTTATTTCCATTAAATACAAAAACATTAAAAATAACTTCTTTTCTTTAATCATTAACTTAGTAATTTCAATTTAATTTCTTTAAAGGGTCCAACGCCCTCGCACCTTCGATTATAATTTCTTTTCGCGCGTTTGCTTCTATTTTTTTCATTTTAAATTCATGTAATTGCCCCAACGCCTTGTAATAGCGTAGGACTTTTATTTTCCGTATTTTAAAATCCGCACCTTTAAATTGTTAATCACATGAAAGAATGTATGCCCGAATAAAATCAAAGCGTAGCTCACCCAATGCATGACAAGATAAACTATAACTGAAAATGACACACAATTCACACACCACTCCTAGGGTGCGCCACACTGTTGCCTTGCCCTTCGAATCGTGGTCGTCGAGTATAGGACGTTTTAGTAAGTCCTTATGTCCATGAACATGGCATAAGGGTAGCTTCTAAGGTGTCCTACTATTGCTCTGGTGACCACACTGTTGCCTTGCCCATCGAAACGTGGTCGTCGAGTATAGGACGTCTTAGTGAGTCCTTGTGTTCCATTGATCTAGTTGCCTTGAAATGGTTGCCTCGAATAAGTTTCCTCGAAACAAGTTGCCTCGGAATAGTTGCCTCGGAATAAAAAGATCAATGGCATAAGGGTAGCTTCTAAGGTGTCTTACTATTGCTCGGTGGCCACACTATCCCTACAAACTCGAATTGACCCGAATACCTCCGACGGTGGTGCTACCTACCTCTCAATGGTGGGATGGCACTACCTTAAGGACATTTACACAACATAATTCCTTAGGGTAGGTAGATGACTCGTAGATACTTGCTCTAATTCAAAACAAATCAAAAACTTCTTTTCACACCGACACTTTGCAAAAAGCTTTCAAAAACAATTTTTCAAACACTCTTGAGGACTGATACAAGAGTTGATCTGAAACTTTAAACAAAACTTTTTTCAAACCCACTCACCTTGAAAAGCAAACAAACACTTTTGAAAACACAAATGACCAAGTATCTAAGAGCCCATGGATAACCATGGATAGAAAGGGTGCTAACACCTTCCCTTTCTATAAATCTGCCTCCCGAACCGAGAACTAATCTCATAAGGAATTTTTCTGTGCTTTTGTCCTTTCTTTGTTGGAGAAAATAAAAGACGGTGGCGACTCTTGCTTCCGTGACATTTCGCGAACCAGCGTTAAACAGTCAGTTCCAGATCCACCGATCACACCTTCCCTTTGCATAACAAACCCCCAAACTTAGATTCTCTCCCCCTCTTTTTTGGGTTATCTGCTTTTTTCCCATTCCTTTGGAAACAATAAAGTGCGATGGTGATTTTTATTTTGACCTGTACGAGTTAAGTCAATCCAATGGCTTAGTCTCAACATTTCTACCGCTACAAAGAGGATCCAATGTCTTTATTCTCATGGATCACTCAAGCTACAAGGTCTCCTCATTCCTCAAGACATTCTAATATGTCCATAATATCATTATATGTTTGAATTTGTTAAAGATTTGAAGTGTATCATACCTTTCCTATCCATCTCCTGGAATTAGGGATTTAATCAATTGAGAGTGTGGAACCATTGCAAACAAAATTTTGGGAGAATTGTATTCTCATCATCATATTAGACATCTTTGCTCAAGAGACACTTCATCATGGCCATAGGAATTAGGGTTTTGAGCTTGGGATATCATATCCTAGCACTTTCAGTCAAAACTAGGGTCTGTGCTAAAATCAATTTATTTCTAATTCTTTGAGAAAAACTTGATTCTATGGAACACTACATGTCCACAAGAGTCTATGTGTGGAAGTTTGTTCATTAATTTTGATCAGAAGGATTTCAATTGCTCAGGCAATTGCAAATCAATTGATTTGGGGGAAAAGTCAATTGTGCAAGCTAAAAGTCAACTCTTGATTTTTTTAGGTCAACATAATGTTTTACTAGTAAAATATGCTCAATGGTTTGGATTTGTCCAGGTGGAATCACAAAGATCAAGAAAATCAACAAGATTGACTTTTGTTGACTTTTTCAACTTTTTGAAAATTCTTTTAAGTGTTGAAGAAAACATGTTCATATTGACATCTTCAACCATCCATAACTCTCTCCATGGTTCATGGAATACAAACTCATGATCAAATGAAAGAGGAAGTTACATACTACAACTTTGTCCTTAAGAGCTTATATCCAAAAAGTCCATGGTTTGCAAGATATTTGATCAACGAGTGGTGTGTTCATTCAACTTTTAATTTTCAAGACTTAGTGAATATTTTTGCAAGTTTCAATCAGTTCATCTCCGTGTCTTGCAAGTTGGTTTTCTCTATTATACAAGTTCTATTTGATTTTGCAATGTACATGAATGTTGAAGATTAAGTTCCCCTTTTCTAATGCTCCTAAGATCTCATTATATCGTCCATTATTTCTCAAGATATGGTCATTTGAAGTCAAGCCATTAAAGTGATAAGATTGATCAACACTTAGTAAAATTCTGGTATGTCATATTCAGTCTCAAGTGTCCATTTTTGTGGGCAATTTCAAAGCACTCCCAAACTTCAAATGAAATTTCCTTCAACACCATTTTTATTCAACATCCTTCAAGCTTTCCAATGAGTACAAATTCGTGTTATTTAATTAATAATTGGAAGAGTTATAGGGAGAAGAACATAACTGTTTATTTGTTTTGGTAAGTAGGGACCCAGTGAGATTTTTTGGCACTTTTCCGTTTTTGCTTGCAGCATACCAAATATTCACAAACCGCACGCATATTCCATCACTTTTCTTGCCATTTTAAGTAAAAAAATGCGCATCATGCAAGGACCTCACTCTTTCAAATTTACCAAAGTTAGAAAATTTTGAAAGTTGTACAACTTTCTTCTCACTCATCCTCATGTGACCAGGCCTTCACACCTTTATCATGCAATCATATGCTCACTAAAATGCAGCCACACGCTAGTAAAGGAGCATAAAACGCACCACCAACACTCACACCTCTCTTATGTCATTTTTAGGATTTCACTATTTTACCCTCAAACAAACTTATTCTCCACTCTATCCCTCTATATATAACACACTCATAACCCTTATTCTATTACACACACATTGGGGAGAGAGAAAAGGGATCTGAGCTCACATTCTTCAGACTATATCAATATTGATCAGAAGTATCTTATGTACTTCATAGAAACCAAAGCAAAGGTTAATCTTCCCCATATTCTATTTAATCATCTGAGGACCAACGTCAAAGAGACAAGAGAAGAAGAAAGAACAAAAAGAGATTGGATTCCTCTGCGCAGACTCATCTCAGATATTCTGACAGAAAACAAACTGATAGAACATCTTACTGAAGCTCAACAAGTCAGCACTCTGGAAGCTTGTGCTGGTAAACCTCTTAACGCTAAGAACCTGAAGAAGATGAAGATCATTGAAACCATCAAGAAGGATCCAACAATAATAACCAAGGAAGTCATTAAAAATTGAAGAGTACCTCTGAAGGAATTTCCACTCTTTACCCAAACAAATGCTTCTCCAGAGATTATTCTCAGGTATCTATCTGCTTATAAAAGGGATGGGACAAATCTAGAAGTAAACATCTGTGATCTGAGACAACAACCTCTAGAAATTTCTCCCAGAAAATCAAGAAAAAGGAAAGTTGCTGCAGAAGGAACTTCTCAGAAGATTCCCAAGGCTGCTAAAAAGAAAGGTAATCCATCTTTTATTTCTGTTATTGAATCAGTGCTGCTATCAACATCTAAAAACCCTGCATCTCCAAAACCCACAGAAGATCCATCACCACAAACTTTTGATGACTTTGACATTGAATTTGACCCCTCACTATCTCTAGATAACATTCTGAACAATCCATCTACTACCCATCTTGACCAAAATCAGTCTGCACTTTCTCAAGTTCTTTTTGATATTGATCAATTTGATCCTCTGTTTGAAGCTCCCCACACAGAAAATCCAAATTTTGACTCTGATACCACAACATCCATTCCTAGAATCACGTGTCCTCTAATGGTCTCACAACCACTCACAATCCACTCCATCCCAGATATTCCATCTCCTTATCAATCCACTCCACCAAACACACCACATTCACCCATTGTTATTCCTGACTCTCCCTCTCCAAACAACCTTCCAGAAGATCCCCTTTGAACTGTTATAGATTTAGAAGCTCTGGACAATCTTGTCACAAGCTCACAAAAATTGACGTACCAAAATCAAAACCAAAAATCTCCAAAGAAGGTGTTGTTAAATCTTTGTTGATTTTTGAAACAGAAATACTTGAATGGGTTAACTCTCTGAAGCTAGCTTGCTTAGAGAATCTTAATCCTGTTGCTTCTGATTCTCATTGGAACCAGTTCAGAAAATGGTTCAAATCTGAATTCGAGAAACTCAAGGAGCTGAGTTATGAAATTGCTCAATAGAACTTCTGTGATCATCTGAATATCTTTAAAGATCAAGTTCTGCATCACTAGAAAAAGAAGCCACTCCTTGTGCTGGACATTGTCCCTTGGGAAGATCATCAGCCAACAAAATGTAATGAACCATCCTTTGATCCTCTGCCTCTGGTTAGGTTTCAAGACAAAGGCAAGGAAGTTGAAGAAGCTCTTGAGTCGCAATCATCTGCAACTTGCTCTGAAAAGGTGGCACCTTCTGTTGATATACCATCTTCATCTCTTGTGCTGCAAACTCTGGAGGAGTTGAAGAAAGATAATGATGTGTTTAAGGAAAGACTAGACAAACAGGATGATATGTGCAAGGAAATCAAGGGGATGCTTGGAAAGCAAGAAGAGTCAAACAATCAGATTAAGGGTTTGTTGGAAACCCTGTTCACACGACTTCCACCACCTCAAACTTAGTTCTGAAATTTTCTTTCTTCATTATGTTCTTGTTATTTGTTTTCTTTATAATATGTTTTATTGAAATCCTTTTGAATACAGACCATCTTTTATTGCTTAAAGTGTTTTTATTGCTTTTTGATGCTTGACAAAAAAGGGGGAGAACGTAAGATATTTATAATATAACAGTATTGAGACTCAGTCTCAAACATTTTGAATATCATAACTTCTACTGTTTTTTTCTGAAAGCAAAACAGGAACAAACTCTGTTAAGGACAGAAGTGGACATATCATAGTTTCTTTTCTCAAAAACTCTGATCAGAATAATCTTCAGGGAAGTATTTATTCTTTATCTGAGTATTCAAATAAGGGGGAGACTTTAAATGCTTTATGTTTTTTAAGTTTCTATCAAAATATCCAAGTTTTTGTCATCATCAAAAAGGGGGAGATTGTTAGAACATAGTTTGATTCTACAACCCTTGTAAGAGTTTTGATGATAACAAACACTCAAAGAACAACTATGCTCCCTAAATAAATATTTTGTTTTGTAGAGAAGTTATAATGGAAGAAGCACAAAAGATGAGTTAGATATTTGTTCAAACTCTGATTCAATACATATTTTATAAATAAGTTCAAAGGCTGCAACTTCTGAGTGCCTAAATGCTGCGAACAGGAACTCCGTTATTCTGATTCATACAATTATGGAAAGAAGTAACGGTAACATTCATCTTCTGAAGCAAGCATGTTCTGAAGCGTTACAAATCACTTATGGCTATTCAAAAGTAACGGCTGAAAGGGGACAAGAATCTCTATTTTGGAAAGCTCTTTAATTACTATTTATCAACATTGCAAAATCTCCCACATGCGTTGCCTATATAAACAAAGCTTGAAGGAGAAATTGTTTACAATTTTGAGGGCACAAAAAACGAGTCATCTTCATCACCTTCAAAGTACTGAATTTCATTTGTGTAAAACATCACTTGTGTGATACTGTTTTATTAGAAAACACTTTTTGTACACTCTCTTAAATATTGTATAGTGTAATTCCTTGAGAAAACCAGATTGTGGTTTAAACTCAAGAAAACTTTGACGGTTGTCATAGTAGTTGTGTAATCAAGTTTGATTAGTGGATTAAGACCTCGTTGAGAGAGGAGAAATCACATTGGCGGGTGGAATGGAGTAGTTTGAGTTCAAACGAACCAGGATAACCAACGTGGTTTTTACTTAAATTTATAAAAACCCCAATTCAACCCCCCCTTCTTGTGTTTTTCCATTCTTCACATATTGATATGTTGGTTGATACCACATCAAAATTCAAAGTGTTCTCGTTCATGGAAGGATTTTCAAGATACAATCAAATTAGGATGGATCTTGAGGACATGGAAAAAAACAACGTTTATCACACCCTGAGAATATTCTGTTACGGAGTAATGCCCTTCGGGTTGAAGAGCGCTGATGCAATGTACCAGAGGGCTATGAAAACCCTATTCTATGATCTAATGCATAAGGAAATTAAAGTATATGTCGATGATATGATTGCCAAATCTCAGACTGAGGAATGGAATATAGAAGACTTGTTAAAGTTGTTTTAGCGTTTGAGGAAATATCATCTCCATTTGAATCCAAATAAATGTACTTTTGGAGTTTGTTCAGGAAAGTTGTTAGTTTTCATTGTCAACCAAAAAGAAATTGAAGTTGATTCTGATAAATTTAAGGAAATTCAAGAAATTCCTGCGCCAAGAACTAAAAATAAATTTAGAGGCTTACTTCGATGTTTGAATTGCATTTCCATATTTATTTTCCATATGACTGCAACATGTGAACAAATCTTCAAGCTATTGAAGAAGGATCAAGGTTATGTATGGACGGATGATTGCCAAAGTGAATTTGAAATAATTAAAGAGTATCTGCTTGAGCCTCTTATCTTGCTCCCTCATGTTAAAGAAAAACCATTGATTATGTATCTGGTTGTGTTAGATATCTCCATGGGTTGTATTCTGGGACAACAAGACGAAACAGGAAGAAAGGAATATGCCATTTATCATTTAAGAAAGAAGTTCACTGACTGTGAGTCACAATATTCCATGCTATAAAAAACATGTTGTGATTTGTCCTGGGCGGCAAAGCGATTGCGGCAATATATGTTAAATCACACTACTTGGTTGATTTCCAAAATGCATCTGATTAAGTATATTTTTGAAAATCCTACTCTTACTGGAAGAATTTCCCGCTGGCAGATGCTGTTTTCTGAATATGACATTGAATAATGTACTCAGAAGGCTATTAAAGGCAGTGTGTTAGCAGAGTACCTTGCTCATTAATCGGTTGAAGATTATCAGTCTGTTAAGTATGATTTCTCTGATGAGGATGTGATATTTTTGAAAGTAAAAGATTGTGATGAACCTTTGCCTGAGGAAGGTCCTGATCCTGAATCCCGATGGGGAATGGTGTTGATGGAGTTGTAAATGCTTATGGAAAAGGAATTGGTGTTGTGATTATCACTCCCCATGCATCACATATCCCTTTCATTGCAAGGCTGACATTTGATTGTGCCAATAACATGGAAGAGTATGAAGGTCGTATCATAGGTCTTGAAGAGGCTATAGATATGAGAATAAAAATTCTTGAAGTATATGATGATTAATATTTAGTAATAAATCATATCAAAGGATAATGGGAGACTTGTCACATTAGCTTGATTCCCTACAAAGATTATGCAAGAAGATTGTTACCTTTCTTCAATAAAGTTGAATTCCATCATATTCCCATCGATAAGAATCAAATGGAAGATGCTTTAGCCACATTAAATTCCATGTATCAAGTGAATTCTTGGAATGGTGTACCTCAGATTACAGTTTGACGTCTTGATATACCAGCTCATGTGTTTTCTACAGAGGAGATGTCAGATGAAAAACCTTGGTATTATGATATCAAATATTTCCTTCAGACTCAAGAATATTCGGTTGGTGCGTCGAACAAATAAAGAAATGCATTGAGAAGCTTGGCAGGTAGCTTTTTCTTCAATGAAGATGTGTTATACAAGAGACATTATGCATGGTCTTACTCAGATGTGTGGATAGACACGAAGCTTACATGTTGATGCATGAGATCCATAAAGGTTCTTTTGGTACCCATGCCAATGGACATTTGATGGAAAAGAAGATGCTTAGGGCATGATACTATTGGCTGAAAATGGAATCTGACTGCTAAAAATTTACGAAGAAGTGCCATAAATGTCAGATTTATACTGACAAGATTCATGCGCCTCCAAGTCTTCTCAATGTTATTTCTTCCCTATGGAATTTTTCTATGTAGGGTATTGATAAGATTGGAATGATTGAACCCAAGGCGTCAAATGGATAACATTTCATCTTAGTGGCATTGACTACATCACAATGTGGGTGGAAGTAGCTTCTTATGCTAATGTCACCAAGAAGGTGGTAGTGCGTTTTATCAAGAACAACCTTATATGTCGGTATGGTGTGCTAAGTAGGATTATCACCGATAACAGCTTAAATTTGAATAACAAGATAATGATAGAACTTTGTGAAGAATTCAAGATCGTCCATCACAATTCGTCTCCTTAGTGTGTAGTGGTAGAAATGTTTAAGACTAAGCATTGGATTCACTAGACTTATACATATCAAAATAAAAATCGCCACCACGCTTTGTTGTTTCCAAAAAGAGGGGGAAAGATTCTAGGTAAGGGGGTTGGTTATGCAAAAGGAAGGTATTAACACCCTAAACATCTACGGTACTCCACAGGAACCTCTTTGAAAAATCTGTATATTTTGGCCATAAAATATTGTATGTAAAATAGATGGTGGAGGTGAGAGAAGAAATATATTTTTTATGATTTTTGCGCCCGCCGCGGTTGCGAACCTTTAGTGCCTATGTACCACCTTTCGTGCAATAGGGGATCAGGGTAAACATATTTCCTCTTTTTTAAATTTTAAGACACAAGTGTGTGTTAGAACATAGTTTGATTCTACAACCCTTGATTAGAGTTTTGATGATAACAAAATACAAAGATTAAATAAATTGTAAGATTTATATATAAGACAAATATGCTTCTTAAAATTATGTTTTGTATATACAGAAGTTCTGATGGAATCAGCATCAGCATCAAAAGCATCAGAAGATCAGTATCATGTGCTACACGCTGAAGCTACCAGATCATACGTTGAAGCTTGATGACTAGAATCTGCGCATAAACATATACACTCTGACTCTGATCAAAGATCCTTACCAAGTCATCAGCACTCTGAAGCGTTATCATAAGTTAAAGCAAAGAACACTCTGAAGCGTTACCATAAGCAAAGAAGACTCTGAAGCGTTACTAAGTATTCAAGACAGAATTAAATGCTAACGGCTTTATTCAGACAAGATCTTCTTTAAAAGGAAAGTGCGTTATTATCGTTAAAATGTCTTTATGGACAACGTATCTCTGCCTTGCCTATTTAAACAAGTCTGTATTAGAAAAGACACACGCATGCACTCACATAATTTGCCAAGCCTTCAAAAACACGCTTACTCAAACGCTTTAGCAAATTCAGTTTTACTCCAAGCTTAAATTGTGTATTATCACAGTTGTGATATATTGTTTTATTAGAAAATGTTAACACATCATTGTTCAAATTATTTGTAAAAGATTTCCTTGAGATAAACCGGTTTGTGGTTATACTCAAGAAGGCTTTAGCAGTTGTTAAAGTAGCTGTTGTAATCCTTTGAATATAGTGGATTAAGACCTCGTTGGAGAGAGGCGAAATCACCTTGACGGGTGGACTGGAGTAGTTTGAGATCAAACGAACCAGGATAAAAATACTGTGTTGTCTAAGCATTTGTTTTAAGTTTTACAATTCAACCCCCCTTCTTGTGTTTTTCACATCTTCAATTGGCATCAGAGCGCATGGTTATGAGCTTATAACACTTAACCGTGTCAGTACAAGATCCAACGTCAGAAAAACACAATGGCAGGACCAAATCAAAACATCAGCAATGACAACAATGAAGAAAGAGACAGATTCAGTGGCAAACCTCCAGTCTTTGATGGAGAGAACTTTGACTACTTGAAAGACAAAATTGAGAGTTTCTTTCTGGCCCATGATGCTGATCTGTGGGACATGGTGACTGATGGATACACGCACCCAGTGGATGGAAGTGGTCAGAAGATTGATAGTAAAACAATGTCTGATCAGCAAAAGCGTGAGTTCAGAAATCATCACAAGGCCAGAACAATTCTTCTCAGCGCCATCTCTTATTCAGAATATGAGAAGATATCAAACAGAGACACTGCAAAGAATATGTTTGACTCTCTGAGAATGACGCATGAAGGCAACATTCAAGTCAAAGAAACCAAAGCCCTTGCACTCATTCAGAAGTATGAGGCATTCAAGATGGAAGAGAGTGAATCAATAGAAACTATGTTTTCAAGATTTCAAATTCTTGTTGCTGGTCTAAAAGTTCTTGACAAAGGATATTCTACTGCTGATCACGTTAAGAAGATCATCAGAAGCTTGCCAAAACAATGGAGGCCAATGGTCACAGCGCTTAAGCTAGCCAAGGATCTCAACAAAATCTCTCTGGAGGAACTTGTCAGCTCCCTCAGAAGTCACGAGATAGATCTAGAAGCAGATGAACCTCAAAAGCAAGGTAAGCCATTAGCTTTAAAATCTAACAGAAAATCTGACTCCAAAGTTTTGCAAGTTGTGGAAGAAACCTCTAATGGATCCTCATCAGAAGAAGATGAACTATCTCTCCTCTCCAGAAGGGTGAGCCAATTGTGGAAGCAGAGGCAAAGGAAGTTCAGGAATCCCAGAAGATCAGAAAATCAGAATGAATCTTTCTCCAGATACAGAAGGTCGGAATCCTCCTCTGGACACAGAAGATCTGAAGGTTCTTCAGGAAACAGAAAGCCAAACAACAAAGACATCATCTGCTATGAATGTAACGAGCAAGGGCACTACAAAAGTGATTGCCCAAAGCTTCAGAAGGAAAATCCCAAAAAGAAGTTTGGCAAGGAAAAGAAGAAAAGTCTCATGGCTACATGGGATGATTCTGACACATCTGAAGTTGACTCAGAATCAGATGATGAAAGAGAAAACATAGCTCTCATGGCAAACATAACAAAAGACAGTGAAGCTTCTGAGTCAGAATCTGAATCAGATACAGAAGAGGTATTCCCTGACTTTACTATAAACTTTACTAAGGCTGAACTAGCTGAATGTCTAAATGAAATTCTGGAAAGATATCAGCAGATCAGAGTCAAATTCAGAAACCTGAAAAGGAATCTTGCTTCTGACTCTGATAAGACTGAGAGTCTCAAATTGGAGAATTCCGAGTTAAAAGATAAAATTTCAAAATTAGAAAACCAATTGCAAAACTCTCAGAAGGAAACAATCCCTGAAACTCCCAGCAATGCTGATGAGATCATCAAGGAGTATGATCACAGCTTTCAGAAGTTTCTAGCTAAAAACATAGACAGAAGCAAAATGGCTTCAAAGATCTATGGAGTTAGCAGAAATGGCAGAAAAGGGATAGGATATCAAGGTAAGGTACCTACACCAAAAAATGTCATGGATTTAGTTATAAAACGTACTCCACTTGATTCACACTTTATATATGGGCACACACATGACATAAAATATAAAAGTAGTGATTACTCTGTCAAACCAAAATTCAACCAGAGTTTTGGTAAAACTAACAAACCAGGACCCAAGAAAATGTGGGTACCTAAGGATAAAATAATACATGTGGCAGATATCTTTAGCAGCAAAGCAAAAACACCAATCATGGTACCTGGACTCTGGATGCTCACGACACATGACGGGAAGAAGGAATATGTTCCAAAGCCTGGAACTTAAGCATGGAAGCCACGTAGGTTTTGGAGGCAATCAGAGAGGAAAGATCATTGGCTCTGAAACAGTAGGTAATGGAAATCTTCCCTCTATAAGTAATGTTTTACTAGTTGATGGATTAATGCATAATCTGTTATCCATAAGTCAATTAAGTGATAACGGTTATGATATAATCTTCAATCAAAATTCATGCAAAGCTGTTAGTCAGAAAGATGGGACTATCCTATTTAATGGAAAGAGGAAAAACAACATTTATAAAATAAAACTTTCTGAACTAAAAAGTCAGAATATAAAATGTTTACTGTCTGTTAACAACGAGCAATGGATCTGGCACAGAAGATTGGGACATGTTAGTATGAGAAGAATATCTCAGATTAACAAACTCAATCTGGTCAGAGGACTTCCTAACCTGAAGTTCAATTCAGATGCTCTGTGTGAAGCATGTAAGAAAGGCAAGTTTGCAAAACCATCTTTCAAATCCAAAAACGTTGTTTCCACCTCCAAGCCATTAGAACTTCTGCATATTGACTTATTTGGACCAGTTAAAACTGCTTCAGTCAGTGGAAAGAAGTATGGGTTAGTAATCGTAGATGACTATAGCAGATGGACATGGGTAAAGTTCTTAAGGCACAAGGACGAGTCACACTCTGTGTTTGTTACCTTCTGCAACCAAGTTCAGAATGAAAAGGATCTTAGAATCGTCAAAGTCAGAAGTGATCATGGTGGAGAATTTGAAAAGAAAGATTTTGAGTCATTCTTTAATGACAAAGGAATTCTGCATGATTTCTCTTGTCCTAGAACTCTCCAGCAAAATGGAGTTGTAGAATGAAAGAACAGAACATTGCAAGAAATGGCCAGAACCATGATCAACGAGACTAACGTTTCTAAGATCCTCTGGGCAGAGGCAATAAACACAGCGTGTTACATTCAAAATAGAATCTCCATAAGACCTATTCTGAAAAAGACTCCATATGAATTGTGGAAGAACAGAAAGCCCAACATTTCCTACTTTCACCCATTTGGATGTACATGTTTTATTCTGAATACAAAAAATTATTTGAACAAGTTTGACTCTAAAGCACAAAAGTGTATTATGTTAGGATATTTTGAACGCTCAAGAGGGTACAGAGTATACAATATAGAAACACAGATTGTGGAAGAGTCAATCAGTGTTCGTTTTGATGATAAGCCTGACTCTCAAAAGTCAAAGCAGAATGAATTCCTTGCAGGTATGGAAGTTGAACTCACAGGTACTGAAGCCAAATCATCAGAAGCTCTCAACAGAGACACTCCCTCAACATCAGAAAGAGGCACTGCAAGCAATCCAACACCTTCTGTTGATCAACTCCAGAAAAGACCATCCAGAAGCAGCATGGATCACCAAAAAGAAACAATCTTAGGAAGGAAAGAAGATCCAATCAGAACAAGATCTAGCTTCAAAAACTCTGAAGAATCCCTCATGGGACTGGTTTCTCTAATTGAACTAACTACAATTGATTAAGCACTTCTGGACAATGACTGGATTCTAGCAATGCAAGAGGAGCTAAACCAATTCACAAGAAATGACGTATGGGATCTAGTTCCCAAACCAAAAGGATTCAATGTCATTGGTACAAAATGGGTGTTCAGAAACAAACTAAATGAACAAGGTGAAGTCATCAGAAACAAAGCACGATTGGTAGCACAAGGTTATAGTCAGCAAGAGGGGATAGACTATACAGAAACCTTTGCTCCAGTCGCCAGGTTAGAATCTATCAGACTCTTAATCTCATTTGTTGTTAATAAAGGCATCACTCTGTATCAGATGGATGTTAATAGTGCATTCTTAAATGGCTATATAGAAGAAGAGGTACATGTGCACCAACCCCCTGGTTTTGAAAGTTCCAAAAATCCAGAATATGTTTTCAAACTAAAGAAGTCACTGTATGGTCTGAAACAAGCTCCCAGAGCTTGGTATGAAAGACTAAGTAACTTCCTGTTAGAAAAGGAATTCACCAGAGGGAAAGTGGACACAACCTTGTTCTGTAAGACAGTTAAGAATGACATTTTAGTATGTCAGATTTATGTTGATGACAACATATTTGGATCCACTAAATCCTCTCTGGGAAGAAAGTTTGCTAAATGTATGCAGGCAGAATTTGAGATGAGCCTAATGGGGGAACTAAAATTCTTTTTGGGCATTCAGATTAATCAAACCCCAGAAGGAACTTACATTCATCAAAGCAAATATGTCAGAGAACTTCTGAAGAAATTTGATCTCTCAGAATGTAAGCCATCAAAGATTCCAATGCATCCCACGTGCATTCTAGAAAGAGAAGAGGTAAGTAAAAAGGTAGAAAAGAAGGTCTACAGAGGTATGATTGGTTCTCTTCTCTATCTGACGGCTTCAAGGTCTGACATTCTATTCAGTGTTTGCATTTGTGCTAGATTCCAATCAGATCCTAGAGAATCTCACTTAACAGCAGTTAAGCGAATTTTCAAGTATCTGAAAGGTACTACTAATCTGGGTTTGTTTTATAGAAAATCAAGTAATTACAGCTTAATAGGATATTGTGATGCTGATTTCGCTGGAGACAGAGTAGAACGTAAAAGCACTTCTGGAAGCTTCCAGTTTCTGGGAGAAAATCTGATCTCATGGTCTAGCAAAAGACAATCTACAATAGCTCTATCAACAGCTGAAGCTGAATACATAGCAGCAGCTGGGTGCAGCACACAAATGCTCTGGATGAAAAGTCAACTTGAGGACTTCCAAATATTTGAGAGTAACATTCCTATCCTCTGTGACAATAATTCTGCTATTTGTCTCAGTAAAAATTCTATCTTGCATTCTAGGGCTAAGCATATAGAAATAAAACATCATTTTATTAGGGACTATATTTAGAAAGGGATTCTAAATTTAAAATTTATTAACACAGACCATCAATGGGCTGATATCTTTACAAAACCTCTTTCTAAAGATAGGTTCAACTTCATTCTGAAACATCTCAGCATGAAGCTCTGCCCAGAATAAAACTGTTTTGATTCCATATCTTAACCTTCAGAACTTTGTTTATTCTTCGTGAACTAATGACCAATCTTTCTTCAGATCTTTAGAAGTACAGATTGTATCAGAATCAAGGATATAAATGTGCAGTTCACTCAAGCAAATAAGTGTCATCCAGTCATCAGCTACTTTCTGAGGCTGAACATGCGTTCACGTTTCTGAAAGGTCAAAAGCGATGATTGGATGCATTGGGACACATGTCATGGGTAACCGTTCCAATATCTTTCTGAATCCCCCAAAATCATCTATCATTAAATGCTCATAATCATTATAATTAACTTCTCTCTCTTACCGTTTATGTTTTCAAATTTTTTTTAGAAATCTATTTAAACACTTTTCTCACCATTTACACTTTTTTACCTTCACTTTCATTTTCTCTACAAACTTATTATTTTCAGTTTGCATCCTCTCTCAAAAACCCTTTCAATTTCTTCACAAAACCTTCGGTGTGAACTTGGCTTCCTCCAATATTCCTACTTCCAGTTCTCAGAAAACAGATTCCTCTGAACAATATGAAGAACCCTACAGAACTCTTCTCACACCCATCAAAAATCTAGAAGTTCTTTCAGAATTGATCGTGGATTTCAACAGTCTTCAAAAGAATGGGTTTAATCTCTCTGAAGAGGTTAAGGCTCAAGGTTGGGAAAGATACTTTGACCGTCTGATGGGTCCAACATTCCCAATTCTGGTAAAGGAATTTTAGATTCATGCTTCATCTTCCAACCATCAAGTTACTTCATACATTATGGGGAAGAAGATAGTTATTACTGAGGACCTCATTGCACGATTAATAGGCTACAGTGGTGGTGGTGTACGTTGCATTGACATGGCTGAAAGATGCGCTGATGTTGCCCTAATTGCTAGAGAAATCTTCACTCCGAGTCTTCCCTCCAGCAAGATAAGAGATTTAAAAGACCATCACAGAATATGGGCCAAGATCATTCTGGGATGCATAAACCATAGGAAGCCTACCAGATCTCCTGACTACATCAATATTGATCAGCAATTTCTGATCTACTTCATCTCCCAGAAGATCAAGGTAAATCTGGCTCATCTGCTGTTTAACCATTTAAAGACCAGTGTTAAGGAAACTAGAGAAGAGGAGCGCACAAAAAGGGACTGGATACCCCTGGGAAGACTTATATCAGATATTCTAACAGAGAATAAGCTGATTGATCATCTTACAGAGGCTCAGTAAATCAGCTCTTTGGAAGCTACTGTTGGCAAACAGCTGAATGCAAAGAATCTGAAGAAAATGAAGTTGATTGAGAACATCAAGAAGGAACCCAGCGTCACTCCTTTTGCAGCAATCTCCAGCAGAAGAGTCCCTCTGGATAACTTTCCTCTGTTCTCAGAGATTGATTCTAAACCTGATATAATAGTCAGATATTTGGATGCTTGCAAGGCGGATGGTACAACACCAAATTTGAACATTCAGGATCTGCAGCAGAAGGCTCCAGAAGTTGTGCTGAAGAAAACCAAGAAAAGGAAAGTTGTAGCAGAAGGATCATCCCAGCAGACTCCTAAAAAGAAAGGTAACCCTTCTTCTGTAAATGTTTTAGATTCAATTCCTGTATCAACATCTATACCAATTCCCACTTAATCTGAAAACCCCACACCACAAACATTTGATGACTTTGACATTGATTTTGACCCCTCTAAATCCCTAACTCTTAGAAGATCTCGCTCCCAACCTCCAAATCCAAATATTGAAGCAACCCAACAAGAACTTGCAAAATTTCTATCTGATATAGATACCTTTGACCAACATACTTCTGCTCCCATGCCAGAAAATCCAAACCCTGAAACCACCACAGAAGCACAACCAGAAATACCACTACCTCCATCTCCTCAACCAGAAAGTCATCCACCTTCTCCACAACCTGAACTATTTCAATCAGAAGTTCAATCTTCGGAGACTCAACCTTCTGAATCCTATGAACTAGAACCTCATAACGATCAATCAAACCAAACTGTTGATTCCGATACCATTCCCATTCCTGGAATCACAGAACCTCTGTCCATTCGTATGCCCCTTGGTACCATTCTGAATATTCCCCAAATTCCCTCTTCTCTATAATCAACTCCACCAAACTCCCCATCAAGTCCAATCATAATTTCTGACTCTCCCACTCCCTCACCAAAGAACAATCCAGATGACCACAACAAGATTGTCATTGATTTAACGGTTTTTGAACGTCTTGTTGCCATAACCCACAAAACAGCTATCCCAAAATCAAAACCATCTGAACCCTCTCCAGATGTTGGTACCAGCATATTGATATTTGAAACATAAGTACAGAAGTGGATCACTTCTCTGAAACAAGCTAGTCTTGAGATGGTTGATCCTGCTGCATCAGACTACCTTTGGTCAAAGTTCAGAAGATGGGTATGTTCTGAAACTCATAAGTTGCAAGAACAGAACTACGAACAAGCTCAACAGAACTTCAACAATCTGCTGAAAGAAATTGAAGGTCCAGTTCTAAGCCAGCTGCTTAAGGAAGAAGTTCTCCCTCTGGACTATGCTCCCTGGTCAGAAGATCTCAATCTGACTGATACTCTAGGGCAGATGATTCCTGCTGAAGCATTGGGTCAAAAAGAGGATATTGCAGAAAGCTCTGAGAAGCATCCTGTTACTGAAGATTCTCAAGCTTCCTCCTTTGATAGGCATACTCTAGAAGACCTGAAAAGATCTAATATTTTGATGAAGGAAAGAATAGATAAACAGGACGACAAAATTGATGCAATCACGAGCATGTTAACCCAGCAACAAGAAACCAACACCCAGATCAAGAGCATGTTGGAAGCCTTGTTCACGCGTCTACCTCCTCCTTCTTAGAAATTCCTCGTTTTTAAACATGTCTATCTGTAATATTTTTACATTGTTTTGAACTTATCATTGCTTCTGGTTTTTTAATATAAATTCATTTTGGCTCTGATTATTTGGTCTTTTTGATAACTGACAAAAAGGGGGAGAAAGAATAAGATATTTTTCAATAACGGATTACTAAGACATAAGTCTCAGACATTCTGATCCATTTAAATTTCTCTCTTCTGAAAAGCTTGAACAGGTATAAAACTCTGAGGAAAGATACAATAAGGTTCTGATGCTCAAAGACTCATGGAATTAAAGGGAAGTAATCAACTCAGGGGGAGTTTTCTCTTCTTAATTCTATACTTTTTATTCTTTATTTTTAATTGAAAAATATGGTTTTTGTCATCATCAAAAAGGGGGAGATTGTTAGAACATAGTTTGATTCTACAACCCTTGATTAGAGTTTTGATGATAACAAAATACAAAGATTAAATAAATTGTAAGATTTATATATAAGACAAATATGCTTCTTAAAATTATGTTTTGTATATACAAAAGTTCTGATGCAATCAACATCAGCATCAGAAGCATCAGAAGATCAGTATCATGTGCTACACGCTGAAGCTACCAGATCATACGCTGAAGCTTGATGACCAAAATCTGCGCATAAACATATACACTCTGACTCTGATCAAAGATCCTTACCAAGTCATCAGCACTCTGAAGCGTTATCATAAGTTAAATCAAAGAAGACTCTGAAGCGTTACCATAAGCAAAGAAGACTCTGAAGCGTTACTAAGTATTCAAGACAGAATTAAATGCTAACTGCTTTATTCAGACAAGATCTTCTTCAAAAGGAAAGTGCGTTATTATCATTAAAATGGATTTATGGACAACGTATCTCTGCCTTGCCTATTTAAACAAGTCTGTATGAGAAAAGACACACGCATGCACTCACATAATTTGCCAAGCCTTCAAAAACACGCTTACTCAAACGATTTAGCAAATTCAGTTTTACTCCAAGCTTAAATTGTGTATTATCACAGTTGTGATATATTGTTTTATTAGAAAACGTTAACACATCATTGTTCAAATTATTTGTAAAAGATTTCCTTGAGATAAACCGGTTTGTGGTTATACTCAAGAAGGCTTTAACAGTTGTTAAAGTAGCTGTTGTAATCCTTTGAATATAGTGGATTAAGACCTCGTTGGAGAGAGGCAAAATCACCTTGACAGGTGGACTGGAGTAGTTTGAGATCAAACGAACCAGGATAAAAATACTGTGTTGTCTAAGCATTTGTTTTAAGTTTTACAATTCAACCCCCCTTCTTGTGTTTTTCACGTCTTTAATTGGCATCAGAGCGCCTGGTTCTGAGCTTATAACACTTAACAGTGTCAGTACAAGATCCAACATCAGAAAAACACAATGGCAGGACCAAATCAAAACATCAGCAATGACAACAATGAAGAAAGAGACAGATTCATTGGCAAACCTCCAGTCTTTGATGGAGAGAACTTTGACTACTGGAAAGACAGAATTGAGAGTTTCTTTCTGGCCCATGATGCTGATCTGTGGGACATGGTGACTGATGGATACACGCACCCAGTGGATGGAAGTGGTCAGAAGATTGACAGGAAAACAATGTCTGATCAGCAAAAGCGTGAGTTCAGAAATCATTACAAGGCCAAAACAATTCTTCTCAGCGCCATCTCTTATTCAGAATATGAGAAGATATCAAACAGAGACACTGCAAAGAATATGTTTGACTCTCTGAGAATGACGCATGAAGGCAAAATTCAAGTCAAAGAAACCAAAGCCCTTGCACTCATTCAGAAGTATGAGGCATTCAAGATGGAATAGAGTGAATCAATAGAAACTATGTGTTCAAGATTTCAAATTCTTGTTGCTGGTCTAAAAGTTCTTGACAAAGGGTATTCTACTGCTGATCACGTTAAGAAGATCATCAGAAGCTTGCCAAAACAATGGAGGCTAATGGTCACAGCGCTTAAGCTAGCCAAGGATCTCAACAAAATCTCTCTGGAGGAACTTGTCAGCTCCCTCAGAAGTCACGAGATAGATCTAGAAGCAGATGAACCTCAAAAGCAAGGTAAGCCATTAGCTTTAAAATCTAACAGAAAATATGACTCCAAAGTTTTGCAAGCTGTGGAAGAAACCTCTAATGGATCCTCATCAGAAGAAGATGAACTATCTCTCCTCTCCAGAAGGGTGAACCAATTGTGGAAGCAGAGGCAAAGGAAGTTCAGGAATCCCAGAAGATCAGAAAATCAGAATGAATCTTTCTCCAGATACAGAAGGTCAGAATCCTCCTCTGGACACAGAAGATCTGAAGGTTCTTCAGGAAACAGAAAGCCAAACAACAAAGACATCATCTGCTATGAATGTAACGAGCAAGGGCACTACAAAAGTGATTGCCCAAAGCTTCAGAAGGAAAATCCCAAAAAGAAGTTTGGCAAGGAAAAGAAGAAAAGTCTCATGGCTACATGGGATGATTCTGACACATCTGAAGTTGACTCAGAATCAGATGATGAAAGAGAAAACATAGCTCTCATGGCAAACATAACAGAAGACAGTGAAGCTTCTGAGTCAGAATCTGAATCAGATACAGAAGAGGTATTCCCTGACTTTACTATAAACTTTACTAAGGCTGAACTAGCTGAAAGTCTAAATGAAATTCTGGAAAGATATCAGCAGATCAGAGTCAAATTCAGAAACCTGAAAAGGAATCTTGCTTCTGACTCTGATAAGACTGAGAGTCTCAAATTGGATAATTCTGAGTTAAAAGATAAAATTTCAAAATTAGAAAACCAATTGCAAAACTCTCAGAAGGAAACAATCCCTGAAACTCCCAGCAATGCTGATGAGATCATCAAGGAGTATGATCACAGCTTTCAGAAGTTTCTAGCTAAAAACATAGACATAAGCAAAATGGCTTCAATGATCTATGGAGTTAGCAGAAATGGCAGAAAAGGGATAGGATATCAAGGTAAGGTACCTACACCAAAAAATGTCATGGATTTAGTTATAAAACGTACTCCACTTGATTCACACTTTATATATGGGCACACACATGACATAAAATATACAAGTAGCTATTACTCTGTCAAGCCAAAATTCAACCAGAGTTTTGGAAAAACTAACAAACCAGGACCCAAGAAAATGTGGGTACGTAAGGATAAAATAATACATGTGGCAGATATCTTTAGCAGCAAAGAATAAACACCAATCATGGTACCTAGACTCTGGCTGCTCGCGACACATGATGGGAAGAAGGCATATGTTCCAAAGCCTGGAACTTAAGCCTGGAGGCCACGTAGGTTTTGGAGGCAATCAGAGAGGAAAGATCATTGGCTCTGGAACAGTAGGTAATGGAAATCTTCCCTCTATAAGTAATGTTTTACTAGTTGATGGATTAATGCATAATCTGTTATCCATAAGTCAATTAAGTGATAACGGTTATGATATAATCTTCAATCAAAATTCATGCAAAGCTGTTAGTCAGAAAGATGGGACTATCCTATTTAATGGAAAGAGGAAAAACAACATTTATAAAATAAAACTTTCTGAACTAAAAAGTCAGAATATGAAATGTCTACTGTCTGTTAACAACGAGCAATGGATCTGGCACAGAATATTTGGACATGTTAGTATGAGAAGAATATCTCAGATTAACAAACTCAATCTGGTCAGAGGACTTCCTAACCTGAAGTTCAATTCAGATGCTCTGTGTGAAGCATGTAAGAAAGGCAAGTTTGCAAAACCATCTTTCAAATCCAAAAACGTTGTTTCCACCTCCAAGCCATTAGAACTTCTGCATATTGACTTATTTGGACCAGTTAAAACTGCTTCAGTCAGTGGAAAGAAGTATGGGTTAGTAATCGTAGATGACTATAGCAGATGGACATGGGTAAAGTTCTTAAGGCACAAGGACGAGTCACACTCTGTGTTTGTTATCTTCTGCAACCAAGTTCAGAATGAAAAGGATCTTAGAATCATCAAAGTCAGAAGTGATCATGGTGGAGAATTTGAAAAGAAAGATTTTTGAGTCATTCTTTAATGACAAAGGCATTCTGCATGATTTCTCTTGTCCTAGAACTCCCCGGCAAAATGGAGTTGTAGAACGAAAGAACAGAACATTGCAAGAAATGGCCAGAACCATGATCAACGAGACTAACGTTGCTAAGATCCTCTGGGAAGAGGCAATAAACACAGCGTGTTACATTCAAAATAGAATCTCTATAAGACCTATTTTGGAAAAGACTCCATATGAATTGTGGAAGAACAGAAAGCCCAACATTTCCTACTTTCACCCATTTGGATGTACATGTTTTATTCTGAATACAAAAAATTATTTGAACAAGTTTGACTCTAAAGCACAAAAGTGTATTATGTTAGGATATTTTGAATGCTCAAGAGGGTACAAAGTATACAATACAAAAACACAGATTGTGGAAGAGTCAATCAGTGTTCGTTTTGATGATAAGCTTGACTCTCAAAAGTCAAAGCAGAATGAATTCCTTGCAGGTATGGAAGTTGAACTCACAGGTACTGAAGCCAAATCATCAGAAGCTCTCAACAGAGACACTCCCTCAACATCAGAAAGAGGCACTGCAAGCAATCCAGCACCTTTTGTTGATCAACTCCAGAAAAGACCATCCAGAAGCAGCATGGATCACCCAAAAGAAACAATCTTAGGAAGGAAAGAAGATTCAATCAGAACAAGATCTAGCATCAAAAACTCTTAAGAATCCCTCATGGGACTGGTTTCTCTAATTGAACTAACTACAATTGATTAAGCACTTCTGGACAATGACTGGATTCTAGCAATGCAAGAGGAGCTAAATCAATTCACAAGAAATGACGTATGGGATCTAGTTCCCAAACCAAAAGGATTCAACGTCATTGGTACAAAATGGGTGTTCAGAAACAAACTGAATGAACAAGGTGAAGTCATCAGAAACAAAGCACGATTGGTAGCACAAGGTTATAGTCAGCAAGAGGGGATAGACTATACAGAAACCTTTGCTCCAGTCGCCAGGTTAGAATCTATCAGACTCTTAATCTCATTTGCTATTAATAAAGGCATCACTTTGTATCATATGG
Source organism: Vicia faba (assembly GCA_948472305.1). Classification (NCBI taxonomy): domain Eukaryota; kingdom Viridiplantae; phylum Streptophyta; class Magnoliopsida; order Fabales; family Fabaceae; genus Vicia; species Vicia faba. Next base: position 1,089,609,380 of record OX451740.1, read on the forward strand.
ATGTTAAGAGTGCATTCTTAAATGGCTATATAGAAGAAGAGGTATATGTGCACCAACTCCCTGGTTTTGAAAGTTCCAAATATCCAGAATATGTTTTCAAACTAAAGAAGTCACTGTATGGTCTGAAACAAGCTCCCAGAGCTTGGTATGAAAGACTAAGTAACTTCCTGTTAGAAAAGGAATTCACCAGAGGGAAAGTGGACACAACCTTGTTCTGTAAGACAGTTAAGAATGACATTTTAGTATGTCAGATTTATGTTGATGACATCATATTTGGATCCACTAAATCCTCTCTGGGAAGAAAGTTTGCTAAATGTATGCAGGCAGAATTTGAGATGAGCCTAATGGGGGAACTAAAATTCTTTCTGGACATTCAGATTAATCAAACCCCAGAAGGAACTTACATTCATCAAAGCAAATATGTCAGAGAACTTCTGAAGAAATTTGATCTCTCAAAATGTAAGCCATCAAAGATTCCAATGCATCCCACGTGCATTCTGGAAAGAGAAGAGGTAAGTAAAAAGGTAGAACAGAAGGTCTACAGAGGTATGATTGGTTCTCTTCTCTATCTGACGGCTTCAAGGCCTGACATTCTATTCAGTGTTTGCATTTGTGCTAGATTCCAATCAGATCCTAGAGAATCTCACTTAACAGCAGTTAAGCGAATTTTCAAGTATCTGAAAGGTACTACTAATCTGGGTTTGTTTTATAGAAAATCAAGTAATTACAACTTAATAGGATACTATGATGCTGATTTCGCTGGAGACAGAGTAGAACGTAAAAGCACTTCTGGAAGCTGCCAGTTTCTGGGAGAAAATCTGATCTCATGGTCTAGCAAAAGACAATCCACAATAGCTCTATCAACAATTGAAGCCGAATACATAGCAGCAGCTGGGTGCAACACATAAATGCTCTGGATGAAAAGTCAACTTGAGGACTTCCAGATATTTGAGAGTAACATTCCTATCCTCTGTGACAATAATTCTGCTATTTGTCTCAGTAAAAATCCTATCTTGCATTCTAGGGCTAAGCATATAGAAATAAAACATCATTTTATTAGGGACTATATTTAGAAAGTGATTCTAAATTTAAAATTTATTAACACAGACCATCAATGGGCTGATATCTTTACAAAACCTCTTTCTAAAGATAGGTTCAACTTCATTCTGAAACATCTCAGCATGAAGCTCTGCCCAGAATAAAACTGTTTTGATTCCATATCTTAACCTTCAGAACTTTGTTTATTCTTCGTGAACTACTAACCAATCTTTCTTCAGATCTTTAGAAGTACAGATTGTATCAGAATCAATGATATAAATGTGCAGTTCACTCAAGCAAACAAGTGTCATCCAGTCATCAGCTACTTTCTGAGGCTGAACATGCGTTCACGTTTCTGAAAGGTCAAAAGCGCTGATTGGATGCATTGGGACACATGTCATGGGTAACCGTTCCAATATCTTTCTGAATCCCCCAAAATCAGCTATCATTAAATGCTCATAATCATTATAATTAATTTCTCTCTCTTGCCGTTTATGTTTTCAAAAATTTTTTAGAAATCTATTTAAACACTTTTCTCACCATTTACACTCTTTTACCTTCACTTTCATTTTCTCTACAAACTTATTATTTTCAGTTTGCATCCTCTCTCAAAAACCCTTTCAATTTCTTCACAAAACCTTCGGTGTGAACATGGCTTCCTCCAATATTCCTACTTCCAGTTCTCAGAAAACAGATTCCTCCGAACAATATGAAGAACCCTACAGAACTCTTCTCACACCCATCAAAAATCTAGAAGTTCTTTCAGAATTGATCGTGGATTTCAACAGTCTTCAAGAGAATGGGTTTAATCTCTCTGAAGAGGTTAAGGCTCAAGGTTGGGAAAGATACTTTGACCGTCTGATGGATCCAACATTCCCAATACTGGTAAAGGAATTTTGGATTCATGCTTCATCTTCCAACCATCAAGTTACTTCATACATTATGGGGAAGAAGATAGTTATTACTGAGGACCTCATTGCATGATTAATAGGCTACAGTGGTGGTGGTGTACGTTGCATTGACATGGCTGAAAGATGCGCTGATGTTGCCCTAATTGCTAGAGAAATCTTCACTCTGGGTCTTCCCTCCAGCAAGATAAGGGATTTAAAAGACCATCACAGAATATGGGCCAAGATCATTCTGGGATGCATAAACCATATGAAGCCTACCAGCTCTCCTGACTACATCAATATTGATCAGCAATTTCTGATCTACTTCATCTCCCAGAATTTCAAGGTAAATCTGGATCATCTTCTGTTTAACCATTTAAAGACCAGTGTTAAGGAAACTAGAGAAGAGGAGCGCACAAAAAGGGACTGGATACCCCTAGGAATACTTATATCAGATATTCTAACAGAGAATAAGCTGATTGATCATCTTACAGAGGCTCAGGAAATCAGCTCTTTGGAAGCTACTGTTGGCAAACAGCTGAATGCAAAGAATCTGAAGAAAATGAAGTTGATTGAGAACATCAAGAAGGAACCCATCATCACTCCTTTTGCAGCAATCTCCAGCAGAAGAGTCCCTTTGGATAACTTTCCTCTGTTCTCAGAGATTGATTCTAAACCTGATATAATAGTCAGATATTTGGATGCTTGCAAGGCGGATGGTACAACACTAAATTTGAACATTCAGGATCTGCAGCAGAAGGCTCCAGAAGTTGTGCTGAAGAAAACCAAGAAAAGGAAAGTTGTAGCAGAAGGATCATCCCAGCAGACTCCTAAAAAGAAAGGTAATCCTTCTTCTGTAACTGTTTTAGATTCAATTCCTGTATCAACATCTATACCAATTCCCACTCAATCTGAAAACCCCACACCACAAACATTTGATGACTTTGACATTGATTTTGACCCCTCTGAATCCCTAACTCTTAGAAGATCTCGCTCCCAACCTCCAAATCCAAAGATTGAAGAAACCCAACAAGAACTTGCAAAATTTCTATCTGATATAGATACCTTTGACCAACATACTTCTGCTCCCATGCCAGAAAATCCAAACCCTGAAACCACCACAGAAGCACAACCAGAAATACCACTACCTCCATCTCCTCAACCATAAATTCATCCACCTTCTCCACAACCTGAACTATTTCAACCAGAAGTTCAATCTTCGGAGACTCAACCTCCTGAATCCTATGAACTAGAACCTCATAACGATCAATCAAACAAAACTGTTGATTCTGATACCATTCCCATTCATGGAATCACAGAACCTCTGGCCATTTGTATGCACCTTGGTACCATTCTAAATATTCCCCAAATTCCCTCTTCTCTATAATCAACTCCACCAAACTCCCCATCAAGTCCAATCATAATTCCTGACTCTCCCACTCCCTCACCAAAGAACAATCCAGATGACCACAATAAGATTGTCATTGATTTAACGGTTTTTGAACGTCTTGCTGCCATAACCCACAAAACAGCTATCCCAAAACCAAAACCATCTGAACCCTCTCCAGATGTTGGTACCAGCATATTGATATTTGAAACAGAAGTACAAAAGTGGATCACTTCTCTGAAACAAGCTAGTCTTGAGCTGGTTGATCCTGCTGCATCAGACTACCTTTGGTCAAAGTTCAGAAGATGGGTATGTTCTGAAACTCATAAGTTGCAAGAACAGAGCTACGGACAAGCTCAACAGAACTTCAGAAATCTGCTGAAAGAAATTGAAGGTCCAGTTCTAAGCCAGCTGCTTAAGGAAGAAGTTCTCCCTCTGGAAAATGCTCCCTGGTTAGAAGATCTCAATCTGACTGATACTCCAGGGAAGATGATTCCTGCTGAAGCATTGGGTCAAAAAGAGGATATTCCAGAAAGCTCTGAGAAGCATCCTGTTACTGAAGATTCTCAAGCTTCCTCCTTTGATAGGCAGACTCTAGAAGACCTGAAAAGATCTAATATTTTGATGAAGGAAAGAATGGATAAACAGGACGACAAAATTGATGCAATCACGAGCATGTTAACCCAACAACAGGAAACCAACACCTAGATCAAGAGCATGTTGGAAGCCTTGTTCACGCGTCTACCTCCTCCTTCTTAGAAATTCCTCGTTTTTAAACATGTCTATCTGTAATATTTTTACATTGTTTTGAACTTATCATTGCTTCTGGTTTTTTAATATAAATGCATTTTGGCTCTGATTATTTGTTCTTTTTGATAACTGACAAAAAGGGGGAGAAAGAATAAGATATTTTTCAATAACGGATTACTGAGACATAAGTCTCAGACATTCTGATCCATTTAAATTTCTCTCTTCTGAAGAGCTTGAACGGGTACAAAACTCTGAGGAAAGATACAATAAGGTTCTTATGCTCAAAGACTCATGGAATTAAAGGGAAGTAATCAACTCAGGGGGAGTTTTCTCTTCTTAATTCTATACTTTTTATTCTTTATTTTTAATTGAAAAATCTGGTTTTTGTCATCATCAAAAAGGGGGAGATTGTTAGAACATAGTTTGATTCTACAACCCTTGATTAGAGTTTTGATGATAACAAAATACAAAGATTAAATAAATTGTAAGATTTATATATAAGACAAATATGCTTCTTAAAATTATGTTTTGTATATACAGAAGTTCTGATGCAATCAGCATCAGCATCAGAAGCATCAGAAGATCAGTATCATGTGCTACACGCTGAAGCTACCAGATCATACGCTGAAGCTTGATGACCAGAATCTGCACATAAACATATACACTCTGACTCTGATCAAAGATCCTTACCAAGTCATCAGCACTCTGAAGCGTTATCATAAGTTAAAGCAAAGAAGACTCGGAAGCGTTACCATAAGCAAAGAAGACTCTGAAGCGTTACTAAGTATTCAAGACAGAATTAAATGCTAACTGCTTTATTCAGACAAGATCTTATTTAAAAGGAAAGTGCGTTATTATCATTAAAATGGCTTTATGGACAACGTATCTCTGCCTTGCCTATTTAAATAAGTCTGTATAAGAAAAGACACACGCATGCACTCACATAATTTGCCAAGCCTTCAAAAACACGCTTACTCAAACGATTTAGCAAATTCAGTTTTACTCCAAGCTTAAATTGTGTATTATCACAGTTGTGATATATTGTTTTATTAGAAAACGTTAACACATCATTGTTCAAATTATTTGTAAAAGATTTCCTTGAGATAAACCAGTTTGTGGTTATACTCAAGAAGGCTTTAACAGTTGTTAAATTAGCTGTTGTAATCCTTTGAATATAGTGGATTAAGACCTCTTTGGAGAGAGGCGAAATCACCTTGACGGGTGGACTGGAGTAGTTTGAGATCAAACGAACCAGGATAAAAATACTGTGTTGTCTAAGCATTTGTTTTAAGTTTTACAATTCAACCCCCCTTCTTGTGTTTTTCACATCTTTAGTGTGTTGGTTAATTTTATGAGATAGACATCATTGTCATTGTCCGTATGGAAAACATACTTACTACCCACAATCATGAGAAAGGAGAATTTGCATCATCTCAAAGTGGAGGATATGGCTTGGATTTTAAAATCAACAATGCCTCACTCAACACCCAAGTGTAAAATATCTCACTTTACTGCATTTTGTAGAAGTATAGTTGTTTGCATCACTACAAGGATTGACAAGAGTCTAATCTTTTGAGAAAGGTTTTAAAATAAAAAGCCAAAGTGGCAAAATGGTTTGAAATGAGATTGGTTGACTTTTAGTCTTCTCACAAAAAATGCCAAAGTATTATTAAGTTAATTGAAGTTTATTGATGAAAATTTCTTGAAAATGCATGGACATAAGTCCAAGTTTGTTACGAAAATGGTTCAAGTTTCAAAACAAGAAGAGTTTTCAAAAGGAGGAGGGAGATTTTTTGAAATTAAAGTAGATTGGAGGAGAAGAAGGGACTATCCTAAAGCATAAGGTAAAAGCTAGGGATAAGAACCATCTAACCAACAAGAAGCCAATACTTGACTGTGATACGGTGGGAGAACTGACTTGAGGTTTCGCGTTTGTGTTTGCAAATGTTTCGGTTTAGCAAGAGTCACCACTGACTTTTTATTTTATCCAAAGGAAAGGTCAAAAAGCACAGGAAAGACCTTTGAGATGTTTCCTTGGGTTTGGGGGGTAGATTATGAAAAGGTAAGGTGCAAGCACCCTTTTCATCCATGGTTATCCATGGGCTCTTAGTTACTTGTTTAGATCACTTGCTTTTGCTTTTCAATTGTTTGAAATGGTGCTTTGTGTGTGGTTTTGAAAATGTTTTGAAAAGAGGCCATCGTTGTGGAAAACTTTGTAATGATTTTTGTTTGAATGTATACAAAGGTGTATTTGTCCTTTGAAAAGATGTTTCAATGTTTGAAAGTTTGAAAGTTTGTTTTGGGAAATGTTTTGAAATTGTGTTGTGAGGTATGTTTGAAAATAGCAAGGATGTTTTTGCAAGTTTTGATCAAGTAACTAAGAGTTGTCTACCCTATCTACTCAAAGATCTTTCCTAAAGATTTTAACCCTTTTACATTGTTGTTTTACCATTGCATTTGGTAAACAACCTTGTATTTGGATGTTAAACGGGACAGGCGCGGGTCATCGTATTGACCATGATAGCAATAGTGCTAAGTATCTTTAGCAATTTCTTGAGGGACTAGATCATTTTGTATAGGCAACCATGATAGCGTCATCGAGGGACTATCATCTTTTGTTTTGTTTTTGTTTTATTTTTGTTTTGCCAAGATACTCAACATGCATACCATGGCCATTTTAAAGGCAACAAGTGGATGAAACCCTAGGGGTGCATGTGTGCATTGTGTTGTCATTTTCATGCATTTTTTGTCTTGTTTTTTTAGGTCTAACTATTTGTTTTGATTTTGGATATTGCATACAAACCCTAATCTCTATCATGGCATATTTGAAAGCATAAATGCGTAAAAGTAATCTAGACTATTACAACATTGATATGGGGAGGGGGATACAATTTTGAATGGGGAGTATTTGCAAGAAAATAAAACCCTAATATTTACTATTACATCCAAATTGAATTCTTTGCATCAAATAATAAATAAGCAATATTTAAATAAGCAAGTTAAATATAAATATGCAAAATATTATGAATATGTAAAAAATGTTTTTGTTTATTTTTATGTATGTAAAAATATGATATTTAATGTATTAAAAAAAGAAAATAATAAGTTATTTTTATTAAGGGTAAAAACCCTAATTTTTTGGTTTAAGAAAATGTATGTATATTATAATATTTATTTATTTATGTACAATAAAAATAAAAATATATACAAGTGTCAAAAAATAAAATATATTAGAGAAAATATTATTTTATATGTATAAATAATAAAACTAAAATATACAATATTTATATAATATTTATTTGTTTTTATTAAAGAAAATAAAGGCATATACTATTTAATAATTATTTTTATGTCTAAAAACTAATAAAATAAAATGTGAAAATTTATGAAAATTTTTTTGATATTTTTTTATGTTTAAAAAATATAAAATAAAATCAGAAATGAAAAATAAATAGAGAAAATACAAAAATATAATGAAATGGGTCAGGGGGTGCAAAAAGCATGTCAGGGGGTGCCAAAAGCGAGAAATAGCCAGGCCCAGCCCAGCTACTTCATCTTCAACCTTCGTTCAAACAAAACACGCGCCTTCTGTGTATAAACTCGTATCTCCTGCATTTATGCTTAAAAATGAAAACTTGCAACATGAAAGTTATAGAGCATGATCATACGATTCTAACCATATAAAAAACTTAATCTAACTCTCAAAGACCAGAGAGAATTTCTCTGGCCCTAATTTCTAACCTAACTTTTTCAGTATGTTCATCAATCAAATTCTCTTAGCACACTTAACTTAAATGAAATCTATGCATATGTACATCTTTAGAGCTATGAGTATTACATTTTTTATTCACAAACCTAAGCCTAATGATTCCTAAATAGAGAGATAGAAAGTTGACAAATACCTGTTTCAGATGAACTCGTGTATGGTAATGTGGAGCTTTTCAGTGAGGCCTGAGATGCTTGGGAGCTTGCTTGAACTTCCTCTGACCTTCCCCAATGCTTAGTTTACTTTGGATGTGCTTGAACAAGCTAGTAGAAGTCAACCTGCACAAGCTAAAAACAGAAATGGTGAAGCTTGCAAATGGAGTTACAGACAATGGCCAATGGTTGGGATAGCTCAGGTGGGTTATATGGAATGTGTTTGAACAGGTTTGGGACAAAACGCATGAGTAGTTTGTGTTATGGAACTCAAAGTGCAGAAACTGCCCTGTTTTGCAAGAGGAAGGTGATTTTGTGTTTTGGAAGGCTTAAGGATTCAATAACTCGTGTTTCTGGCTCAAGGAAATGTCAAAAACTTGTTTCAAATGCTTGCAAGAGTTGGTTATATCAGATACTCAAGTTGTCTAGACTTTTGCACATTTCTTGGTTATGAAGCAAAAGGTGGGAAGTGACCAAGAGCAGGCCTGTACAGGCTAGCTCTAACCCTGCATACATTTGGTGAGCTTGGCCCCAAGTTTGTGGATTTGGTTTGCTGTCTAAGATTTGGTTCAAGGCTCAAGAGATGTAATTTGACATAAAGCAAGTTTTGACAAAAATGGAATTGTTGCCTTTTTGCTATTTTTGGATTAATCTCTTGTGTAATCCTCTAATGATCATAACAAAGCTTCAAACCATTGGATTTGCATTTAATTATTGAGTATGGAAGGGTTTAAAGACCTGTGAGCAAGTACAAGTGAGGCTGAATAGAGTTTGCAAATTGTGTCAATATGAAACATGCCATGGAACAAAGTGAGTTTTTGCCAAATTCAAACCTTCGATTCTCCCTAACCATAAATTATTTTAGAGAGTTCTTGGACATTTTGGAAAACTTGTAACATGCTCTACAATCCATCTTTGAAATGCATTTTGAGATTTGATAACGAGAAATCGTATCATATAATTACTATTTTTTTTACCGATTTTTATAATACATTGAGTCGTCTAACTCCCGATTATTCTGAGTTTTTGTGTCTTTTCACAGGTACAACATTTGTCAACTCAAATCAATGAAAAAAGGACCACATGAAGGAAGCTAACCAAGAAACAGAAGAGAAAAACCAAATCTGCAAAGTCTACAGATTTTGTAACGGTGACGACCGTCACACCCTGTTACGATCGTAACGCCTCCTCAACCAGAAAGAACGCTCGTCACACATCATTGACGAGCGTAATGCGCTATTTAAGCGCATTACGACCGTCACCCCCTTGTGACGACCGTCACACGCTTAAAGGGCAACGTTATGAATTAGTGGCGACATGGGCAACGTTGAGGGCAGAACTCTTCTCCTATATTTCCTCCACTCAGTAACCATGCATCCGGGTCTTTCTCCACTCAAGCCTTTTCCAAGTTTTTCTCAACTGCAATATCTTTTTCTATATATATGTGGTAGTTCAATGGATGATGGTCGAAGAAATTTATCCAGAGCCAAATTTATATTTTTCTGCATTATTCTATTTTCTTGCTTTTGAACCTTGTTTACACCTACTGTAATTTTAAATTCTAGAGTTAGTTTTTAGAGTGTTAATTCTTCATCTAAGAATTAACACAATTATTGATTTCGATTGAATTGCAAGGAATTTGTAAGCATCCAGGATTACCATAGCAACATTATTTCCAGGCTTTTTATGCAATTGATATTTATTTATTCCTGTATTATGTCATTGATTTTTATGGATTATATTTTAAATTGCATAGTTACTAAATATATTATGTCCGGCTAAATTAATTGTACCGGTATGTGACTCCTAAGTACCGAAAGAATTCAGTGATAACTTGGCCAAAAATATTTACAAATAATTTCTGGTTTCCAATTTCCATGTTTAATTTAACTACCCTTGTCACGAGAGTGAGAAGATAATTAACACGATTTTGCCACGAGAGTGGGAAATTAAATAAGGCAAGAACCTGCATGCGAGAGCTGGGGTTCGACCCAGATAGTGGTAAGGAAACATTAATTTTTAAATACATGAGAGTGTTTTAACAAATTAATTAAACTCAAATTGTTTTCAAAAAGTGTTATTAAATTTAAAGTGTATCACTAGGTTTAGTAGCATGACTTATTTCATGAACACGAGAGTGTATGTCTCAGGTTTTTAAACAATTTGTTTTTACTGAAATACTTTATAGGCCAAGCGATTCACCGAATTCCTGAAGTCCGACTATCACATACCGGTATAGCTATTACTATTATTTTTAATTAAACTATTTCCCCCCTAAAACCAAATATTCATCGCTTAGTTAAACAATTGTAGCATTAGATCGTATGTGATTGATCCTCAGTCTCTGTGGGTTCGATAATCATTTAAAACTAGAACGACTAAACTGTATACTTGCAGTTAGTATCCTTAAGACTCATAAAGTCCCGATCAAGTTTTTGGCGCCGTTGTCGGGGACTGATTAGTCAATTAAGTACGATTCTTCTGTTGCGTGTTTAGACTAGGCAACAGAAAACCTTTTTCGATTTGTATGCCAAGGACTCGCTCACAAGGCGAACCACTTGACAAATCGACGGACGAACCTGGACGCATCCTTTCCGTAAGACGTGCAGTCAGGGATTACTGTTTAAATCACGTTATTCCTTTACCAAAACCCGAAATTAAGATTGATTCTGAAACAGATTCTAATTCTTCCTCTGAAACCGAAACTAATCCAGAAGTAGACATAACCGAAGAACAAAGGACCCGTCCACTGAAGGAGTACGCAACTCCATCACAACAAGAACCCCACAACAGCATTGTTGCTCCAGCAATAAATCGAAACGATTTTGAGTTGAAACCGTCATTGATATCAGCTATCCAACAACGCCAATTCTTTGGAGATCCTTCCGAGGATCCAAATGAACATCTTACAAAATTCGTTCAATTTGCCGACACGGTTATAGAAAATGGTGTTAGTAAAGATGCAATAAGATTACGTCTTTTCCCTTTCTCGCTAAGAGATAGAGCTTGGGCTTGGTTGCAATCCTTGCCATCAAATTCCGTCACTACGTGGGAAGGACTTAAGATTGTATTTTTAGCATGATACTTTCCCCCAAGCAAGACTGCTGCACTAAGAGCCCAAATCAACGGATTTAGGCAGAAGGATACTGAATCGCTATTCGATGCATGGGAACGCTACAAAGATATGATGCGAATGTGCCCGTATCACGGACTAGAAAAATGGCTGATCATCCACACGTTTTATAATGGACTCTTGTACAACACAAGACTCTCTATAGATGCCGCCACAGGTGGTACACTGATGGACAAGCCTTATGACGAAGCTAACCAACTCATTGAAAATATGGCTCAAAACCACTATCAGTGGGGAGGAGAAAGAACATCTGTGGAGAAAACTCAAACCAAAGGTGGGATGTACGAGATTAGTAGCCTAGATAAAGTTAATGCTAAGGTAGATGCTCTTTCCCAAAAGATAGAAAGCTTGACCTTACCTCCTGCGGCCACCGTGGCTGCAGTTACCCCAAACTGCGAAGTTTGTGGAGTTCCTGGTCATGTTGGAACCGAATGTCAAATCTTAGCAGGAATATCAGTTGATCAGGTAAATTACGCTCAGGTTAATCCTTATGCCAATACCTATAATCCTGGTTGGAAGAACCATCCTAACTTCTCGTACAAGAGCAATAACGCTTTATATGCACCTGGCCAAGCACCTGCTGTACCTCCAGGTTATCAAAAACCAGTTGTTAATGTTCCTAACGTTCCTAAGAAATCTAACCTTGAACTCTTAATGGAAAATTTTATCGCTAATCAAGCTCAACAAAACAAAGAATTCCTCAATCAAAATGTTCACACCGGTGAACAATTGAAGCTATTAGCAAATAAGGTAGATGCCCTAGAAACTCACAATAAAATGTTAGAAACCCAAATCTCCCAAGTAGCACAACACCAAGCTAGTTCTGCCGCACCTGATGGTACATTTCCTGGACAGCCACAACCCAATCCTAAAGGACATGCAAATGCTATCACATTACAAAGTGGGACAGCACTCGATGGACCGGTAGATCCTAGACTCTAAAACCCGACCATGTATCAGAAACCTGAAAAGGAAGTAGAGAAGTTGAAAGATCAATCTGAGAATGTAGAGGAAGACCAGAATGAGAACAGAGAGGCTTCAGAAAAACCTTACGTGCCTCCACCGCCATATAAACCACCAATCAAGACTTGCAAAATCCAAGAACGGGGGGAAATTCAAGAAATTTGTAGAACTTCTGAAACAATTAAATGTTACTATTCCGTTTACAGAAGCTATAACCCAAATGCCGTCATATGCTAAATTTTTAAAAGAAATATTGTCTAATAAGAAAAAAATCGTTGAAAACGAAACCGTTATGCTAACTGCCGAATGTAGCGCCATAATTCAAAATAACATGCCTCCAAAGCTAAAAGATCCTGGTAGTTTCTCTATACCATGTGTAATTGGAAAATCTGTCATAGACAAAGCTTTATGCGATTTAGGAGCAAGTGTTAGTCTAATGCCCTTATCTATTTGCGAGAAGCTCAAACTAGGTGACATGAGACCTACCAAGATGTCCCTACAACTAGCTGACAGATCAGTCAAATTCCCTGTTGGTATGCTAGAAAACATCCCTATCCGAATAGGAAAATTTTACATACCGACTGACTTTATAATAATGGACATCAAGGAAGATTCAAACATTCCCATCATACTAGGAAGACCATTTTTAGCTACTGCAGGAGCCATCATTAACGTTAAGAAAGGAAAGCTTACCTTCGAGGTAGGAGAAGAAATAGTAGAATTCATTCTTTCCCAGTTCTTCAAAGCCCCTGCTATAGATGACTCATGCTGTCTCATAGATATTATTGATGAATGTGTCAAACAACTAGAAATCCAAGAAGACACCTATTCTGGAATGCTGAAAATTCCGACACCAACTATCCTCAAGGATGATGACTGGAAACAAGAACATCTAGATGCCAACCTAAGCGAATGTTTCGCCTTAACACCCGATCCTACCCCAACTGATAAGAAAACTGGTATAGAACTTAAAACGTTACCTGAAGATCTTAGGTATGAATTTTTAGATAAAGAACTCGAACGGCCAGTTATAGTTAATGCAAATTTAGGGAAGATCGAAACCGAAAAACTTCTTAGTGTGTTAAGGAAGTATCCAACCGCGTTAGGCTATAATATATCAGATCTAAAAGGAATAAGCCATTCTCTCTGTATGCACCGCATTATGCTGGAGGAGGACTGCAAGACTTCTAGAGAACATCAAAGACGAATAAATCCTATCCTAAGTGAAGTTGTTAAGAAAAAAGTGCAGAAACTGCTAGAGGCAGACATCACATACCCAATATCAGATAGCAACTGGGTCAGTCCAGTTCACGTAGTACCTAAGAAAGGAGGTGTTACAGTTATAACAAACACAAAAGGCGAATCGGTAGCACAACGTACCCAAACAGGATGGAGAATGTGTATTGATTACAGAAAACTAAATAAAGCTACGCGCAAGGACAATTTCCCATTATCGTTCATTGATCAAATGCTCGAGCGCTTAGCCAAACATTCCCATTTCTGCTATCTTGACGGATACTCGGGATTCTTCCAAATTCCCATTCATCCTGATGATCAAGAGAAAACCATGTTCACATGCCCCTATGGTACCTTTGCATACCGAAGAATGCCATTTGGACTATGTAACGCACCTGCAACTTTCCAACGATGCATGATGGTGATTTTCGCAAACTTTTTGGACGAAATTATGGAAGTATTCATGGACGATTTTTCTGTCTGTGGAGAAAGTTTTGACGGATGTTTATCAAACCTTGAATTAGTACTGAAATGTTGTGTCAATGTCAACCTAGTGCTCAATTGGGAAAAATGTCACTTCATGGTGAGACAAGGAATTGTGTTGGGTCACATTGTATCAAATAGAGGGATTGAAGTCGATAAAGCAAAAATCGAGATTATCAAAAACCTTCAACCACCCAAAACAGTTAGAGAAATAAGAAGTTTTCTAGGACACGCTAGTTTTTACCGACGTTTTATAAAAGATTTCTCTAAAATCACTAAGCCGCTAACTGAATTATTAATGAAAGAAGCCGAGTTTATTTTCGACGATAAATGCTTAAACGCATTTGAGATGCTTAAAGAAGCCTTAATTTCAACACCTATTATGCAACCTCATGATTGGAACCTACCATTTGAAATAATGTGCGATGCGAGTGATTATGCTCTAGGCGCAGTCCTAGGACAACACAAGGATAAAAAGCTTCACGCTATCTACTACGCAAGAAGAACACTCGATCCCACACAAATGAATTACACCACTACGGAGAAGGAACTCTTAGCTGTTGTATTCGCATTGGATAAATTTCGTTCCTACTTAGTGGGCGCCAAAATCATTATTTACACGGATCATGCTGCGATCTGATACTTGCTAAGTAAGAAAGACGCCAAACCGCGACTACTCAGATGGATCTTACTCCTACAAGAGTTTGACTTGGAAATAAAAGACAAAAGAGGGACTGAAAACGTGGTAGCAGACCATTTATCAAGATTAGATAGAATCCAAACCGAGAGTGTTCCCATAAACGAAGATTTCCCATATGAACGCCTTATTGCTAAACTAGAGATAGCTCCTACCGACAATTTAGATCAACACAATAAACATTTAACAACTGTGGTAGTAAAAGCCATTTGTACCAACACCACATTACCATGGTACGCTGATTTCGTTAACTATTTAGCCGCCGACCACCCGATTTATCATACCAACAGCGGAAGAAATTCTTCCATGATCTTAAACACTACTTTTGGGATGAACCACTACTCTTTAAAAGAGGCGCCGCTGGTATCTACCGTCGATGTGTTCCTAACGATGAAATAGACGACGTCATTGCCCATTGCCATTCCGCCCCTTATGGTTGACACGCTAGTACATAGAAAACTTGTGCGAAAATACTTCAAGCTGGCTTCTTTTGGCCTACTCTATGGAAAGATGTCCACGTAGCAATTACGAACTGCGATAGATGTCAGCGCACAGGAAATATATCTAGACGTGATGAAATGCCGCAAAAAGGGATTATCGAAGTAGAAATTTTCGATGTATGGGGAATTGATTTCATGGGACCGTTCCCCGCATCTTTTGGAAATAAGTATATATTGGTAGCTGTTGACTACGTATCAAAATGGATTGAAGCCATCGCTGCACCCAAAAAAGATACACGAGTAGTACTTAAACTATTCAAGCATGTTATCTTCCCACGATTCGGTGTACCAAGACTAGTAATCAATGATGGCGGTTCCCATTTTATCTCTATAATTTTCGAAAAACTACTTTAAAAATATGGTGTTAAACATCGCATAGCCACACCATACCATCCTCAAAAGAGTGGACAAGTGGAAGTGTCAAATAGGGAAATTAAACAAATCCTTGAGAAAACCGTAGCCACATCCAGAAAAGATTGGTCCTCCAAGCTAAATGATGCTCTTTGGGCATATAGGACAGCTTTTAAAACCCCTATCGGAACAACGCCGTTTAAATTAGTTTATGGAAAATCTTGTCATTTGCCGGTAGAATTAGAACATAAAGCTTATTGGGCCATTACAACCCTTAACTTAAATTACAAGATTACTGGCGAGAAACGAATATTAGATATCCATGAATTAGAAGAATTGCGTTTAGACGCTTATGAAAATGCTAGAATCTATAAGGAGAGAACAAAAAAATGGCACGATAAGCGTATCTCGCGGAAAGAATTTAAGGAAGGAGACATCGTACTCCTATTCAACTCTAGACTGAAACTTTTCCCGGAAAACTTACGTTCCAGATGGTCAGGACCTTTCGAAGTTAATAAAGTTTTCCCAAGTGATGCGATAGAAATTAAAGGAAATTCTATCGAACCATTCATAGTCAATGGCCAGCGCTTAAAGCACTATTTTAACGTCAGAAATCTAAACTATTCGGCTTATCTGCAGTTAAGTAAGCCACCTATCCCGATACCTAACTGAATAGGTACTATCTGTCGAGCCATCGACATAAAACAACGGCGCTTCATGGGAGGCAACCCATGTTTTCTTTTAATTATTTTTATTGTTTTACTATGTTTTTATTTTTCTTTTCTTTTTCTTAATCTTTAAAACTTTCATGTTGCATCTCTTACTCCTTTTTATTTTCTTTTTCTTCTATTTTTATTTTTCCTTTAAACTTTCTTTTTCTTTTTGATTTAACTTCGGCATTTTTAACCTGAAAATACTAACTTAGTTCTTCATGCATTTATTAAACATTTTCAGGGGTAGTTCTTTAGCTTTAATATCTAGCTCCATGGCACGAGTAAACTACATGAACATAACCTTGAGAAGTAGGCACCATAAAAGACGCTTTGAGGATCTGGCTGAGCGTGAGATATGTCCTACAATTTATGCTGATGACCATGCTATGACTGCTTTAGGCATTCATGAGAGTGTCATGTATCTGCTACACCAAATAGGCTGGGACACTGCTCCTATTCGGAGACGTTATTGTACCTACATAAAGTTGACCCTTGAGTTCCTAAGAACACTGAGCTACCTTCCAAATCATGGGTTAGGGTTCAACCGCGGGCTGATCACTTTCAGACTGTTTGACATGGACTACCGCTATAACCATAGGGAGTTTGCCAACCTGTTAGGTTTCCCTTATGGCCCTGATGTTATTACTATGACCCAGGAAGACCTATTGCTTGATACTGACCTTGATTTCTTCTGGGGTAGCATTGCTGGAAATAACCATCCCGAGCCATCTGACCTTTATTCTAAGTCCATCCACAACCCGACTATCAGGTACTTTCATAAGATCATTGCCCATACCCTTTTTGGTAAAGAGCAAAATGTTACATCAGTGTCACGTGATGAGCTCTTCATTATGTACTGTGCTTCTCAGAGTCGTCCAGTAAACGGTGTCGCTTATATGGTAGCTAACATGGAACGTATTATACAAACTCCGAATGCCCCAATCCTCTTGGGTGGTTTAGTCACTATGATCTCTAATGCCATTGGACTCCGAAGGCCTATGTTAGGATCAGCACCGCATTATGGAATCAAGCCAATGAATATTGAATTTTTCTTCAACACTAGTTTTATAGGGAATCTTGGGCCAGATGAATTCGAGCTGTTAATTAATCATGAGACTGTCCACCAGTTTATGCTCCCGAACCCTATAACTAGTGTCCACAATAGAGCAAACTGGCTTTTTGACCTCCACCATCCTCCTACACCGCCTTCGTCTCCTTCCATTGTTGACATTTATGAAGTACCTAATACCTCTCGCGATGCTGAAGATCCTGAAACACCACCGGGATACCACTAGTTTCCCGACCCATGGGAACAACATGTAGCTTCTACTGAGACTACCTTCCAGGCTCCAGAGATACCACCACCGCCTCTACCTACTATTACCCTTAACTCTTTGCATGAAGAAATTACTGAAATGCGGGGTGAGCTTACATCTCTACGAGTGAATTTCATCGCTTTCATGGATTTGGTGACAGACCAGCTGGATTTCATGCACCAGCATATGTTCCCTACTCCCTGTGGCTAGAGATTATCGTTGTTATCTTGATTTGTTCTTCTCTTGCATTTGTACATACAATGAGGTCATTGTTTAGTTTTAGTGTGGGGGAGGAATCTAGTTTGTTCTAGTATTTTATCATTTTTATTTAAGTTATTATTATTTCCAAAAAAAATTTATGGATTAATGAAATTTTAATTATTTATCAAGTTTCAAGTTTTATTGCCCTACTGCCATTATTTTATTTCATACATGTTATTTCATTTTCAGTATATTTTTCATTTTTTATTAATTTACTGTTTATATTTTCTGCAAAAATTTAATCATGTGACGTGTGTTGGTAAATATTATTACTGCTTACTATGACAAGAATTTTAAATTATAATATTAGAAAATAAAAAAATGTGTAACGTTCTTCTCATTAATGAAATTGAATGCATGACGCTCGTAACACCCTCATGACGAGCGTAACACGCGTTTCACCGTGTTGCGCCCGTCACACCCTCGTGACGACCGTCACACCCTCGTGACGACCGTCACGCGTGCAATATATCAGAACCTGCTATTACAGAGCCGTTCCATCTCTGTTTCAAAACCTCCCAACCTCCATCGCTGCTAACGGTAACATCACCCACTCCATATTTTTTTCAAACTTCCAACATTCTAACACTAAAAACCCCATCAACCCACTACCCCATTCTCATTCCAAACCTTTTTCAACCCGTTTTACAAACACCATGGCCAACAATCAACAAGCTCCCGCTCTCACTTTCAGATCTGGCGAACAAGGCGAAACCCAACGGGTCAAATTCCAGAAGTTTCAACGCTGCGGTCTCCAACCTACAGGGTATGTTGATCTTGACTGTTTGAGGAGTTTGGGACTACTTGACAGTGTCCGACAATTGTTGCAGAGTGTGAATTTATGGAACCTGTGCCGCGAACCGCGACCGATTTATGAAATTCTAACCCTTGAGTTTTTGAGTTCCTTAGTATACATCACTCCCCAAGGTGCCACGAACCAACTGTCAAGCCTAGCCAAGTTTCATATGTTTGGCATAGAGCACGAGCTGCCCCAAATCGACATCGCACGGTGTTTAGGCTTCTATTTTGACGAAGGTGTCCATCTCCGGGTGCCAGATAATTTTGGTGAGGAAGCTTTCAACTTATGGCACAGTATGACGACCATCCGTGCCGGATCCTACGACAACCTCAATGCCACCCACATTCATAATCCGGTCATCTTCTATTTCTACCGCATCCTCAGCAACACAATCTTCGCCCATGACAGCAACCACAAGCTCAACTCCAAGGAGCTCTTCTTCATGCATTGCGCATTCACCGGAAAAAAGATCAACGCCTCCCCGTTCTTACTGGCTCATATCCACTCTATTTTTGCTAGAGGCAGAAAACCCTTTTATTTTGGAGGGCTGGTCACTTCACTTGCCATAGCTCTGAACTATGGTGCTGCTCTCGCGGATATTCCTTCTATGGCACTAGCTTTGCTGACTTTGGATCACTGCAAGGCCGCACATCTCATTTATGAGCGGGAGGACGGCCGATTCCACCCTGTGATCAGAAACACTATTTATCATAACATCATTTTGCCTTGCAGGGACCGAATCGATCCACGAAACCGAGCTAACTGGTCGTTCGATCCTGCAGCTCCCACGAGGCGTGCTTCTACTCATGAAGACCAGCCTAATGCCCCCGCAGACGAAATGCAAGAAGAGCTGGACAATGCTCCTCCCATCCACGACATTCCAGGACCTTCATCTGCATCACCTCCTATTAATCTTGAAGACGTTCTCCGCGCCATTCATATGCAAAATCAAATGAGCGCAACGCTTGAAAGAAGACAGTAAGAACAATATGAGTATCCATGCGCTCAAAACACTCAGATCTTGACTGGACAGTGGAGCATGCATGAGAGGTTAGATGAGGCCCTGTCAGAGCTCAACGCCTTAAGGTTGGACGTCAGCACCCTTGGTTACCAGGATACTGACACAAAAGCCACTCCTACCAGACGCTCTCGCACCAGGAGTAGAGGACGTGGTCACCAGTAGTTTTCTTTATTTTCTATGTAGTTTATTTTTTCTGTTTCATTTCCTTTCGAATTGTTTTTGTAATTCTACTTCCCCGCCTATATACCGCAACATTGAGGACAATGTCGGATTTAGTGTGGGAGAGGCACCTTTCCATCTTTTATAAACTAGTAAATTTTTATGATATGTCTCGATTCAAATTCTTTGCTTTATTTAGCTATACCAAATTTTTTTAATCTTCGCATTAGCCCGACATACCTATTTTAACGAAATCCCAGTTGAGGAAGCTGAAAACGACATAACAAGATCGATACGGTTATGACACCGTAGACTTCCTACTTACGCGGTCCGTTTCAATAACCATTATACCGATATCTGGAGTTTTAGTTCTAAAGTAACCCCTAGTAGTTTATACTAGCATTCAGCACCGTCTTGACACAAACCACGTGGATAATCGATGAATATAACTGTTTGATGCCTGATCATTGAAATATCCTTCTTATCTCGCTGCTAAAAGAAAAGAAATTTTGTGCACCAAAATATACGGTCACATATAAGAGCTGAGCAAATAATGAAGGAATCCACTGTTGGTTGGTTCAGAGGTATCTGGTTCTGGACTTGGTAAGGCGTGCTACGGCTCGATCCCCCACAACCTCCAATTTGGATAACGTATGCAGGGTTGCCACATTCGTGTACCAGACCCCGTGCTAAAAGGATCAAAGTCACTAACCGGTTACTCCACTACGTGTGTGTTAAGACAAAGGGCTTAATGTGATTGTGCCAGAACGAAACTGGGTGAAATAGATACGGGGAACTCTGGGAAGAATTATAGCGGAACTGTTGGATAGCTCGTTTGAAATGGAAGCCTACGACTAAGCTTATTGCTCGTGTCATTAGTGTATCTTTAGTGTTTCACTCAAGTATTGGCCAAATCGACGAGGATTTCCCGAAATTGCTTTAAAAATCCAAGGTATGTCATGCATATGCGCTTGACAAAACTTGTCTGACCTTTCGAATGACTATTTTCTTGAGGACGAGCAAAGGTTTAAGTATGGGGGAATTTGATAACGAGAAATCGTATCATATAATTACTACGCTTTTTACCGATTTTTATAATACATTGAGTCGTATAACTCCCGATTATTCCGAGTTTTTGTGTCTTTTCACAGGTACAACATTTGTCAACTCAAATCAATGAAAAAAGGACCACATGAAGGAAGCTAAACAAGAAACAGAAGAGAAAGAACCAAATCTGCAAAGTCTGTAGATTTTGTAACGGTGACGACCGTCACACCCTGTGACGACCGTAACGCCTCCTCAACCAGAAAGAACGCTCGTCACACATCATTGATGAGTGTAATGCGCTATTTAAGCGCATTACGACCGTCACCCCCTTGTGACGATTGTCACACGCTTAAAGGGAAACGTTATGAATTAGTGGAGACAGGGGCAACGTTGAGGGAAGAACTCTTCTCCTATATTTCCTCCACTCAGTAACCATGCATCCGGGTCTTTCTCCACTCAAGCCTTTTCCAAGTTTTTCTCAACTGCAATATCTTCTTCTATATATATGTGATAGTTCAATGGATGATGGTCGAAGAAATTTATCCAGAGCCAAATTTATATTTTTCTGCATTATTTTATTTTCTTGCTTTTGAACCTTGTTTACACCTACTGTAATTTTAAATTCCAGAGTTAGTTTTTAGAGTGTTAATTCTTCATCTAAGAATTAACACAATTATTGATTTCGATTGAATTGCAAGGAATTTGTAAGCATCCAGGATTACCATAGCAACATTATTTCCAGGCTTTTTATGCAATTGATATTTATTTATTCCTGTATTATGTCATTGATTTTTATGGATTATATTTTAAATTGCATAGTTACTAAATATATTATGTCCGGCTAAATTAATTGTACCGGTATGTGACTCCTAAGTACCGAAAGAATTCAGTGATAACTTGGCCAAAAATATTTACAAATAATTTCTGGTTTCCAATTTCCATGTTTAATTTAACTACCCTTGTCACGAGAGTGAGAGGATAATTAACACGATTTTGCCACGAGAGTGGGAAATTAAATAAGGCAAGAACCTGCATGCGAGAGCTGGGGTTCGACCTAGATAGTGGTAAGGAAACATTAATTTTTAAATACATGAGAGTGTTTTAACAAATTAATTAAACTCAAATTTTTTTCAAAAAGTGTTATTAAGTTTAAAGTGCATCACTAGGTTTAGTAGCATGACTTATTTCATGAACACGAGAGTGTATGTCTCAGGTTTTTAAACAATTCATTTTTACCGAAATACTTTATAGGCCAAGCGATTCACCGAATTCTAGAAGTCCGACTATCACATACCAGTATATCTATTACTATTATTTTTAATTAAACTATTTCCCCCCTAAACAAAATATTCATCGCTTACTTAAACAATTGTAGCATTAGATCGTATGTGATTGATCCTCGGTCTCTGTGGGTTCGATAATCATTTAAAACTAGAACGACTAAATTGTATACTTGTAGTTAGTATCCCAATAGACTCATAAAGTCCCGATCAAGATTCCAAGTGGAACTATGTGAAAAATGGTCATGAAGATAGGTCAAAATCCTGCCTAAACTAGGGCAAAATTTCACTAAGTTAAAATTTCATGGACCCTTGTTCCAAAAATCATAACTTGAGATCAAAGCTTCTTTTGAGAAAACTTTGTGAATAAAAGTTGTAGATTTTGTGGAGGACTACAACTATCATGTTAGAAGTTTTTTTTTAATCTAATTGCATCATAGTGAAAATATTGGGCAAAGCTGGGGAAAAATAAGAAAATTTCATAACTTAGAAAAATTCTAAGTTATGAAAATTTTCAATCTTAAACCCTAATTTGCAAAATTAGGTCTCTTGATGAACAAGTTTCATGTTTTGACACATCTTGATGAAAAATGACCTTTGGCACTTGATTTTGACCAAAAAGTCAAAGTTTGACTTTTTAGTGTACAGTCAAATTTTGATCAATTGACTGAAAAATTCATTTGTCAATCCAATGCATTTGAGATATTTTGAACCTTGTGAATAGGTTAAGATGATGCCATTGATTTCTTGAATCCATGCTTGAACCCAATTTGCCAATGGCTAGGTGAAAAATCAGAAATTGCCCTTATACAGTCAAAACCCTAAAAATGACCATTTTGCCCTTTTGATGATCTGATCAAATTTTTTGAGGAGTTGTGGTCCAAACTTGATCAAATGGTTCATATGAGTCTATAATGTCGATTTGGATCAAAAACTATGAGTTTTGGCTATAAATTGGCCACAGTTGACTTTTCCCCCTAATACAGCTGATTTCTAGGTCAATTGTCCAATTGACTGGGTAAAAATATGATTCAAAGCTTGAAACTTGGTAGAGGCAATCTTATAAGTCCAGCATGAAGTATGAAAGTCACTTTGAGCATTGAAAGTCCAAAAATCCCTATGCAAACTCAAACCCTAATTTAGGTCATCAATGCAAGGAGATGTCTTGAGTAGAGCAAACCCTAATCCTGTCTGGAATCCAAAGAGTCTTGTGAGGGGAAATCTTGATAAAATGAGAGGGCAAATTTTGGGGTACAACAGCTGCCCCTGTTCAATCTTCTTAAACCTAAAGAGTTAGATTGGCGAGTTTGCCTTTCGTGACTCGGAGGTAAAAGAGGATTGGACACTAAAGTGCCCGTAAATTTGCACTTGTCAGAATATAGTTGAGGGAATGGGCTTACAGATGCCATTTGGAGATGGTAGAATCTTGATGGAGATGGGCTTAAAGATGCCATCCAAGAATGTTTGTTGAAAATCAGGAGACTGAACATCAGAATGGTATCCGTATCTGGAACGTATCTGAGTTGTGTCTGGAGACTGGATTCGTATGAGCAAAAGAATGGCGTCAGTGTCTGGAGCGTATCCGAGTTGTAACTGTATTTGATTCTTGAATGAATATCATAATTGTAGATGTTTAGTTATTGGCATGTATTTTTGGTAAAACCAGGTGTGTGAATGTCATGACTGATGTCATAACATTCTGGTTTATTAGGTACTGGTTTATTAGGTACCTTTGCAGAAAAATAATAGCATACAGTAGCTACTGTGTATGAGTGTGTATCTCAGCATTTTGCAAAAGATCACATTTATTGCCTTCTACCAAAATCACTAAACAGGAATTCTGATGTCATAACAAATGTTAAGACATCCTGTACTGATCTAACAGTAGTGCAGTTTGGTTAATTCTGAGATTTTTCAGGAAGTTGGCTCATTCCTTCCAGAACAGAATCTCCCGTTGTCTTTGGGTTAACCTAGCTCAACCCTAAACTGGTTGATAAAGTCTTGTGACCAAGTCTTATGGTTAAACCTAATTAACCCTAGCTTTTTGTGGAAACCCTAACTGAAGAAACAGCTGCTATATATTCAACAGGACTGCTGTTTGGAAAATATCTCTTTGGACTGAAGATCAATCAGAAACTGTATAGTTTTAACTGCTGTAATCCAAGCAATTATCATTGTGATAAGTTACTTGGAATAGGTTTTGTTTGTAAGGGTTTTTGTACCACTCAAAGCTTTGAAGCAAGAGTGTTTTGTGTCTCTTGACTAAAGCTTTGAAGCAAAGTCAAGTTAGGTTTATGTATCACTCAAAGCTGTGAAGCAAGAGTGTTTGTGTTACTTGATTAAAAAGCTGTGAAGCATAATCAAGTGTATGTTTTGAAGAGTGTCTTCATTAATTCATTAGTCAATTGTTTTAAGTATCACTGTTGTGATTGAGGGGGAGTGAGTAGGAACTCAGGTTTAAGTAGAACTTAGATTGAAGTTGCATTGGGTAGGTCTTAAGTGAAGGAGATAAACTGGTTGGTTTATTCCTGAATTAATATCTCTTATAGTGGATTTCCTCCCTGGCTTGGTAGCCCCCAGAATAGGTGTTGTTTCACACTGAACAGGGTAAACAATTGACTGTGTTCTTTATTGTTTTTGTATTTACTGTCTCATAGAAAGTCAAATACGGTGTCATAACATTGACTGTGACCTTGAGTATCTACAGCCAGAATTTCAATTGGCATCAGAGCAGGCACCCTGCCTGTATTACTGGGTGAGATCTAGGGATATCACTTTCTGGCACTATGGACAAAGAAGGAGTATTTGGAAACAGACCACCCATTCTGGATGGATCAAATTATGACTACTGGAAACCTCGTATGATTGCCTTCTTAAAATCTCTGGACAAAAAGGCCTGGAGAGCTGCTGACAAAGGATGGAACCATCCCACCATAACTGAGAAAGATGGGATAATCAGTCTGAAGCCTGAGGAAGAATGGAGTAAAGAAGAAGATGAGTTAGCCCTGGGTAATTCCAAAACTTTAAATGCCTTGTTCAATGGAATTGATAGAAACATATTCAGACTAGTACAACAATATGAACTGGCAAAGGAAGTTTGGGACACTCTCAAAACTACCCATGAGGGCACTTCCAAAGTAAAAATGTCAAGGCTTCAGATGCTGACTACCAAGTTTGAGAATCTAAAAATGATGGAAGATGAAACCATTCATGAGTTTCACATGAACATCTTGGAGATTGCCAACACCTCAGGAGCATTGGGAGAAAAGATGTCAGAAGAAAAACCGGTGAGAAAGATTCTCATATCCTTGCCTAAAAGATTTGCAATGAAGGTAACTGCTATAGAGGAAGCCCAGGATATCAGCAAGTTGAAAGTGGATGAACTCATTGGGTCTCTTCAGACTTTTGAGATGGGGATCACTGAAAATGTTGACAAGAAGAACAAGAGCATAGCAGTTGTATCCAACACTGAAGATGAAAACAAGGAGGATGAAGAAGAAAATATTTCAGAAACCATAGCCATGCTTGGAAGACAATTCAACAAACTCATCAAAAGAATAGATCCAAAGTCAAGGTCTAATGTTCATAACATCCCCTCTGACATTGACAGTTCCAGTAGAAGACCAAGGTCAGAAGAGAAGGGAAATCAAGGCAGAGGAATTCAATGCCATGGTTGTGAAGGATATGGGCATATTCGAGCTGAATGTCCTACCTTTCTTAAGAAACAAAAGAAAGGAATGACTGTTACCTGGTCTGACTGTGATTCAGAAAGTAATTCTGAAGAAGAATCTGCCAAACTAGTTACTGCACTAACTGGTGTTTGTACCTCTGAAAGTGACACTAGTGATGAGGAAGTGACATTTGAAGAACTGGCTGATACTTACAAGAAATTGTGTATCAGAAGTGCTGAAGTCTGTGTGCAGAATTAGAAACAAACAAAACTCATCATAAAGTTGGAGGCTGAAAAAAGGGCAGACCTTGAAACTATAAGTCATCTAGAAGGGGAAGTTCAAATGCTGAACTCAAAACTGAACCAGATGGCCAAATCTGTCAAGATGCTGACAAATGGAACTGACAAATTGGAAGAAATCCTTCAGGTTGGACAAAATGTGGGAAACAAGTCTGGTCTAGGATTTGTGGCAGCAAAGAAATCTGGTGCAGAAAAGAAGATCAGGCCTGATAAACAAATGTCAAAGCAGATGTCTCAACACAACTCTCAACATCAGGAACAGATATATATGAAGAAAAGGTACCAAAGATGGAGATGTCATCATTGTGGGAGGTATGGTCACATTAAGCCTTTCTGCTTCAGATTGTATGGATACCCTAATCAGAACCCAGGTGTTAAACCTAAGTCTAAAAGGGTACCACATACTCCTCAATGGAAGAAAAAGGCTACTGCCCTGATAGCCCACACTTCCCTGAGAGTCTCTGCAAAGGAAGACTGGTACTTTGACAGTGGGTGTTCTAAGCACATGACTAGAATCAAGAACCTTCTCAATAATGTTAAACCTCACACCACTAGTTATGTGACCTTTGGAGATGGTGCTAGAGGTGAAATCAAAGGAGTTGGTAATTTGGACTGCCCTGGAGTTCCAAATCTGAATGAAGTACTATTGGTAAAAGGCCTGACTGCTAATCTCATTAGTATCAGTCAATTGTGTGATCATGGATTCAAGGTCAATTTCTCAAAATCTGAATGTCTTGTAATAAATGAAAAACAAGAAGTTGTAATGAAATGAGTTAGATCTAAAGACAACTGTTACTTGTGGGAGCCTGAGAACACTAATTTCTCCACTGTGTGTTCTATTGCCAAAGAGGTGAAACTGTGGCACCAAAAACTTGGCCAACTTCATCTAAGAGGAATGAAAAGGATTATCTCCATGGAGGCAGTCAGAGGGATTCCAAGACTGCAAATTGATGAAGGGAGAGTTTGTGGTGAATGTCAGGTTGGTAAGCAGACTAGGATGTCACATCCAAAGTCAAGACATCTGACCACCTCTAAAGTTCTAGAACTTCTTCATATGGATCTGATGGGACCAATGCAGGTGGAAAGTCTTGGTGGAAAAAGATATGCCTATGTTGTTGTGGATGATTTTTCCAGATTCACCTGGATTAACTTCATTAGGGAAAAATCTGATGTATTTGAAGTTTTTAAAGAACTGTGCAAAAGAATTCAAAGAGAAAAAGAAGTGTGTATTGTCAGAATCAGAAGTGATCATGGCAAGGAATTTGAAAACAGCAAGTTTGATGAGTTCTGTTCCTCAGAAGGAATTAGTCATGAATTTTCTTCTCCTATAACTCCTCAGCAAAATGGAGTTGTGGAAAGGAAAAACAGGACCATACAGGAATCTGCCAGAGCAATGATACATGCCAAAAGACTTCCTATGTATTTTTGGGCTCAAGCTATGAATACAGCCTGCTATGTCCATAACAGGGTCACCTTGAGAAAGGGAACCTCATCCATCATATATGAACTCTGGAAAGGAAGAAAATCAACTGTGAAGTACTTCCATGTATTTGGTAGCAAATGCTATATTCTGGAAGATCGTGAACAAAGGATAAAACTGGACCCTAAAAGTGATGAAGGCATATTTCTAGGATACTCCTCAAACAGCAGAGCTTATAGGGTATTCAACTCCAGGACCAAAGCCATGATGGAATCAGTAAATGTCATAATTGATGATTATCATGAGGAAACAGATGTCCCTTGTAATGTTGAGACATTCTTTGAGACTTCAACTCAACAGAATAATCTACCCAACACCACCACAGCAGAATCTGAATCAAAGGAAGCTAGCAAAATCCCTTCCATCAGAATTCAGAAGGATCATCCAAAAGAGCTCATCATAGGAGATCCCAACAGTGGAGTCATTACAAGATCTAGAGAAATCATCTCAAACTCTTGCTTTGTGTCTAAAATTGAACCAAGAAATGTCAAGGAAGCTTTAACTGATGAATACTGGATTGGAGCAATGCAAGATGAATTGAACCAATTCAAGCAACATGAAGTTTGGGAGCTAGTTCCTAGACCTGAAGGAACAAACATCATTGGCACAAAATGGATTTTCAAGAACAAATCAGATGCTGAAGGAGTTGTCACCAGGAATAAGGCAAGACTTGTTGCTCAAGGATACACTCAAGTTGAAGGGGTCTATTTTGATGAAACCTTTGCTCCTGTAGCCAGGCTGGAATCAATCAGACTCCTATTGTCAATTGCTTGTATCCTGAAGTTCAAGTTATTTCAGATGGATGTGAAAAGTGCCTTCCTAAATGGGTACTTGAATGAGGAAGCTTATGTGGAACAGCCTAAAGGCTTTGTGGATCCAAACCACCCTGATCATGTCTACAAATTGAGGAAAGCTCTATATGGCCTGAAACAAGCTCCTAGAGCATGGTATGACAGGTTAACAAAATTTATCTCAGACAAAGGATACAGAAAATGAGGCTTGGATAAAACCCTCTTTGTCAAAACTGAAGGAGGGAAGTTAATGGTAGCTCAAATATATGTTTATGACATAGTGTTTGGGGGAATGTCAGAACAAATGGTTAAACATTTTGCTGACCAGATGCAGGCTGAATTCGAAATGAGTCTCATGGGAGAACTGACTTATTTTCTTGGACTGCAAGTCTCACAGATGGAGGACTCAATCTTTCTATCTCAAAGCAAGTATGCAAAGAACATTGTAAAGAAGTTTGGTATGGAGAATTCCAGTCACAAAAGGACTCCTGCACCTACTCATTTAAAGCTATCCAAAGATTCAAGTGGGATTAAGGTGGACCAAAGTCTGTACAGAAGAATGATAGGAAGTTTGATGTACTTAACTGCCAGCAGACCTGACATTGCTTTTGCAGTTGGAGTTTATGCAAGATACCAAGCTGATCCTAAAGTCAGTCATATCAACCAAGTGAAGAGAATTTTGAAGTATGTGAGTGGAACTTACAATTATGGCTTGTTATATTCTCATGGTTGTGAACCAACTCTGACTGGTTATTGTGATGCTGATTGGGCTGGAAGTGCTAATGATAGAAAAAGCACCTCTGGTGGATGTTTCTTCTTAGGAAACAATCTGGTTTCCTGGTTCAGCAAGAAACAGAACTGTGTATCTCTCTCTACTGCTGAAGCTGAATACATTGCAGCTGGTAGTAGTTGTTCTCAAATGATCTGGATGAAACAGATGCTTACTGAGTATAATGTCACACAAGATGTTATGACATTATACTGTGACAATCTGAGTACAATCAACATTTCCAAAAATCCTTTTCAGCATAGTAGGACCAAACATATTGACATAAGACATCACTTTATCAGAGACCTTGTAGAAGAGAAGACGATTAAACTGGAACATGTTGCCACTGAGCTACAGTTGGCTGACATTTTTACAAAGGCACTTGATGCAAATCAATTTGAAAACTTGAAGGGCAAGTTGGGTATTTGCCAACATGAGGAATTGTAGCAATTAATTTTGCTTAAAACAAGGGTTGAAGGAGTTATTTTTGCTAAGTCTATTTTGATTGGGTTAAACATATGCTTTCCCATTTCCTTCAAAATATTTAAGAATTTGAATAGACACTTATTTACCTCCTTCCCCTCTCGCCTCCGCATCAAAACCCAGTCTCTCAATCAGAATTTTCTCTCTAGTTGCTATTGGTCTTCTAAGACTATCAAAATGTCTCAAACATCATCATCATCCAATACGACTATTTCATCCTCTTCCTCTGATCAAGATTCTAGGGCAATCTCATCATGCCTGGATTCTGAAGTCCTGGAGATTGCTCCTCTTAGAGAAATGGAAACTAACCCCACCAAGGTCAAAGAGCTGAGAACAAGACATGCAGGAAGGTCCCAAGCTACTGCTTCTGGTAATCCCTCTCATCCTTCTTCTTCTGTTCCCTCTGAAATTGCAAATAGGGAAGGGCCATCCTATGTACGTCAAGCAATAGCTAAACTTGTTACAAGAATTCTGAATGAGAACCACTTAGTTCCTGGCATTTCTGTTCCTTTAAATCAAGAAAGTTCAAATGCTGAAACAAATCCAGATGTCTCTAAGGATGTTGAGACACCAGACAAAGATAAGGATGCTGAAGCCCCAGTTGTTGACATGGACAAAGAGAAGAATGTTGATATTGCTCACAAGAAAAGGAAGAAGCCCGAACCTTCTGAGTCTGATGACAATGCTTAAAGTTCAGTGGAGATGGTAAACTTGCTGCTAGTTCCAGTTGATGCAAGTGTTTTATTTGTTTTTCTTTTGCTGTCTTTATTTGGGATGACTGTATCACATTTAAGTACATGTATCTTTGGCCCATTTGTGGCTAAAGAAGGGGAGATACTTTGTGTTAATTACTTGGTAGACATCATATTTTTCTGCAGTCATATTCTTTCTGCTGCTATCTATTCTCTGATTGCTTAGGGGCTTTAGCCAAAAATCTGCCAAAGGGGGAGTTTGTAGGTGTTTAGTTATTGGCATGTATTTTTGGTAAAACCAGGTGTGTGAATGTCATGACTGATGTCATAACATTCTGGTTTATTAGGTACTGGTTTATTAGGTACCTTTGCAGAAAAATAATAGCATACAGTAGCTACTGTGTATGAGTGTGTATCTGAGCATTTTGCAAAAGATCACATTTATTTCCTTCTACCAAAATCAGTAAACAGGAATTCTGATGTCATAACAAATGTTAAGACATCCTGTACTGATCTAACAGTAGTGCAGTT
Organism: Vicia faba; assembly: GCA_948472305.1. Lineage (NCBI taxonomy): Eukaryota > Viridiplantae > Streptophyta > Magnoliopsida > Fabales > Fabaceae > Vicia > Vicia faba. The sequence goes on from OX451740.1 coordinate 1,089,640,038, forward strand.
TGGTTAATTCTGAGATTTTTCAGGAAGTTAGCTCATTCCTTCCAGAACAGAATCTCCCGTTGTCTTTGGGTTAACCTATCTCAACCCTAAACTGGTTGATAAAGTCTTGTGACCAAGTCTTATGGTTAAACCTAATTAACCCTAGCTTTTTGTGGAAACCCTAACTGAAGAAACAGCTGCTATATATTCAACAGGACTGCTGTTTGGAAAATATCTCTTTGGACTGAAGATCAATCAAAAACTGTATAGTTTTAACTGCATAATCCAAGCAATTATCATTGTGATAAGTGACTTGGAATAGGTTTTGTTTGTAAGGGTTTTTGTACCACTCAAAGCTTTGAAGCAAGAGTGTTTTGTGTCTCTTGACTAAAGCTTTGAAGCAAAGTCAAGTTAGGTTTATGTATCACTCAAAGCTGTGAAGCAAGAGTGTTTGTGTTACTTGATTAAAAAGCTGTGAAGCATAATCAAGTGTATGTTTTGAAGAGTGTATTCATTAATTCATTAGTCAATTGTTTTAAGTATCACTGCTGTGATTGAGGGGGAGTGAGTAGGAACTCAAGTTTAAGTAGAACTTAGATTGAAGTTGCATTGGGTAGGTCTTAAGTGAAGGAGATAAACTGGTTGGTTTATTCCTGAATTAATATCTCTTATAGTGGATTTCCTCCCTGGCTTGGTAGCCCCCAGAGTAGGTGTTGTTTCAGACTGAACTGGGTAAACAATTGACTGTGTTCTTTACTGTTTTTGTATTTACTGTCTTATAGAAAGTCAGATATGGTGTTATAACATTAACTGTGACCTTGAGTATCTGCAGCAAGAATTTCAAGAATGACTGCCGTGTCTGGAGTGTATCTGTATTGTATCTGAATTCTGAATAGGCGATAGAGAAGCATCTGTGTATGGAGCATCTCTGGGCTGGGGATAAATTCCGAATGAGTGATAGAATGGAAACCGTGTCTGGAGCGTATCTGGACTGTATCTGAAATTGAGATCTGTATGAGTAGCAGAATGACTTTCGTGTCTGGAGTGTATCCGTACTGTAACTGGGATCTGAATAAGTGACATAATGACTTCCGTGTCTGGAGTGTATCTGGACTTGAATTTGATAGTTGAATCTGAATGAGAAATAGAATGGCTTCTGTGTCTGGAGTGTATCTAGTCTGTATCTGATTGATAAAGTCTGAATGAGTAGTAGAATGACCTCCGTGTCTGGGGTGTATCCGTACTGTATCTGAAATATTTGAACATTTGTTAAAGGTGGCTTTTAATCTTTTCTTGAAAAGGGTAAAATGTTAGCTAGAACACAAAATTATGTTGCATGACATGTATGATGCAATAAAATGTGTTCTATCAATATTTATGATATATGAATGTAATGGATGCATATGTAAGCTGATTAGCTGTCTTGCTGAGGAAAATAAATCCTTGATAGCTGGAGATAATGAAATCTTTGACTGCTGCCGGGGAAAATTAATCCTTGATCATTGTTGGAGTTTCAAAATCTTTGATTGCCGAGAATGGGAAATCCTTGGACCACTGTTAGGGATAGAAAATCTTTGGCAACTTGTGGGGATGCGAGAATCCTTCATGGCTTTCCTGGGGAATGAGGAAAACTCTGACGATCTCTACTGGAGAATTGAAACCTGGGAGACTTCAACTATAGAAATGAGAATCTTCGATCTGCTGGGAAATAACTCTATGGGGAGAATGTTTATTCTGTTGGAGAGTTATCAAGAGCTTGGGTTGTATGCCAATCTATTGAGGAATTATCCGAAGCTGTTGTCTGGTTAGTTGTCAGGATCTAAGATAACTTCCAGGGGAATCTTCTAGTTTAAGACAACTTTCTGGGGAAACGGAAGAAACTAGATGGTCTTCCACCGGGGTTTAAGGGTTGAAGTTTTGGACTTTATTGGGGAAGAAAGTTTTATCTTCACTGAGGGTTTGCAGTTAAAAGTTTTTCTCCGCTGGGGATTGGGAGTTTGGAAACTTAGTTCTGATGGGGATTTTGAAACTTAACTCCGCTGGGGATGTGTATTTCAAGGCCTTAGCTCTACTGAGGATTTCTCCTGGAATAGTCTAAATACGTTTTCCCATTCTTCCAATATGTCAGTAATTATTCCTTCTCAATTTGTTTTATTTGTAAGCAGTGATTATATTCAAATGCATATGCTCATTTAATAAATCATTGGACGTTTTCAAATAAAATATAAGCGTGAAAAGAAAGAAAAGGCAAACAAATTTATGCACTTTGAAGTATCTTTGTATTAACTTTGTGTAAGTATCTTATACAAAGGGGACATATATCCTAGTAAGAGAATGTTGTCATAAAATTGAGAAAAATTTATACAAAGAAAGATGGCTATGTGTAACAATTCCATGGGGTTCCCATTCTACTATAGCCTTCGTAACTCTGAGTATCTTGTCCATTCATTGCTTCGTCCGACGATGATTAGATTGATCAGAAGCCTGGAGCTTGTCTGGTGAAGAGATTTTCCTTAAAGTGATCCGACGAGACATAGTCATACGCTTTAATTCCCTAACTTTTGCCTGGACCGCCCTTTCGGGTTTTCAGTCCACCGGGAAACCCTTTTTTGCCCAAGTCGCCCTTTCGGGTTTTCAACTTGCCGGGTGTAAAATATTTTTTGTTTTATCCCTAATTTTTGCCTGAACTGCCCTTTCGGGTTTTCGATTCACCGGGATGCCCATTTTGGCCCAAGTCGCCCTTTCGGGTTTTCAACTCGTCGGGTCGTTTATGCGTAGTATCTTTTGACTATGTCTGCGTTTGCAGGGTGCGGCAGGTCGTCGCTGTCCATGGTGGTTAGAATCATAGCCCCACCAGAAAAGATGTTTTTGATCATAAATGGTCCTTCATAGGTAGGAGTTCCTTTTCCCCTGGGATCACTTTGCGGCAAGATGATCCACTTGATTACAAGGTCCCCGACTTGATATACTTGTCTCTTGACTTTCTTGTTAAAGGCCTTGATCATACGTTTTTTATACGTCTGACCATGGCAAATAGCAGTAAGTCACTTTTCGTCAATCAAGTTAAGTTGATCAAGTCGGGTCTGAATCCAATCGTCTTCACTCAAACCAGCATCTTTCATGATTCTCAAGGAGGGAATCTGAACCTCGATAGGTAAAACAGCTTCCATGCTGTATACCAAAGAAAAAGGTGTTGCCCCTGTTGAAGTGTGTGTCGTAGTACGGTACCCGTGCAGAGCAAACGGTAACATCTCATGCCAGTCCTTGTAGGTGACTGTCATCTTTTGAATGATCTTTTTGATATTTTTGTTCGCAGCTTCGACAAAACCGTTCATCTTAGGCCGATAGGGAGATGAATTGTGATGTTGAACCTTGAACTGATCGCACAGAGCGGTGATCATAGTATTGTTCAAATTTGTACCATTGTCCGTAATGATACGGTCAGGGATACCATACCGGAATATGAGGTTCTGCTTGATGAAGCGGGCAACCACATTCTTTGTAACGGAGGCGAAGGAAGCTGCTTTGACCCACTTGGTAAAGTAATCAATGGCCACGAGGATGAAGCGGTGTCCATTGGATGCTGTAGGCTTGATCTATCCAATCTTGTCGATACCCCACATCGCGAATGGCCAAAGAGCTGTTAAGACATTGAGAGGAACTGGAGGTATATGTACCTTGTCCGCATAGATTTGGCTTTTGTGACAAGTACGAGAATGTTGATGACAATCAGCTTCCATGGTAGATCAATAGTAGCCTGCCCGTAGAATCTTCTTAGTCATCGTATGACCGATCGAGTGGGTTCCAAAGGTGCCATTATGTAGTTCAGCCATGATCTGCTCAGCTTCAACCTTGTCCACACAATGGAGTAGGACACAATCAAGATTACTCTTGTATAGGATACCATTGCTCAGAAAGAACTTGTCCGTGAACCTTCTTAAGAACTTTTTGTCATTGACTGAAGCTCCTTCAGGGTATTCTTATGCTTTGAGATACCTTTTGACGTCATGAAACCAAGGTCGGTTCACTACTTCTTCGGTATTAATCTCGTGACAATGTGCAGGTTCGTCCATTTGTTCAATGGTGATTTGGGGAGCCTCATTATCCCAATTAAGTTTAAACATGGATGACATTGTAGCTAGCGCATCTGCCAACTGATTCTCTTCTCGCGGGAAGTGCTCGAAGGTAATCTGCTCGAAATGTGGTAACAATGTCAAGACATGTTCTTTGTAAGGGATGAGGTTTGGATGTTTAGTATCTCACTCTCCTTTGATTTGACTGATAACCAAAGTTGAGTCCCCAAATACAATCAAAGATTTGATTCCTAAGTCAATAGCAGCCTTGAGACCAAAGATACAAGCTTTATACTCGGCCATGTTATTGGTGCAGCTAAAGCAGAGTCTAGCGGTGAAAGGTGTATGGCAACCTTCGGGAGAAATAAGTATCGCGCCGATACCGTTTCCAAGTGCGTTGGAGGCACCATCAAAGTACAGAGTCCATCGGGATCCTTGTTCAGGTCTGTCATACGGTCTGTTACCTTCATTGTTATCCAAAGTCATGATATCTTCGTCGGGAAAGTCGAACCTCATGGATTGGTAATCTTCGACAGCTTGATGGGCTAGATGATCGGCTAGCACACTCCCCTTTATGGATTTTTGGGTCGTGTATTGTATATCATATTCAGTGAGGATCACCTACCATCTAGCAATTCTTCCGGATAAAGCAGGCTTCTAGAAGATGTACTTGATCAGATCCATCTTAGAGATCAGTAAAGTGGTATGTGTCAACATATACTGCCTTAGCCGGAGAGCAGCCCATACCAAAGCGCAACAAGTTTTCTCAAGCAGTGAGTAGCGAGTCTCACATTCGGTAAACTTTTTGCTAAGATAATAAATGGCATGCTCTTTTCGACCAGACTCGTCATGTTGGCCCAGTACGCACCCCATTGAATTCTCTAGGACAGTCAAATACATGATTAAAGGTCTTCCTTCGATGGGAGGCATCGAGGTAGGAGGTTCCAGCAAATACTCCTTGATTTTATCGAAAGCAACTTGACAGTCATCATTCCATTTAACCACCTGATCTTTCTTCAACAGCTTGAAGATTGGTTCACAGGTAGATGTTAGGTGAGAAATGAACCTTGCAATGTAGTTTAGGCTTCCCAAGAAACCTCTGACCTCCTTCTCAGTGCGAGGGGCATGCATTTCTTGTATAGCTTTAACTTTGGCAGGATCAACCTCGATGCCTTTGTTACTGACGATGAATCCCAAAAGTTTACTGGACGTGACTTTGAAAGTTCACTTGCTAGGGTTTAGTCTGAGCTTATATTCCTTTAACTTGACAAATAGCTTTTGTAGATGGTCGAGGTGTTCTTCTTCTGTCTGTTAACGGGCTATCATATCATCTACGTAGACTTCAATCTCATGATGTATCATGTCATGAAACAAAGCTACCATGGCGCGCTGATAGGTTGCCCCGACATTCTTCAGTCCGAATGGCATCACTTTATAGAAGAAGGTACCCCACTGCGTAACAAAAGTAGTCTTCTCCATGTCTTCGGGGGCCATTTTGATCTGGTTGTACCCTGAAAATCCATCCATGAAAGAGAATACCTTATGTTGAGCTGTATTGTCAACCAAGATGTCAATGTGCAGTAGTGGAAAGTCATCTTTAGGGCTAGCCCTGTTTAAGTCTCTGTAATCCACGCACATTCTCACTTTGCCGTCCTTCTTAGGCATGAGCACAATGTTAGCAACCCATTGCGGATAGTAAGTAACAGCAAGAAAATCAGCATTGAACTGCTTCATTACTTCAGCTTTGATCTTTTCGGACATGTCGGGCCTCATTCGGCGGACCTTCTATTTGATTGGTGGACAGTCTTCTCTTGTAGGGAGACGGTGAACCACAATATCTGTATCCAGTCCCGACATGTCTTCGTAGGACCAGGAGAAGATCTCAACATATTCATTCAACAGCTGAACTAAACGCTCTTTGACACTTGGCTCTAGGTTGGCACCAACTTTAACCTCTTTTCTGTCTTCGGCAGTACCCAAGTTGATAGTCTCTAACAATTCCTCGTGAGGTAGAATAGCCCTTTCTTCCTGTTGCAACAGTCTAGCAAATTCTCCAGGCACTTCACAATCTTCATCACCTTCGTATTCAGCATGATTGACCATATCTTCAGAGTCACGGAAGGCCATAGCAGAATTGTTACCCAGGGAATCCAGAGTGGATGGGTACCTGCATTTTGTGAGCGTGGGTGTGTGTAAGGGATAGCCGCCTTTAAACAAAATAAAATGTAAAAAGAAAGAAAATGAACACAAAAGTTTATATATGAGAACGTCCATGATTCATTAAAAATGGCATATGAAAATGAAGAATCAAAACCCTTACAAATGGGCCTATATGCCCCGGGTAAGGCACAAGGCAAAAAGAGTGTACGAATTGTTTAAAAATTATTACAGACCAACAGAAAATGTTTGAAAGATAAATTACTGATTGATGAAAGTAATGGGAACGAAGTCTTTCTCCTCCCAGTTGTTCAGTCCTCCTTCAATAGTTGGAAAGATCCAATCTTCAAAATTGCTCTCTTCTTCATCATCTTCTAAAGCATAAAATCCATGATGAGTGATTTTCAATGGCGGTCCTCCAGCCCGGGAGCGACGCACAGCCTTATGACTAGCAGCAGTGAAACCCAAGCCGGACTTATATGTCTTGTAAGGAAAATCTGGCAATTGACCCCATACTGTGCTTCCTCCTTCCTCGATCATAGCCTTCGCATCTTTAAGGGATGACATTCGGGACACAGATTTGGTAATGATGGACACATAAGTCATTGTCTTGGCTACCTCAACTTCAGGAGAAACCTCTTCAAAGTGCTGAAAGGGGGTCTCGATGAATTCACCATATAATTCAACATAGCGGAATGAATTCAGATGGCTTATCATATACTCCTCCTCGCCACGGACTATCAAAATTTTCCCCTGGACAGGGTATTTAAGCTTTTGATGCAGCGTAGATGTGATGGCTCCAGGATGATGAATCCAGGGCCTTCCTAACAAGCAGGAGTAGGAGGGACGAATATCCATGACATAAAATATGGAGTTGATAGTTTCCGTACCCACTTTAATTGGGATTTACACCTCCCCGTGGACCATCCGCTTAGAACCGTCAAAGGCTCTTACGATGATGTTGTTGGGCTTCAAAACTAAACCTTCACAATCTAGTCTTTCCAATGCTTTCTTTGGTAGGACATTTAAAGACGACCCGGTATCAACCAGAACGTGAGCAAGAGTAGTCCCTCTGCGCTCCAGCGAGACATGCAGCACATCATTATGCTTTCTCCCCTTATATGTTAGATCAACATCGGAGAAGCCAAGACCATTGTCGGCGGTTAGGCTGGCTACACACTCCTGGAACTGGTCCACGGAGGTTTCCAGAGGCACATGGGTCATCTTCAGGAATTTGATCAAGGCTTTGGCATGAGCTTCGGAACAGAGCAATAGGGCCAACATAGAGATTTTTGAAGGGGTTTACCCCAGTTGTTCTACGACATCATAGTCGCTTTTCTTAATTATTTTTAAAATCTCCTCCATTTCCTTTTGAGTGGTCTCGGGGATGACCAAAGGCTGAGCCCTCGTCCTGACGGGCGCTTCTTGGATCCCCTTACCTTTATCAGTAGTAACAGCAGAGTGTACAACTTCGGGAGTTATGATTTCTTCAATTACTGGAGTTCGTACAGATGTGTTGACTGACTCAGGAGTAACTTTAGGAGCATTTGAGGGTCCGAAGATTGCCCTTGGAGGAGCAATCTCCGGAGAGAAGATTCTTCCACTGCGGGTGATCTTACTTGTCCCCGCAATATTTCCTATGTCAGGAGTCTCTTCATCCGAACTTTCTTCCACTAATTCGATCTGCTTAACACCGTGGTAGAAGATCTCTCCTCCATAATTCCACGGTATTGTCTTGTTGGACTTGTATGGGATAGGCCTCGACATTGTTATCTTCAGAGGTACAAACTTTGGATCGGGTGTAATCTTAATAGGTCTTTTGGAGACCTTGGAAAGATTGTCGGAAATGGTGATTATAGCAACATCGTTGATTGGAGTAACAGGAGTAACAAGAGTTTTCTTGAAGAAGATTTCTTGATTATCCATCAGGCGTTGGATGCCTGACTTCAATAGCGGACAGTTAAATTGCAAGGTCGAACAAAGGTAACAATCTTTTTCACAGCCTGGGAAAATCCCGGCTTTCAACAGATTCATCTTGATCATTGGCAATGGAGTCATTAAGTCATCAACAGCAACAACATAAAGATCTTCTACAACAGCATGGACATTAGACCATGTTTTGGCATTGGAGCAGATATCACATTAGGTTGTTCGGGGGCATCAAACTCCACCTCTTTGGCACCTATTAAATCCTGGATCTTATTTTTGAGGGCCCAACAGTTGTTGGTGTCATGCCCCACGTTGTCCGAATGATAGGCACACTTTGCATTTGAATGGTAGTAGGGAGAAGAGGTATTTGGGTTTTTCGGCGCCTCTTTCAAGTTTGTAAGGTTTAACTTCAACAGATGAGGGAGAACCTGAGCAGGTGTCATATTGATCCGGGTGAATTGCCGTGCAGTCCTTTCCACCCTTGCCTGGTTTGTTTTGGGTTGACTGCTTCGAGGTTGATTGGCTATGGAATTCTGAATCATCACAGCCCCTACCGTTGGTCGGCGCTCGACTCTTCCTTGATTTCTCTGGGAGTAAACAGTTGAGACCACTTTCTTGGCTGGAAAGGTTTTCTTGATAGTAGCAGAAGCAGATGCATCCTTCTGAATTTTACCGCTCTTAATGCCAGCTTCGACTCGTTCACCGGTCAGAATTAACTCGGTGAACCCTGCAGATGAGCTCCCGATCAAGTGATTAAAGAATGGACCTGACAGGGTCCCCAAAAACATGTCCACAAGCTCTCTCTCAGACAATGGTGGCTGCACCCTTCCAGCCAAGTCCCTCCACTTCTGGGCATACTCCTTAAAGCCTTCATTAGAGACCATACCCATACTCTGTAATTGAGTATGAGTAGGTGCTAAATCTGCATTATATTGATATTGTCTGTAGAAGGCAGCAGCCAAATCCTCCCAGTTATGTACATCAGATCTCTCAAGCTGGTAAAACCAATCCAATTGCGTACCTGACAAACTATCTTGAAAAAGTGGACCCACAGACCTTATCAGAAGAATAAGGTTGGATCTTTCTGACGTAAGACCGCAGATGCATCTTTGGACAAGATAAACCATCATATTTAGCAAATGTAGGCACCTTGAATTTAGGGGGAATCACAATCCCAACAACCAACCCTAACTCCTTGAAATCTATCCCTGGCACTCTTTGTACCTCTATGGCTGCCAAACGCTCTTCTAGGTTCTTATACTTGTCGTCTGCAGGAGGGTACTGCTGCTCAGAGTAATCTTCATCCTCTTCTTCTTCTTCTTCAGCCTCAGACTTGGAGGGAACTGTAGCTTCCTTTCCTTTGCCAACCCCTTCATCAGACGTCGAGGGGAAATCCAGGACCCTTCTAGCTTGGTTCTCAAATCTTCTTCCCATAGTGGCCACACCAACTCTTTTCTTTTTCTTTTTCTCCTTCTCTTTCTCTAACAGTGCTTTAAGATCCTTCTGACCCTTTGCCAAGGTCATGAGGAGTTATTGGAACTGTGAATTTTGCGCTTGTAGGTCTTTGACCGTCTGCTCTATATCCATCTTGCTGAAATAAACAGCAGAGAGATAAGGAAACCTGGTGTGAAGACCTGTTTATGCATATGATGAATGATATGTATTCATGTAATGCATTCAAGGGTTCAGAAATTCAAAGTTTTTGCAAACAAAAAGAACACACGTCATATTAATAAGAAGAATTTGTTAGTACATAAGTGCCCCATGGAAAAAATAAATACAAAACTCAAATGTAAAAAGACGTTGCGCATCCTCTTTGGCGCAATGTAGGTGTTGAGAGTCTGCTCTTCGTGGAGTCGACGAGTAAGTTCCAAAACTTTCTTCTCACTGGTGTATAAGCTGGCTTCAAAAGTATTCCGTTCTTCCTTGAGTTGTATCCAACTCTTTTGCAAATCTTCCAATGATGTTGGCATGTCAGGATGTAGGAGGGTGTATGGAACTTCTCCTTCCACAACAGGCTCTTTGATCACAGGGAGAATGTAGGGGTAAGGCATCATAAGACTCTGGGTGTGGGTTCGTACCCACTTGAGGTAAGGCTCAAGGGGGATGGAATTCTTGTGTCCCAGTGTCTTACTGTCCACTTTGTTGGGCATCCTCCAAGCTCGGATAAACCTTTGTCAAAGTCCTTGAGCATCATTGTCGAAGTCAAAAACCATGTCTCGAATCAGCATGTCATGAGGGCCATCCCTTCGGGCATACCCAAACTGTCTCAGAGCCAAGAAGGGGTTGTAGGTAATGCCTCCCCTAATGCCAAGTAGTGGGACATTAGGGAATTCCCCATAACTATCAATGATGATGACATTTTCTCTAGACCGAGAACACCAATGAACATCAAAATGTGTAAGAGTCATCAATCATTGTGACCACCTCAAGCCTTTCTCATTCTTCAAGACTGATTGAGGAAGGTGAGAAATAAACCACCTTGCTAGAAGAGGAGTACAACACATGAGAATACCTCTTTTCCTCATTGTTCGTGTGTGAAATGAGTGGAGGATATCCCCAAGCAATGTAGGCACAGGATTCCGAGATATGAAAATCTTGACAGCATTCACATCTATAAGCTGATCAGGGTTTGGGAACAAGACCAACCCATAGATGAGAAGTGCTACAATCTCCTCAAAAGCATGCAGATCTAGAGAATTCCAGCATTCTTGTGCCTTCTCAAACAGAAACTTTGCCAAGAAACCCTTGACACCACTTCTGGTTTCCCAATGACCTTTGATATCAGATGGTTACAAGTATAAGGCTTGAGCAACATCTTCAGGCTTTGGTTCTCTTTTTGTACCGTTGTAGGGTAGTTGATAGAGAATAGGAATCCTCAGGAGTTGAGAAAATTCCTCCAAAGTAGGCACTAGTTGGTAATCAGGAAATGTGAAGCAATGGTGTAGGGGGTCAAAGAACTGGAAAAGAACTTTCACCATGTTTTCTTCAATGTTGGAGTTGATCAAGTTGAGAAGTCTACCATGTCTTTCACTGAAGGGAGAATTCTCTGGAATCTTGGAAGTAATCTCCTTGAGTTGGGGAGGGATTCTCACAAGGTTGACCTGAATAGTTTTCCTGCAAAGTGATTCCATGTCCTACAAAACAGGAACAAAGATGAAAATCCAAACCCTTGAAATGGTTAGTGGATGCAAATGATGCTTTATGATGTTCATGATGTATGCACAAGTATATGCACAAGCAAATCACACAAGTTCCTAGTTTTAGGCTTGCATGGGGTTTCATAGGTAAGTACCCTCTTGAAGTTAGTTGGCTCAACCTGTCCTATAAATAGTAACCGGGTTCTAAGGAGCTCAATATCACTGGATTATTTTCTATATTCATTGTTTCAGTTTAGACACTTTATTGGCGACCGAAATATTCCAAGAAAATAACCCTCAATGAGTGTAGTATCGAGTATCTACCAACTTCGGACTGCACCAAAGCCGGTTATCTCACTACCCCTAAAAAGGCCAAGATGGTCAAGTAAAGGTTATAAAAGTTCATTAGTGCTTCATGACATCACTCAGCGGCCCCGTATTCTCTCTGATTGACTCAAAGGCTACTGGTACCAACAAATATGTCGCACTAATACAACTATTGCTTCAACCATGTCGGTATACCCCGAACAGTTTCCACAACGTATTGCTATTTACCTATGAATGTTTCCCAAATCCGGGTAGAGGATTTCAAACCCAAACAATAGAACCAAGTGTAAAGCAATCAAAGCAATCAAGGTAAGCATGTAAAGGTGATCTAAACCCTAAGGTAACCCCCATTCTTGAAGTCCCCAGCAGAGTCACCAGTTCTGTGATACGGTGGGAGAACTGACTTGAGGTTTCGCATTTGTGTTTGCAAATGTTTCGGTTTAGCAAGAGTCACCACCGACTTTTTATTTTATCCAAAGGAAAGGTCAAAAAGCACAGGAAAGACCTTTGAGATGTTTTCTTGGGTTCGGGGGGTAGATTATGAAAAGGGAAGGTGCAAGCACCCTTTTCATCCATGGTTATCCATGGTCTCTTTGTTACTTGTTTAGATCCCTTGCTTTTGCTTTTAAATTGTTTAAAATGGTGCTTTGTGTGTGGTTTTGAAAATGTTTTGAAAAGAGGCCATCGTTGTGGCAACCTTTGTAATGATTCTTGTTTGAATGTATACAAAGGTGTATTTGTCCTTTGAAAAGATGTTTCAATGTTTGAAAGTTTGAAAGTTTGTTTTGAGAAATGTTTTGAAATTGTGTTGTGAGGTATGTTTGAAAATAGCAAGGATGCTTTTGCAAGTTTTGATCAAGTAACTAAGAGTTGTCTACCCTATCTACTCAAAGATCTTTCCTAAAATTTTTAACCCTTTTACATTGTTGTTTTACCATTGCATTTGGTAAACAACCTTGTATTTGGATGTTAAACGGGACAGGCGCGGGTCATCGTATTGACCATGATAGCAATAGTGCTAAGTATCTTTAGCAATTTTTTGAGGGACTAGATCATTTTTTATAGGCAACCATGATAGCGTCATCGAGGGACTATGATCTTTTGTTTTTGTTTTGTTTTTGTTTTTGCAAGATACTCAACATGCATACCATGGCCATTTTAAAGGCAACAAGTGGATGAAACCCTAGGGGTGCATGTGTGCATTGTGTTGTTATTTTTATGCATTTTTTGTCTTGTTTTTTTAGGTCTAACTATTTGTTTTGATTTTGGATATTGCATACAAACCCTAATCTCTATCATGGCATATTTGAAAGCATAAATGCGTAAAAGTAATCTAGACTATTACAACATTGAAATGGGGAGGGGGATACAATTTTGAATAGGGAGTATTTGCAAGAAAATAAAACCCTAATATTTACTATTACATCCAAATTGAATTCTTTGCATCAAATAATAAATAAGCAATATTTAAATAAGCAACTTAAATATAAATATGCAAAATATTATGAATATGTAAAAAATGTTTTTGTTTATTTTTATGCATGTAAAAATATGATATTTAATGTATTAAAAAAAGAAAATAAAAAGTTATTTTTATTAAGGGTAAAAACCCTAATTTTTTGGTTTAAGAAAATGTATGTATATTATAATATTTATTTATTTATGTACAATAAAAATAAAAATATATACAAGTGTCAAAAAATAAAATATATTAGAGAAAATATTATTTTATATGTATAAATAATAAAACTAAAATGTATAATATTTCTATAATATTTATTTGTTTTTATTAAAGAAAATAAAGATATATACTATTTAATAATTATTTTTATGTCTAAAAAATAATAAAAAATAATAAAATAAAATGTGAAAATTTATGAAAATGTTTTTGATATTTTTTTATATTTAAAAAATATAAAATAAAATCAGAAATGAAAAATAAATAGAGAAAATACAAAAATATAATGAAATGGGCCAGGGGGTGCCAAAAGTTAGAAATAGCCAGGCCCAACCCAGCTACTTCATCTTCAACCTTCATTCAAACAAAACACGCGCGTTCTGTGTACAAACTCGTATCTCCTGCATTTATGCTTAAATACGAAAACATGCAACATGAAAGTTATAGAGCATCATCATACGATTCTAACCATATAAAAAACTTAATCTAACTCTCAAAGACCAGAGAGAATTTCTCTGGCCCTAATTTCTAACCTAACTTTTTCAGTATGTTCATCAATCAAATTCTCTTAGCACACTTAACTTAAATGAAATATATGCATATGTACAGCTTCAGGGCTATGAGTACTACATTTTTTATTCACAGACCTAAGCCTAATGATTCCTAAATAGAGAGATAGAAAGTTGACAAATACCTGTTTCAGATGAACTCGTGTATGGAAATGTGGAGCTTTTCAGTGAGGCCTGAGATGCTTGGGAGCTTGCTTGAACTTCCTCTGACCTTCCCCAATGCTTAGTTTGCTTTGGATGTGCTTGAATAAGCTTGTAGAAGTCAACCTGCACAAGCTGAAAACAGAACTGGTGAAGCTTGCAAATGGAGTTACAGTCAATGGCCAATGGTTGGGATAGCTCAGGTGGGTTATATAGAATGTGTTTGAACAGGTTTGGGACAAAACGCACGAGTAGTTTTGGTTATGGAACTCAAAGTGCAGAAACTGCCCTTTTTTGTAAGAGGAAGGTGATTTTGTGTTTTGGAAGGCTTTAGGGTTCAATAACTCGTGTTTATGGCTCAAGGCAATGTCAAAAACTTGTTTCAAATGCTTTCAAGAGTTGGTTATATCAGATACTCAAGTTGTCTAGACTTTTGCACATTTCTTGGTTATGAAGCAAAAGGTGGGAAGTGACCAAGAGCAGGCATGTAAAGGCTAGCTCTAACCCTGCATACATTTGGTGAGCTTGGCCCCAAGTTTGTGGATTTGGTTTTCTGTCTAAGATTTGGTTCAAGGCTCAAGAGATGTAATTTGACATAAAGCAAGTTTTGAAAAAAATGACAATGTTGCCTTTTTGCTATTTTTGGATTAATCTCTTGTGTAATCCTCTAATGATCAGAACAAAGCTTCAAACCATTGGATTTGCATTTAATTATTGAGTATGGAAGGGTTTAGAGACCTGTGAGCAAGTACAAGTGAGGCTGAATAGAGTTTGCAAATTGTGTCAATATGAAACATGCCACGGATCAAAGTGAGTTTTTGCCAAATTCAAACTTTTGATTCTCCCTAACCATAAATGATTTTGGAGAGTTCTTTGACATTTTGGAAATCTTGTAACATGCTCTACAATCCATCTTTGAAATGAATTTTGAGATTCCAAGTGGAACTATGTGAAAAATGGTCATGAAGATAGGTCAAAATCCTGCCTAAACTAGGGCAAAATTTCACTAAGTTAAAAGTTTCATGGACCCTTGTTCCAAAAATCATAACTTGAGATCCAAGATTCTTTTTAGAAAACTTTGTGAATAAAAGTTGTAGATTTTGTGGAGGAATACAACTTTTATGTTGGAAGTTTTGTTTTAATCCAATTGCATCATGGTGAAAATATTGGGAAAAGTTGGGAAAAAATAAGAAAATTTCATAACTTAGAAAAATTCAAGTTATGAAATTTTTCAATCTTAAACGCTAATTTGAAAAATTAGGTTTCTTGATGAAAAAGTTTCATCTTTTGACACATCTTAATGAAAAATGACCTTTGGCACTTGATTTTGACCAAAAAGTCAAAGTTTGACTTTTCAGTGTACAATCAAATTTTGATCAGTTGACTGAAAAATTCATCTGTCAATCTAATGCATTTGAGATCTTTTGAACCTTGTGAATAGGTAAAGATGATGCCATTGAGTTGTTGAATCCATTCTTGAACCTAATTTGCCAATGGCTAGGTGAAAAATCAGAAATTACCCTTATACAGTCAAAACCCTAAAAATGACCATTTTGCCCTTTTGATGATCTGATCAAATTTTTTGAGGAGTTGTCGTCCAAACTTGATCAAATGGTTCATATGAGTTTATAATGTTGATGTGGATCAGAAACTATAAGTTTTTACTGTAAATTGGCCACAGTTGACTTTTTCCCCTAATACAGCTGACTTCTAGGTCAACTGTCTAATTGACTGTGTAAAAATTTGATTCAAGGCTTGAAACTTGGTAGAGGAAATCTTATAAGTCCAACATGAAGTATGAAAGTCACTTTGAGCATTGAAAGTCCAAAAATCCCTGTGCAAACTCAAACCCTAATTTAGATCATCAGTGCAAGGAGATGTCTTGAGCAGAGCAAACCCTAATCCTGTCTGGAATCCAAAGAGTCTTGTGAGGGGAAATATTGATAAAATGAGAGGGAAAATTTTGGGGTACAACATTGACATTATGAGTCAAGATAGAATTCCCATTCTTTGGATTGAAACCAAGCAAGAAAAGATACTAGACCTCTTGAGAGAACCAAACTTCAAGTGTATTAAGTCTTCACAAGAATTGGGCAGAGTAATGGTTGTATACAGATGAATTCTAGATTACAAACAAAGAATGTAATCACAATAACATGCACACAAAACAAACAACCCAATGTCTTAAGGTAACCTCAAGAACTCCAACCAAAATTTCAATTAAGGTCACAAGGTCTCCAACATAGGCCAAGTTTTCTAATCCTAAGTCCAAGAAGTCCAAAACTCCACAATGCAAAGGATAGTAACCAAATAGTCCAAGTATCATTAAAGCCTTTTTTAGGGTTCATGTTGATTATTAGGTGTATTGAAAAAGAAAAGAAAAGCTCAAGTGAGGAAAATAAAAATGACAAGAAAGTAAATGCTCAAGTGAGAAAAATAAAAATGGCATGAAATGTAATGCTTAAAATAAATGGTACATAAAGCATAAAAAAT
The DNA here is from genome assembly GCA_948472305.1 of Vicia faba. NCBI lineage: Eukaryota > Viridiplantae > Streptophyta > Magnoliopsida > Fabales > Fabaceae > Vicia > Vicia faba. The sequence continues at coordinate 1,089,656,524 of OX451740.1, forward strand.
AAAAGCATAAAGTAAAAACAATTTAACAATTAGTGATTAGTTGGATGACCATCTTAAAACTTGCATTTGGAACTTATTAGAGGATTGGTAGAACCAAAACCTCCACACAACAAGTTTCATTTTCTTTTCGTCAAGTATATCATCCATTTGGAATCCTTAAAAGTACCATTTAATGATCAACGATGTTTAAGTGATCCGCGTTGACCAAAAGTGTTGTAGACCCATTAGAGGATTGGTAGAACCAAAGCCTCCACACAATGAATCTCAAGGTTATTGGATCAAAGAGATAAAATTAACATACTTGGGCTTGCAAACGTAGGTTTGGGCCACGAATGATCATTTATTCGAATCGAGACAAAATTTAGCACTATGTTAAGAAATCGTAAGTGGAGTTATATAGAAGTCGCACCTATTTTGAGGCCGGTCAATAGCAATCTGTGCACCATTTTTTTTTAAACATGATATAGAGATCATGCTCCAATAACACTTAGTGCAATAAGAAAGGGATGAGATGAAAAGGGATGGGAAAGAATATACAAACCACATTTGAATTAAAATTTAATCAAACTATTATTAAAATCATTCATCCATTTTTATGGAGTTAGACTCAACACCATTGATCCAATGATGTTAATAAAGTTCATGATCAAAATTCAACCCAAGATCAGCCAGAAAATAATCACAAAATAATATTGCATTTAATATATATATAAAAAAAAGATTTAAAAATGTTTAAAAATAGAAATAAAGGATAAAAATATCAACTATTTTCCAATTAATCAAGAAATATTAAGTAAGACCATAGAAAAATCAGAAATGAACTCAAATATTTTAATAAAATTTTTGGTAATTTTTTAAAGTCAGAAAATATTTTATAAAATTAAAAGAAATGAGTAAAATAACCCAAAAATGATTTAAAAAAATACCAAAGTCAGTAATAAAAAATAAATGAGGTCACCAATATTTATCACCCTATCATTGAATCATTCCATATTTTTTCAGAATTTAAAAATGCATAAAAGTATTTTTAAACATTTAAAACAATTCAAATAAAGTGAAAATTTATAAAAAATAACAAAACACAAAATAAAATTATGAAAAAATAAAAACCAGAAAGAGAAAAATCAAAAATATTTTCAGAGTTTTTTCAGAATTTTTGGACTTAAAATGATTTTTCTATGATTTTTTGAAGTTTAAAGAAATTAAATATAAAAATCAGAAATAAAAAATAAAAAATAAAGTCAAAAACATGTGGACCATTGGATGAAAGTCAAAATGCGTTAGTAATCAAATCCAAGGGATCTGGCGCATTGTGCATATCATGGTCATTAGTGAATAATGGACTGAATCAAATGTAAAATCAGATTTTAAAAAAAAAACAAGTGGCAAGCCATCATTGGTTGGAAGATGACACGTTGGTCATCTTCAACCTCCAGCCAACGTGAATTATAGGTCTCTCAAACTGTAAAATCAGAAGCTCAGACCTATGTCATTCGCTTCGTCTCTTCAAGATGAAGACAACAACACCTTCACGACAAATTTATATAAATTGTAGCTCAAGCAATTTAGAAGGAAAGTTTTGAAAAGGGATTTGAAATTTCATGGTCAAAATGTGTTTCCAGATAAAAGAAAGTGTTGAGACTAGAACCAGGGCAATGAGAGCTTCACAATGATATCAAAGATTTGAAGAATTGATGGAGAAATCTACCTATTAAAGTTAAGTTGCAGTGCTCTAAAACTGGACTTCTATGGAGCAATATAGGGCACGAATCTTGAAGGTAATTGTATGGTTAGCTTCAGGGAAGATCAAGGAAGGTGAATTGATTGAAAAATTGGATTGAAAAAGGCTTGAACACTGATTTCAAAGTTACATAAAATTGAGTTATGGAGCAAGTTTGGCAGGGTGATTCTAGCTATTCAAGCTTGAGGAAATGAATGAGGGATGACCCTCTATTTATAGGGAATCAAATGGAATGTACAAGCGTGTGAAATGATGAAGTTTGGAGGGAAATCGTGTGAACCTGATACACGAGTAAGGTGTGATCTGTTTTGCATCAAAACTTATCCAATCCTTGCGTTTTAAGGCTCTAATCCACTTTGGCAAGTTGGTTAAACATGTTTAGACCACAAACGCATGCTAATTTGATGTTTAGAAGCCAAAACATGAATTTTAAATTCTGATTTATGAAGAAACTTCAGTTCTAATTTACTGTTGCACCCCAAAATTTTCCCTCTCATTTCACTCAAGACATGCCTCTAGAGGTCCTCAATTGCTCAAGGATGACTAAGGATTGACCAGACAAATCCTCCTCCTAAGGCAATGTACCTCAAACTAGGGTTTCCATTTTCATCAGGGTGTGGGAACTCAAAAGGTCCCAAATTCCTTTCATGGTCCCAATATGTTCTCAAGATCATCCATGTCAAGTTTCATGCCTTGCACAAGAAGTTTGCTCAGTCAATTGCCCAGATGCCTGAAAATCAACTATATTAAGTCAAAAGTCAATTGTGGCCCACATACAGTCGAACTTCAAGATTTTTGGTAAACATCAACATTTTGAAGAGATATCCATCATTTTATTAAGGGTTGATCATGATTCCTCAAGGAATTCCCCAAATTAATCAAAATCCAAAAGTTGCTAAATTAGGGTTTCATAGGAAAAGTCAACCAAACTTTGACCAAGCATAACTTCTTCATACTTTATCAGATATTTTCCATCCAAGGCTCATTTTGAAACTTTTTCCAAATGGGCCCATGTTTTCTTGTTTGAAACTTGTTCCTAAGATGGCCCATGACCCCTGAGCTTATCCACCTATTATTTTATTATTTTTATTATTTATTTTGATTTTTTATCCATTTAAATCAAAATAAATCAATTTAAATAGTTGAATAATCAAATAAAATCAAAGATTTTATTTTATGAGCATATTATGAGTCCATGAACAGATAGCAAATCAAAAAATTCGTGCAAGAGCTAATTGATTGGAAAAGATCTTAATTTGGTCTATTTTGGAAACAAATCATACAAGGCAAAGAATTAAATCAAATCTCCATAATTTGCAAAGATATGATCAATTTTTGTTGACCTAAATCATTATATGATATATACACAACATTTCCAAAGCATAAAGAAAGTTTTTGGGTCGTGAAAACAAGGAGGTCAACTTCAATTTTCTGTCAAAAAAAGTGTTGATCACATATTCCTCCATAGACTGATTCAAGCAATTCCAAGGTCAGCAATCTATTCCTGGACATTTTCTGAAGCCATTCCAATCATCCTCAAGCCTTAAAACCTTCAGAAATCACGCCTCACAGTGCCACGGTTTGCATCATGCTTAGAAGATGATTTGCAATTGATCCATGTATTTGGTTTGAATTTATTCTGCTTGTGCTGCGTTTTTGAATTTTACAGGTTTATGGCTACGAACAAAATCCGTCACTATAGCTTTTACTGACGGAAACGACTGTAGGTAAAAGTGTGGCCAAAAACAACAGTTATGGGGAAGAAGACAATTAGGTGGCAGAATCCCATTGGGTGATTTGAATCATGCGCGCGTTTGGGAAAGACCACTTTATTTCCTTTATATTTTATTTATGTTATTATATTTACAACTAACCATCCAGCCATTTGATGCATCTCTAATCCAAATCCAGCGCTCCATCAAAGAAAGGCTATGGTACACCATCAGAAGGGAGTTGCACTGGATCAGGCGCTGGGCAGGCCGGGCCATTCCTTTGGGCCTCACAAATTCAACATTGCACCCCCCATCCAGCAATAATACAGGCCCAATTCTTTAATTTTTTTTTCTTTTTATTTTCTTTTTTAATTATTTCACTAATTATCTTTTTTCACAAAATAACAAAAAATCATTTTTTAATAAATCAAATAATCACAAAAACATTAAAATCAGATCTTTTCATAAAATATTTTATTTAATTAATTTAATTAATTTAATTAGGGCAATTTAAATTCTTATTTTCATATTTAAAATCAATTAGAAAATTAGGGTTAATTTGCAAACAGTTAATTTTCTCAATCAAAAAATAACAAAAATATTTTATGTGATTCCCTTTGAATTTAAACTTTGATTCCCGTATTTAATTCTCGCGCATAATATTTTATTTGTTTTAATTCCAATTATTGTATTTGCTTTGAGGTTGTAATAGTTTTAACTAGGATTTTATTTACTGCATATTATTTACTGTTTCAATTCCCCAAGTTTGGTCATGTAACCCCCTCCCCGAGGCCTTGTAATAGCGTAGGACTCTTTTATTTTCTTGCTTTTATTTTATATGCTTGTATATAATTGTTAGAAACCTAGGTTTGTATGCTTAATCAATTAAAAAGATCATTTAATTGCAAGATAAATATCTGAAAACAAACACTGTTGCACACTTGCACCCTTAGGGTATGCCTCACTTGGTTGCCTCGGAAAACAATGGTCATGTCCCTCGAACGTAGGGATATCTTAGCAGAGACCCTCGGTATAAAATTCATCATAAAAGATCATGGTCCCTTACTGTCCCTTAAGTTGCCTACAAGAAATGATCTGGTCCCTCAATGTTGCCTACGAATATATGATGACGGTCCCTTCAAAATGCTAAGGTATCCTTACATGTTGCCTTCAATGACCATAACGTCCCTTTCGAATGTCCCTAAAAACTCAAACAACGATGCTACCTATTTCTCAATAATGGGATATCATTGTCCAAAAGGAAAACGAACAGACTTTTTCGAGTAGGTAGAAAACTCTTAAGTACTTGCTCAAACAAACAAAATTTTTCACACAAACACTTTTCAAACAAAGTTTTTAAAAACAACTTTATAAAACTCTTGAGGATAGAAACAAGGGTTAAAACAAAGTAAAACAAAACTTTTCAAAACAAAGCACACACAAGCAATTTCAACAATGAGAAAGTACCCAAGAGCCCATGGAAAACCATGGATAGAAAGGGTGCTAACACCTTCCCTTTCTATAATCTACCCCCGTTCTCAGAAACATCTCAAAAAAGGTTTTTTCTATTCTTTTACCTTTTCCTAATTAGATAAAATAAAAGTCGGTGGCGACTCTTGCTTACCGCGACATTTTGAAAACAAAAAATGCAAACCAGTATTAACAGTCGGTTCTGCCACCGTATCACAAAACTGGCGACTCTGCTGGGGAATAAAATATAAAGTAGGGTAAACCTTAGGATCTAGGTCATATTTAATTGCTTTCTCTTGATTGTCTTGCTTGCTTTATATTTATGGGAACTATTTGGGTTATTTGATCCTACACCCGGATCGGGAAACACCTTTTAGGTAAGTAGCAATAAACTGTGTGGGATCTGTGCTGGGGTATAGCGACACGGTTGAAGCAGTAGCTACATTGATGTGGCACTTTGGTTGTTACCCTTAACACTTGAGTCAATCAGGGAGATGTAAGGGGCCGCCGCGTGGTGTCATAAAACATAAACTGACCTTAGAACCTTTAATTGCACAACTTGGCCAGTAGGACGTAGCGAGATGGCCAGCTTTGGTGTATGCCCAAGGTCGACATATACTCGATGTTACACTCATTGAGGTTTGACTTCTGAGTTTTATTTGATTACGAGTTAATCGTTGATTGAATAAGGCCTGGGGGAAAGATCAGTGATATTGAGATCCCTTAAAACCCGGTTACTATTTATAGAACAGGTTGAACCAATACAACTTCAAGAGGGAACTACCTTAAAACCCATGCAAGCCTAAACCTAAGGTTGTTTGTGTGACTTGTGTGCTTTCAAGTTGAACTACTTGCAGGGTTTTATTATCTGACGACATGATTTCCTTGCAGTTTTTGTTTACAATCATTATCCAATAACTTGGATTTCTTGCAAGGTTTACTTGCTTACATCACTTCGCACCTTTTCTTAAAAGCATAGAATACACATCATAACATCAGGCCTTAACATTTCCTTAACCATTTCAAGGATCTCGAGGGCCTGTGATGCAGGTTACGATAAATCAGACGTCTAGCAAGGGCAAGGGGATTTATTTTCCTCTAGCCAATGTCGTCAGAAGATCAAAACTCAACAACTTGAGTCAGGGGCTATGACCCACTTGATATGGTGAGCTTGACTCTCGTAGAAGGACTCTCAATGATACAAAGTTCTTCAATCAAAGCTGCAAAATTCAACTTCTAACATTTTCTTATATACACCGCGAGATCCTTGAAAACATTGCATACATATATAATACATATCATTGCATAAGCAGGTTTCAAAGCAGGTCTCTCATGTTCTCGTTGTTTATTTCAACAATGGCTCTCCAACAAGAAAACAAAGATCTCCGAGCTCAAGATGCCCAGTTCAAGGAATTTCTCCTGAATCTATCCAAGGGGCAAGAAGACTTGAAAACACTCTTCGCCGGGAATCTGACCAAGGAACGTCCTGACAACAACAAGGATGAACAATTGGAACAACTACAAGCTGAGGTAGAAGCAATGAGAATCCAGATGCTGGGGCAGATGGCTCTTATCCAAAACTTATCTCGAGGACAAGAAGAGCTAAGAGCCTTCCTCAACAAGCTTCACCAAGAGGGATGCAGATCCATGAAACAAACAGTTAAAATTATGGATCAAGGCATTAACCGTCCCCCAGTGAGAGAAGAGGTTGGTTTAGTCAGGAACGGACCTTTCCAGATTGCCACTACATCACAAGCCCAACCACAACCTCGCCAACGACAACGGGGAAATCAGCATAAGAAGAATGCATCTGAAAGACGCTTCACCGAAATCAACATGTCATTGGCTCAAGCATTGCAACGCCTGTTGAAGGCCAAGTTGGTTATATTAAGGGACCCTTCTCAGAATCCCAACATATCCTCCCCAAGGTACAATCCAAATACAAGATGTGCGTACCACTTCAACAGTCCTAGACATGACACCAACAGTTGTTGGGCGTTGAGAAATAAAATTCAAGACCTGATGGATGAAGGAGCGCTAGAATTTGCACAAGACGGTCAGGTTGAGTTCTTCTGCCACCCCTCCAAGGCATACCATCTGAAGTGACAAGTTCTCACAAGAAGACTTTTCGTTCATTAGAACTTTCAATGTGTAATTTTATTTTGATTTGTTTGAATATGTATTCATATCAAACCTCGTTATTTCATCAATGTATTGCACATGTTTGTCTTGAATCAATTCATTCGTATTCACTATTTCAAAAATGCATTCTTATTTCCTTTTGTGATATTCAACTCTCGATTAAAAACTCTAAGCCTTAGAGGGAGGATGACGAAAATGATACCACAATCTCTACAATATGCTTTTGAACAGACCCCGTTGACGATGTACAGGCGTTGTTTCAAATCCTAAACAATGGATTTATAAGGAAGATAATCCCTAGTCAACCCCTTCGAGCCAAAGAAGTAGGAGTTTTTCTTTTCACACAAATTAAAACCCTTAATCATAACCTAGGGCAGGGTAGTTTTCTCAGTTAATTCAGAGGCGCATTCAGTCACAATCTTCCGCTTCGTATACAATGAATGGCATCGAAGACGTCCTTCCAAAACAAAAGACAGTGATGGTTCCGTATAATCGTCAAGACAGACAGTCATTATCTCTCGAAATAAAAGCTCATTAAGTCAAAACCTATGAAGGAGACTTAAGAGAAAAATTGGGGCATCCCGCTGACTGTAATCACAAAAGAAACAGTTCAGGCAAAAGAAGGGATAACGAAAACCAAAAAAAAGAGGTTACTACAAATCCTCGACAAAAAGAAGATTAAAAAAATGGCTGTCTTTTGTAGAGGTAGAAATGTTCAAGACTAAGCCATTGGATTGACTGGACTTTATACAAATCAAAATAAAAACCGCCACCGCGCTTTATTGTTTCAAAAGGAATGGGAAAAGAGCGAATAACCCAAAAAGACGGGGAAATATTCAAGGTAAGGGGTTGGTTATGCAAAGGGAAGGTATTAGCACCCTAAACATCTACGGTATTCCGTAGGAACCTCTTTGTAAAATCTGTATATTTTGGTTATAAAAATGTGTTGTATAGAAAATGGATGGTGGAGGTGAGAAGAGAAATATTTTTTATGGTTTTTTTGCACCGGCCGCGGTTGCAAACTTTTAGTGCCGACGTACCACCTTTCGTGCAATAGGGGATCAGGGTACACGTAGTTCCTCTTTTAAAAATTTGAAACACATGTGTGTTGGTCGATTTTAAGAGATAAGACATCATCGTCATTGTCCGTGTGGAAAACATACTTACTACCCACAATCCTGAGAAAGGAGAATTTGCATCGTCTCAAAGTGGAGGACATGGCTTGGATCTTAAAATCAACAATGCCTCACTCAACACCCAAGTGGAAAATATCTCACTTCACTACATATTGTAGAAGTATAGTTGTTTGCATCACTACAAGGATTGACAAGAGTCTAATCTTTTGAGGAAAAGTTTAAAGATAAAAAAGCCAAAGCGGCAAAAATGGTTTGAAATGAGATTGATTGACTTTTAGTCTTCTCACAAAAAATGTCAAGGTATTATTAAATTGATTGAAGTTTATTTATGAAAATATTTTGAAAATGCATGGACATAAGTCCAAGTTTATTATGAAAGTATTTCAAGTTTAGAAATAAGAAGAATTTTCAAAAGGAGGGAGAAGATTTTTGAAATTAAAGAAGATGGGAGGAGAAGAAGAGGCTATCCTAAGGCATAAGGTAAAAAGCTAAGGATAAAAACCATCTAACCGACAACAAGCCAAAACTTGACATTATGAGCCAAGGTAGAATTCTCATTCTTTGGATTGAAACCAAGCAATCAAAGATACTAGACCTCTTGAGAGAACCAAACTTCAAGTGTATTAAGTCTTCACAAAAATTGGGCAGAGTAACGGCTGTATGCGGGTGAATTCCATATTACAAACAGAGAATGTAATCACAAAAAACTACAAACAAAAGCAAACAAGCAACCCAATGTCTTGAGGTAAACCTCAAGAACTCCAAACAAAAATAATCAGATAAGATCACAAGGTCTCCAAGGTAGGCCAAGGTTTCTAATCCTAAGTCTAAGAAAAAGTCCCATGCTCCATCATGCCAAGGATAGTAACCAAATAATCCAAGTGCCATTAAATGTTTTTTAGGGTTTATGTTGATTATTAAGTATCTTAAGAAAATAAAAGAAAAGCTCAAGTGAGCAAAGTAAAAATGGCAAGAAAATAAATGCTCAAATGAGAAAAGATGAAAATGGCATGAAATGTAAATGCTAAAAAATAAATAGTACATAAAGTATAAAAAAGAATAAAAGCATAAGATAAAACAAGTCAATAATTAGTGGTTAGTTGGATGACCATCTTGAAACTTGCATTTGGAACTCATTAGAGGATTGGTAGAACCAAAGCCTCCACACAACAAGTTACGTTTTCTTTTTGTCAAGTATATCATCCATTTAGAATTCTCATAAGTACCATTTAATGATAACCGATGTTTAAGTGATCCACATTGACCAAAGGTGTTGTAGATCCATTAGAGGATTGGTAGAATCAAAGCCTCCACACAATGAATCTCAAAGTTATTGTATGAAAGAGATGAAATTAACATACTTGGGCTTGCAATCATAAGTTTGGGCCATGAATGATCATTTATTCGAATCGAGACAAAATTTAGTGCTATGTTAAGAAATCGTAAGTGGACTTATATAGAAGTCGCACCTATTTTGAGGTTGGTCAATAGCAATATATCCACCATTTGTTTTGAGACATGATATAGAGATCATGCTCCAACAACACTTAGTGCAATAAGAAGGGGATGAGATGAAGAGGATTAGGGTAAAAAAGAATATACAAACCACATTTGAAATAAATTTTAATCAAACTATTATTAAAATCATTCATCCATTTTTTGTGGAGTTAAACTCAACACCATGGATCCAATGATGTTAATAAAGTTCATGATCCAAAACCTAACCCAAGATTATCCAGAAAATAATCACAAAATAATATTATATTTAATATATACATTAAAAAATGTTTTAAAATAGAAAATAATGAGGAAAATATAAATCATGTTCAAATTAATCAAGAAATGAAAAATAAGGCCATAGAAAAATTAGAAATAGATCCAAATATTTTTATAAAAAATTTGGTAATTTTTAAAAGTCAGAAACTATTTTTAAACTATTTAAAATTGTTCAAACAAACATAAAATAGGTAAAAAATATTAAACCTCAACATAAAATTCCATAAAATCTTCAGAAAGTCAAAAATATGCAAAATAGTATTTATGAATTTTTTTCAGAATTAAAAAATGTCAGAAAGTATTTTTTTAGGTAATTAAAAGAAAGTAAATAATACAAAAAATATAAAAAATACCAAATATCAAAATAAAAATGTGAAAAAATATTCATGAGATCATAAATAATTCAAAATATTTTTTTGAATTTTTTCATAATTTTGGATAAAAAATAAAAGAGTTATGAATTTTTTAAAATTTAATCAATAAAAATATAAAATCAAAAAATAAAATAAAACCAAAAAGATGTGGACCATCAGATCATAGTCAAAACGCGTCAGTAAGCTAATCCAATGGACCAGACGCGTTGTGCTTGATATGGACCTTAATGAAACACACAAGTGATCAGAAAAAGGGCAACCAATAAAATTAAAAACGTTTGGCACACTATCATTGGCTGAGACGAGACATGTCATCGTCTTTAACCTCCAGACACCCTGCAATGGAGATTTTATGAGATCCTTCAAATGGAAAAATTAGGATCTCAGGCTAGCATCATTGAACTCGTCTCTTCAAGACGATTCTAAATCAACCATCGCGCCAAATTTATATAAGGTACGGAGAGAGATATGAATCAAAAACCCAGAAAATAGCGAGCACCTTCAATTTGAGATTTCTCTCTCAATTCTCAATGGATTTAAAAATTGTAAGCAGCATTAGAATCAGACAAAGGAGTAAAATAGATTAGTGCTTGATTCAGATCCAAATGGTGGAGAATTCTACCTTTTCGAAGTTCAAGTAAGAAGCTCTGAAACTAGACTTCTGTAGGTTGAATTATGGCTCGTTTTGATTGGTTTAAGTGCTGGAGAGTGTGTATGATGCTCAAGGATGATGAATGCGCAAAGAATTTTGGACAAGGAAGCTTAAATTTCAGAAACTGAATTCAAAAAAAGTGGGTTCGTGTGAGGTTTTGGCAGGGTGTTCTTGGCTCTCTAAGATTGGGAAAATGGATGGGGGATGACCCTCTATTTATAGGGAAGTGAATGGAAATGAAAATTTGTAGAAACAGGGAAGTTTGGAGGGAAATTGAGTAAGGGTCGAGCACGAGTGAAATGTGACTTCATTTCCATCAAAACTCAGCCAAACCTTGCGTTTTGGGGTGCCAATCACTTCTGGAAAGTTTTTTAATCAAGTTTAAATCAAAAACACACACAAATCTTGTGCTTAGAAGTCACATTATGGATTTCATAATTCTGACTTTGTGAAAAATTCAGTTTCAAGTTACCAAATTCATATCCATGGCATTTCCAACTCAAGGGGTCTTAGGGCATGATTCTTGATACTTTAGAAAGATGAGATTACAAGCTTTGCAATGGAAAAAGAATGGAATCAAATGGATGCTTGAGCTGAAAGTTACATGGAGTCAAAGTTGAAGAAAAAGAGTTGACTTTCCATACTTAGAAATATTTCAAATTCTTCTTCAAAATTGACCTGTAATCTTTTATATCCAAACATGGTCTTCCTATTAGAATTTGCTCTTGACCAAAAAATATGGAATTAAGTAGATCTCTTGTATGAAATTTTGAAATTTTAACCACTCAAAATATCCAAAAAAATGAGCAAGTTATGACTTGTTGAAGTTGGCCAAAAATCATGAAGTGACCTATAATCTTTTGCATATTTAAGGCAACTTCCATCCATTTTCTCACTTTGCACATAAATGAAGGAATAAAGTAGACATCTTTAATATCATCATGGAAAAAGAATGGACTCAAGGTGATAAAAATTGACCAAGTTATGACCATTTGAAGCCACGTATGGAAAATTGTGGATTCATCTGGGTGACTTGTAATCTTTCTTCTTCACAAGTTCCTTCCACATGAAAATTCCTTGGAACTTTTGAAGTGATTTGTTGGTAACTCTTTAAAGAGAAGGATGTCTTTGGAATCACTCAAAAATACCAAAAGTTGAGCAAGTTATTCTCCTTTGAAGTTCAAAACCCTAGCCTCTAGATCAAGAGAATGCTTTGAGGAACTTTGACAAGTTTGAACAAACTTCTTGTGCCAATATTTTTTATTTGTGAGTAGAAGTTGTTGAGGATGATGATGAGGACTCATAGCCACTAAAACCACTTCCATATCTTGAAATTTGAGATAAATGTGCTCTTGTGACTAATAGGAACAAGACCTTGTCCAATCATGACAACTTCTTCCCTCAACCCCTTGTACTTTTGAATCAATTTTGATAACTTTGAAATATGTTGAACCAAAATAAGCCTTGTCATACCATTTCTTCCAAAACAACTTCAATGGTTAGGTTTGAACTCCTCAAGCTATGTTGACTAGGGCATGGAAATAAACTCATGAACCCATGGAGCAACTTGCTAAACCTCATTGTCTTTACCTACATTATTAACAAGTAAGACAAACCAACATTGCATTTTATTAATTAGAAATAAAATCAAAGCAAAATATTCATGATCACAAAAGAACACAAATCAAGGTGCTTGGTAACTCCTCAAAAGAACAAAGCTAAAGGTAGGGAGAAGAACCAAAAGCCATAATGTGATCTTGTTGTGATTGAATCAACATGGTATGATGAAGGGATCTTAGGGGCAAAAATTGGGGTACAACAGCTGCCCTTATTTAAGTTTCTTCTATCCGGAGATACGAAGGTTGAAAATCTTCGTGTCGACGTGATCGAAGATACTTAAATATAAAACAAACCCTATTTTGGCCTTAAGATTCCATGCAAATGCTTATGCATATAAACAATACCAAAGTGACGCAAAGTATCACTGGGGATGCAACAAAAATAAAGAAACAAAGGAGCAACTCTACCAGGAAAATAAATCACTGGTGTACCAAAAGAACTGAATCAGGGATGAAGATTACAAGCATCGACGTTCATTGCCGATGTCCTACCAACGTTCACTGAAGGTAGAAAGAGAATATATATCATATCACCGCTGTTCACTAACGATGAACTATCAACATTCACTGAAGATAGCAAAAAGATAATAAACATCGACGTTCACTGCCGATATCCTACCAATGTTCACTGAAGGTAGAAAGAGAATATCATATCACCACCGTTCACTGACGATGAACTATCAACGTTCACTAAAGATAGAAAAAAGATAATAAACATCGACGTTCACTGCCGATGGTCTACCAACGTTCACTGAAGGTAGAAAGAGAATATATATCATATCATCACCGTTCACTGACGATGAAATATCAACGTTCACTGAAGATAGCAAAAAGATAATAAACATCGACGTTCACTGCCGATGGTCTACCAACGTTCACTGAAGGTAGAAAGAGAATATATATCATATCATCGCCGTTCACTGACGATGAACTATCAACTTTAACTGAAGATATAAAAAAGATAATAAACATCGACGTTCACTGCCGATGGTTTACCAACGTTCACTGAAGGTAGAAAGAGAATATCATATCATCGTCGTTCACTGATGATGAACTATCAACGTTCACTGAAGATAGCAAAAAGATAATAAACACCAACGTTCACTGCCGATGGTCTACCAACATTCACTGAAGGTAGAAAGAGAATACCATATCACCTCCGTTCACTGATGATGAACTATCAACGTTCACTGAAGATAGCAAAAAGATAATAAACATCGACGTTCACTGCCGATGTCCTACCAACATTCACTGAAGGTAGAAATAGAATATCATATCACCGTCGTTCGCTGATGATGAACTATCAACAATCACTGAAGATAGCAAAAAGATAATAAACACATACGTTCACTGCCGATGTCCTACCAACATTCACTGAAGGTAGAAAGAGAATATCATCAAGTTTGCCCCAAAATTCTGGTGTTTCACCTAGAACGTGTCTCAACTTCTTCTTTAACCAAGGAAATCTGCCTGGAAAAGGTCAAACATAAGTTGTCTCAAATAAATAGACTTGTTACTTGTTGTCATGGAGAATTGCAAAAAGAAATGACTTTCTGGGGATAGAAATATGACTTCCCTGGGAAATGCCACGATATTCCTGCTGAGGAGATAAAGTCTTCTCGTGCAAAATAAATGCACAAACCAAAACTCAAAGTTTTCAGAAATCCAAAGTAAATAATATTGTCATGCAACCACATATCCAAATCATAAATAAACTGGAGCAAGACAGCCAACGAAGATACATCCTTTGAGAAATAAACTCAAGAGGGAAAACCAAATCCATCTAAGCAAGGAGCGCAGGAAAGTCAGAACACAATGTCAATGAACAATGATTTGTCAATTTTAGCCATGCATGATGTATGTATGAATGTATGAGTGTTATCGTGCATATGCTAGTAAAACAAATACACAATTAGTAGGAACAAACAAACAAAAATGCCTCAGGTACTAACAACTCTTGGCTAAACTTCAACCAGAAAGATCATTTCAAGAAAGGTAAAGGCCAACCGCGGAAACCAAACCTATTTCCCGCCATTAACTTTAATAAAGAGAAACATAATTCGGAGGTAGAGAAATAAACAGATATCGGGATAGAACATCCTTCTTACGACTTTATCGAAGAAACCAATTCTTTTTTCCAAAAGCAACATGCCTATTGGAGATTGCAAGACCAGCCTCAAATAAAGCAGACTAACGCTGAAACAATCAAACCTCACTGGGGACTTCAAGCCTACATCCCTAGAGAAAGATGTGGATTGAAACTTTACATCATGAAAACTTATTCCAACAAAAGATGCCCCGGGATAGCCTTCCCGGGGAATCAAGAATTCAACATTAATACCAATACTGCAGAAAGATCGACATCTCAGCACACCAAGGGAATAAAACCTTTCATCATGTGAGGGAAGACTTCACTGGGGAATCTGGGATAGAGGCTTCTGACCATGAAAACCCAAAATAAAACATGAACCAAGACCTGACTTGAGACAATGGGATCACAAACCCAATACCACACCTTACACTGATTGGTATCATCTTTAACTATCTGAGAAACATACAAAGATCATGCACATACCAGCAAAATGACCTGAGAGAATATTCACGAAGGAAGTAAATCTTCTCAAAACAACTAGAGTTTGTTCATTCCTGGGATCACCATTTTTTGTTGTCATTGTGTCGTCACAAATCTCAAAGTAAATTGAATTGTAAAGATCTCTTTTTTTTTTTGAAAAGTCAATTTTGTTTTTTAATCTTTTTGCTTTGAAAGTTATCATCGGTAATAAATGGTGTGTTTGCAAGCTAAATAAAATAAGAACACAAAGAATTGGGTAAAAGCTCGAATTTCATTAATAGAATGGTTGTCTGCGAATGGCGAGACTCCATGGATGATTATAAAGTTTTGGAAATGGTGATACATAATGGAAAAGATACATTGAGATACAATGACCACTATTCCCCCTAATAACTTTTGAAATCCTGAGCAGTAGCTTTTGTTGAAGTATGGTGAGGACCCGAGAAGATTGTTGCTTCAATGATCAAGTCTTGTCTGACGTAGTTACTTGCCAAGAAAAATCCCTAACTTTTGCCTAAGCTGCCCTTGCGGGTTTTCAACTTAGCGGGAAATTTATTCTGTTTAAGTCTCTAATTTTTGCCTAGACCGCCCTTTCAGGTTTTCGGCCTACCGAGACGCTCTTTTTTGCCTAAGCCGCCCTTTCGGGTTTTCAACATAGCGAGTTGTTCTTTTATTTCTTTAGGCGAAGTATTTCTTGACTGCGTCAGCATTCATGGGACGTGGGAACTCCACGCCATCCATAGTTTCAAGAATTAATGCACCACCAGAGAAGGCTTTCTTGACAACATACGGGCCTTGAAAATTAGGAGTCCACTTGCCCCTAGAATCAGTGTTGAAAGACATGATCTTCCTGAGCATGAGGTCGCCTTCTCTGAATTCACGAGGTTTGACCTTTTTATCAAATGCTTTCTTCATTCTTCTCTGATATAACTGCCCATGACATAAAGTTGTCATTATTTTTTCCTCAATCAAATTCAATTGGTCAAATTTGTTCTAGACCCATTCAGCCTCTGTCAATTTGGTTTCCATTATCACACGCAGCGAGGAAATCTCTACCTCGACAGGGAGTACAACTTCCATTCCATACACCAGGGAGAACGGGGTTGCTCCTGTTGAAGTGCAAACAGATGTTCGATATCCATGTAGAGCAAAAGAGAGAATTTCATGCCAATCCTTATAAGTAACAACCATTTTCTGGATAATTCTCTTGATATTCTTATTAGCAACTTCGACAGCCCCATTCATCTTTGGTCTATATGGAGATGAGTTGTGATGGCAATCTTGAATTCTTCACACGGTTATGTCATCATCTTGTTGTTCAAATTTGAGCCATTGTCGATGATGATTCTGCTCGGCACACCATACTGGCATATAAGATTATTTTTGATGAAACACACAACCACCTGTTTGGTAACATGGGCATATGAAGCAGCCTCTACCCATTTGGTGAAGTAATCAATTGCTACCAAGATATAATGGTGCCCATTAGAAGCTTTGGGTTCTATCATCCCGATCATGTCTATACCCCACATAGAGAAAGACCATGGGGAGGAAATCACATTGAGAAGTGTCGGAGGCACATGGACCTTATCTGCATAAACCTAGCATTTATGGCACTTCTTTGCAAATTTGTAACAGTCATATTCCATCGTCAACCAATAATAACTTACCCTTAGCATCTTTTTAGCCATCGAATGTCCATTAGCATGAGTTCCAAATGAACCTTCATGAATCTCATACATCAACATGTCTGCTTCGTGTCTATCCACGCATCTGAGCAAGACCATGTCATAATTTCTCTTGTACAACACATTTTCACTGAGGAAGAAACTGCCTGCCAATCTTCTCAATGTCTTTCTATCTTTATTCAACGCACCAATCGGGTATTCCTGAGTCTGAAGAAAATGCTTGATATCATAATACCAAGGTTTTTCATCTGCTACCTCCTCTGCTGTAAACACATGAGCGGGCCTATCCAGTCGTCGAACTGTAATTCGGGGTATATCATTCCAAGTATTCACTTGGTACATGGAAGCCAGAGTTGCCAGAGCATCCGCCATTTGATTTTCATCTCTAGGGATGTGATGGAATTCAACTTTATTGAAGAAGGGTAATAATCTTCTAGCATAATCTTTGTAAGGGATCAAGCCAGGGTGACGAGTGTCCCATTCTCCTTTGATCTGATTTATTACCAAAGTTGAATCACCATACACATCTAGAATTTTGATTCTGAGATCAATAGCTTCCTCAAGACCCATGATGCAAGCCTCATATTCTACCATTTTATTAGTGCAATCAAATGTTAACCTTGTAGTAAAAGGAATGTGTGATCCGTGAGGAGTGACAATCACAACACCAATTCCTTTACCATAAGCATTCACAGCTCCATCAAATACCATACTCCAACGAGATTCAGGGTCAGGGCCTTCCTCGGGAAATGGTTCATCACAATCTTTCACTTCCAGAAACATCACATCCTCGTCGGGGAATTCATATTCTGCAGACTGATGATCTTCCACCGGTTGGTGAGCAAGGTAATCTTCCAACACACAAGTTTTAATAGCCTTTTGAGTGCGGTACTCAATATCATATTCAGATAACAACATCTGCCAGCGGGCAATCCTTCCAGTAAAAGCAGGCTTTTCAAAAATATACTTGATCGGATCCATTTTGGAGATCGACCAAGTGGTATAATTTAACATATACTTCTGCAAACGCTTTGTCGCCCAGGCCAAAGCACAACATGTCTTTTCTAGAGTGGAATACCACGACTCACAATTAGTGAACTTTTTGTTGAGATAGTAAATGGAGAACTCCTTCTTCCCTGTTTCATCCTGTTGTCCCAGAATACAGCCCATGGATTTATCTAACACTGTCAGATACATAATCAACGGTCTTCCTTCTACGGGAGGGAGCAAGATAGGAGGTTCAAGCATAAATTCTTTAATACTCTCAAATTCCCTTTGGCAGTCATCCGTTCACACACAACCTTGATCTTTCTTTAACAACTTAAAGATCGGTTCACATGTTGTAGTCATGTGGGAAATAAATCTGGAAATATAATTCAAACGCCCGAGGAAACCCCTGACTTGCTTTTCAGTTCTTGGTGTTGGCATTTCTTGAATTGCTTTGACTTTATCAGGGTCAACTTAAATTCCTTTCTGGCTAACAATGAAACCCAACAATTTCCCCGACCGAACACCGAAGGTGCATTTATTTGAAATCAAGCGAAGACGATACTTCCTCAAACGCTGAAACAACTTCAACAAATCTTCTATATGTCCTTCTTCAATCTGGGATTTGGAAATCATATCATCAACATATACTTCGATTTCTTTGTGCATCATATCATGGAATAGGGTTGTCATAGCCCTCTGGTACGTTGCACCAGCGTTCTTCAACCCGAAGGGCATCACTCTGTAACAAAATGTTCCCCAGGGTGTGATAAACGTTGTTTTTTCCATGTCCTCTGGAGCCATTCTTATTTGATTATACCCGGAGAATCCGTCCATGAATGAGAATACTTTGAATTTTGTTGTGTTGTCCACTAACATGTCGATGTGAGGCAATGGAAAATCATCTTTTCGACTAGCTTTATTTAGATCTCTGTAATCTACGCACATGCGTACTTTTCCGTCTTTTTTCGGTACTGGGACAATATTGGCAATCCATTGAGGATACACTGACGTCACAAGAAAACCAACATTAATCTGCTTTAGGACCTCCTCTTTGATCTTTACTTCCATATCTGGGTGGGTTCTTCTCAAATTTTGTTTAACTGGCGGACACTCTGGCTTCAACGGCAAACGATGCTCGACAATATCTGTATCTAGACCAGGCATATCTTGATAAGACCAAGCAAAAATATCCACACACTCTTTCAACAACTCAATCAACCTGCTCTTTACATCGGGATGCAACGATACTCCAATCTTGACTTCCTTTGGATCTTCTTCTGAACCCAAATTAATCACTTCCAGAGGCTCCTTATATGGCTGAATGGTATTTTCCTCGTGCTCAAGCAACCGTGAGACCTCTTCTGGAATCTCATCATAATCTTCTTCTTCAGCCACAAACACAGGATATTCAAAGTTGGGAGAGGGTGCAGGGTCATTGTATTCAACGGGTTTTTAATTAATCTGCACATATGATTTATGATTGCTTTTAGAAACTGACACATGTAATAAGTGATCATGCAGATTAATTTTCAGTTATTATTTATTTTGAAAGGTTTTTTTTTCTGATTACCATTTTCCAAGAAAAGGTAGGAGACAAAGACATAATTTGGGTAGCAAAGACAACTTTTATTAATGATCTTAAAAGTCACAGCAAACAGATAATCCCTACAACATTAATACTTCCACCTTGGGCAGAGTGAAAGATTTTCAAAAGAAAGAAACAGATTAACAAAACAAATTACTTTGAAACATGTATGCAAGAAGGAATATCAATGGTGACCGAGTTCTGAACTCTGACTCCATGCGTCACATAATTCGGTACTTCCTGCTCTGCTTTATCCTCTTCAACAACATTAATTCTAGAACCAAATGGATGGAGGTAGCATCCACTCCAGAAAGCATCCTGATAATTGTTCATAGTATACTTTGACTTCAAACTTTCGCCTTTTCCATTCTTCTAAGAGAAACCCAAACCAGTTCTATCTTTGTTCACGGGTGGATCCACGAGTCGTCCCCAAACTGTATTATGGCCATTGTGCACAACCTGTTGCGCGTCCTTCAGCGAAACCACGGAATTCTCATTTCTCCTTATGTTATCAATGGATAGGGCTTGGAACTGGGTTCCAACAACAGCCTCATCCGCTTCTACAATACTGAAAGAGGATAAATGGGATATCAACAACGCCTGCTCCCCATTTATGATCACTACCTTCCCTTCACGCACAAACTTTAGCTTCTGATGCAGAGTTGAAGTGACAGCCCATGCTCCGTGTATCCATGATCGTCCTAGCAAACAACTATATGCGGGAATAATGTCCATGACCTGGAAGGTTATCAAGAACAAATGTGGTCCTATATGGATGGGTAAGTCCACTTCACCGATGACAGATTTCCTCGACCCATCAAACGCCTTCACAATGATGCCACTCAGGTGCATAGGAGTTCCTTGATACTTTAACTTCATGAGAGTACTCCTCGGTATAACATTCAACGCAAATCCATTATCAATTAGCACATTGGACAGAGAATCATTCTTGCAGTTCATAGATATGTGGAGGGCCAGGTTGTGATTCCTCCCTTCATCTGGTAACTCATCATCGCAGAAACTCAAGTTATTACATGACGTAATGTTTCCAATTACGCTGCTTAATTGATCTAATGGCATGTCACTCTCCACAAAATCTTGGTCTAATACTCTCATTAATGATTCTCTATGAGCGGAGGAGTTCATCAATAAAGCTAGGATAGATATCTTTGAAGGAGTCTGCAGTTGCTGATCTACAATTTTGTAGTCGCTCATCTTAATTATCTTCAAAATATCATCCATTTCTTTCTCTAATGTAGCTCCATTAGTCTCTCCTATAGCCTTCTTAGGCTCATCATTCTCAACAATTTTCTTTCCAGCAGCAACATCTCTCCGAACAACCGGCACAAACACACGACCACTACGGGTCACCCTGCTATTTTCAGCTATATTTCCAACATCAGGCATTGGATGGATGGGAACTTCCACCCCATCTTCCAAGATTGTAGCGTTGTATTTGTAAGGCACAGCCTTATCTGATTTGTAGGGAATATGACATGGCATACTAATTACCAATGGGGTAACAACTGGTTTGCAATGGTACTCTACTTCAAGATGAGAGGGTGCACTAAAACAAGGCACAATGACATTTACCCCTTCTTCAACATAATCAGACATCAAAAAGTCATTTCTGGCAAACAAATCTTCTTCTGAAGAGAAATACTCATCCGCGGAGGCATACTCTTCCTCTGACTCTTCTTCCATTAAACAAACTTCAACCATATCAATCTTATGATAATCATCCCTCTTACCTATGATCTTGATAGTTCCATTGTCTAACAGCAACTGAACACCCTCCCTTACAATAGAACATCCTCGGGGGTCTCGACAGCAAACTATGCAAGACCCATATTGGTGTTCCACATGACCAGCAATACGGCAGAAGGTAGCATGCCACTACACGAGATCCTCATTCAAATACTCCACATCAAAAATTCTGAATTCACCAGGACATCTAGAAACCATATTCACTTTCTCTTCATACTCTACCCTAGGCCTGATTATATGGATTAAACCCTCATCCATCATCTCTTGTAAATCAGCCTTTATCTTCTCGCAACCCTATATGTATGTACTACAAACAGCACAACCGGCATGGTTATGCGTATAGTAGCTGAATTCAGAGGTCTGCATGCATTTTCACCAAGTCTCCTCTAACCAGATTAATGCAAAGATCTGGAAGTCGCCTGGACAACCGGCCACCATATTTACAACATTTACTCCCCCGTGCTTGGGTAGAGGATTATCTTTCACATTAGGTCCCATGTCTTTGAAAGATAGAATTCCAGACTTCACCAACCTTTGCACTTCAGTCCTTAAAGGATAAAAATTCTCAATACTATGCCCTGGTGCTCCCTGATGAAAAGCACACGCTTGGTCTGCCTTATAATACCAAGGCAATGGTGATTGTACAGCGGGAGGTGGTCGTGTCTGGACCAACTTCTTCTAAATCAATGCCGGTAGTAGCTCTGCATAGCTCATGGTAATAGGGTCATAGTTCTCCCTTCTCTGATTATTCCCTTAGTTCCCCTGCTGGGACGGTCTTTGATAAGCGACGGTAGTTGGAGCGGCCTTCATAATAGGAGTAACCGAGGTGACTTGTTGGTGACGCTGATAATTCCTTCTAGGAGCGTTTACCCTCCTCTCTTGTATAACAGCATTTGTATCCCCTTCTTTCTTCTTGGTAAACCCATAAGATGGATTCTTAACACCCCCGGATCCTTCACTCTTCGTCAAACGGCCTTCTCTTACAGCCTCTTCTAGGCGGACACCCATTCCTGCCATCTCTGTAAAATCACCAGGCGCACTTGCAACCATCCTTTCGTAGTAGAAAGAACCCAGCGTCTTCAGAAAAATCTTAGTCATTTCTTTCTCTTCCATGGGAGGAATCACTTGGGCGGCTACTTCGTGCCATCTCTGTGCATACTCTTTGAACGATTCCCTGTCTTTCTGAACAATGGCCCTTAGTTGGTCACAGTCGGGCGCCATGTCCATATTTTACTTGTATTGTTTGATGAATGCTTCTCCCAAGTCATTAAAAGTATGGATGTTGGTGCTATACAAACTCATATACCATTTCAGTGTCGCGCCGGTCAAACTATCCTGAAAAAAGTGAATCAGCAGACGCTGATCATCGGTGTGGGTAGACATTCTCCTTACGTACATCACCTGGTGAGCGCGAGGGCAAGTGTTGCCCTTATACTTCTCAAATTCCAGGACCTTGAACTTAGCAGGTATCTTAACAATAGGGACCAAACACAGATCATTCACATTCAGCCCAAATAGCAATTTCCCCCTAAGAGCCTTCATCTCTCTTTGCATTTTATCAAACTGCTCTTGGAAATCATCCATTCTGTCATAAAGACCCAAGTCTTCACTCAGCGGAGGGAAAGGACGACACACATCTTCATTAACAAACGGAACCAAATTCACCGAAGGAGGTCAGTAGGAACAGTATGCACCACAGGAGGTGCCGGAGTAACAACAGTCTGAACCACTAGAGCATCTTGAGGGCCAAGATTGAAACCTTCAGGTGCAAAATTTGCTGGCATTCCCCATGGATAACCTTGAGGCATACGGTTTTGAACAACAGCCGGAGTAGCAGATACAGGAACAGTCAGAACTTCATTATTTTCCCTTGCTGGTTGAGGTTGAACACTCAGTGGCTGATTCTGAGCAGCCACTAGAGCTTCCATCAGAGTAGTTAAATTGGCCAAGCCGACCTTCAAAGTAGAAACTTCTTTGCACAACTCGCGATTCTCCTGTTCTAAGTTGTCCATCTTCTTTTTGAAATTAGCCTGAGTGTTGTAGTGATGAGTCAGCTTGCTGAATGAAGTAAAGAAGCTTGGTAAGACACCTGGGTATGCATAACAAATGCAGGAAATGTGTGCAATATGATGCATGACATGCAATGCACAGGATTATTTTTACTTCATTATTTAATATTTCAAGGGATTTAAGATTTATAGGCATATCGCAAACATCAAAGTAATAAAGCTTTTGAAATACTGAAAAATTTTATTATGATAACTTCAAAATGGATTACAAGTTTCAATGATCCCAAGTACAAGATGAAAATACAATCTAAAATCTTGAGAAAAAGAACTGATGGAGATCAATCTGTACGCTGGCGCTTCCCTGTGAGCTTGACAATCTGAGCCCTCAACCTCTAGTTTTCTTCCACATGTCTGATAGCAACCTCTTCCCAATCATCTAGATCAGGAAGTGAGTAACCAGCACCTGTTTGAGGCTTAGGGGAAAATAAATCCCCTTGCCTCTCCATAGACTCTACAAGTTGGCAAATTATTTTTTAAGAAGATCTCATGAAAGAATCAAGGACAGAACATAGCAAGCTTAGACTAAATTTACGCTCAGTAAGAAGCTCTAATACTATCTTCTAAATGACCAAGTTGCGGGCCAAAACTATGATTAAGCTTGTTCTGATATATCAATAGTAGCAATCAAGGAAACTCTGATGTGTTACAATTCAATTATTATAATCAAAGGAGTAACGGAAAAATCAAGACAAAATTTGTATTTTTGGAAATAGCATTTACTTTAACTTATAAATATTCCAAAAATAAACTTTGATGTCTCCAACAGATCTCTATCGCTGCGCCTATATAAAGGAGTCTCTCATAATCTTAAATCTAGCTCTTCGTCACGCAAAAATAGTTATAACACTCAAAAAGCTCTCTAACTTTTATATTGTTCATTGTATTGTAATCTTGTGTAAACATCACAGTTGGGATACAACTTTTTAGAAGCAATCTTTGTAACACAGTCTCTGTTTCAATTTGTTTAAATTCCTTGAGAAACCAAGTTGTGGTTTAATCTCAAGAAGACATAGACAGTGGTCTTTGTGGTTTGTAATCAAAGATTTGATTAATGGATTAAGACCTCGTTGAGAGAGGCGAAATCACCTTGACGGGTTGAATGGAGTAGTTTGAGTTCAAATGAACCATGACAAAATCAAAGTGTTATTTTATTTAACTTTTTAAAACACAAATACAAACCCCTCTTCCTTGTGTTTTTCTATCCTTCAGAAACATCTGGTTCAACATGTTGCTGCAAAGTTAGTTTTACCAAAATTCATGCCAATCATAATTTCAGAGAAATAACACAAGGAATATCTGAAAAGATATCCCTGCAAATCTGATCTTCTACAAGGGATGATAATTTGAATTGATAACCACTGGGTATAAACTGCGGTGTGAGATTGCAAATAAAACACGCCAACTCCGAGGAGAGATGCCACTGAAAAGTGGACTTCGGAAAGGATACTGCAGAAATAAATTATAGTCCACTGAAGAGAGCTAATCCTGACTTCGCCAACTCTTATCTTCCTGGGGAAAAGATCCATTACCTCCTTGCTAGGAGTAAGGAACACCTCGTATAATTCTTGACAAAGGTAACTTATAATAGGGATGATGAGACTTCTTGAACAAAATAAAATCTACGACAAACTTTGTTGGGATAAAAAATTTCACTTGGGGAGAAGAGAAATCTTGAACAAGAAAAAATTTGAAGCTCAACTTTCACTAAGGATGTTACAACATCTTCTACCACTAGGGATAAGAGTATTCTCAATAGAACTCTCACAAGTGCACACCTCAATAGGGAAGCAAACCTTGTAAGGTATTCACCAAAAAAGTGAACCTGTCGGGAAGCAAATAAACTTCCTGGTAGAAATATTAGAAAGGCAGAACAAATGTATAGACTTCACCGGGGAAAACTGACTTACACACACTCCACTGGGGAAAATCAACCTACTTCACGGGGATAAATTAAAAAACTTCCTACTGGTAAGTAAAATAATTCTTACAAGAACTCTTAAAAGATGCAGACCATACTAGGGAGGTAAATTGTTGTACATAATCCACCATAATGTATTTTATTGGGAAGGAGATTTTTGAAGAGAAACCTCTTAACAAACAATCTTCTTGTTGAGTAATAATGTAGATTACACTGGTGGAAAAGGATTTAGTTTGAGGACACAATCCTTCCCTTCTCTAATAAGAAACACAAATCACTAAGAACTTCATACTAGTAACAACCTTGACATTCTTTGTTCTCTTGTTGGTATGCTGCTTGCTGTGCGTGAACGATAGTGCCTGCAACATAAAAATCACACCAATATTCCCTAGGTATAAAGTGGAAACCTTAGCCATCAACCCAGATACTCACAATTTTCAAGTAATTTCAAATGTTTATATCATACCTTGTGAGGCCTTAATGCTTTTAAATGCAATGTTTATCAAAATGTTGGAGGTTTTTGTAAACAAAACAATAAAAATTAAACAAACACATGTTTTGGATAAAAGGAGAATTTTATTGATTGACTGGCCTATAAATAGGTGTTTACACTAAAAAGAAAATCCTAAAAATAGGTAATTACACACAAAATAGTAGGGAAAAAATACAGAGGTGGCAATGTGAAAACAGATTTCCACCGGGTTCTGATTCTGCAATAACTCTTATATCTTCGAAATTCCTCAATATCTTGCTTTCTAAAGAAACTGATTGGACTGATCCCTATCCTCCTAAGTCACCAACTGAAGTTAAATATGAGATTACATATGCAACACAGACCGTAGTCATTTGCTTTAAATCCCTAACTTTTTCCTAGGTCGCCTTTCAGATTTTAAATCCACCAGGATACTCATTTTATCCTAAGTCGTCTTTTCAGGTTTTTAACTTAGCGGGTGTACTCAATTCTCTTTTATTATTTTATTTTTTTATCCCTAATTTTTTCCTGAACCTTTTCCTATTATGGTTCATCGAGATGCCCCTTTTTTCCTAAGTCGTCGACTTAGCGATCTTTTTTATGTGAAGTATTTTTAACTACATCTACGTTCATGGGGTGTGGAAAATCCTCTCCATCCATAGCTTCAAGCATCATAGATCCTCATAAGAATACTTTCTTTACAACATATGATCCTTCGTAATTCAGAGCCCACTTTCCCCTAGCATCTGTGTTATTAGGAGGCAGGATCCTTTTCAACACCAGATCACTGGCTTGGAAGTCCCGAGAACACACCTTCTTATCAAAATCTTTATTCATCCTCCTCTAATATAACTTCCCATGACAAATAGCCACCAATATCTTCTCATCAATGAGATTCAATTGATCAAGTCTATTCTGAACCCACTTAGCTTTATCAAGCTTTACATCCATCATAATCCTTAAAGAAGGAATCTTAACTTCCATGGGCATGACTGCTTCCATACCATACACCAGGGAGAATGGGGTTTCCCCAGTCGAAGTACGCACCTAAGTACGATAGCCATGAAAAGAGAAAGACAACATCTCTTGCCAATCCTTATAGTTCACCATCATTTTCTAGACAATCTTCTTATTATTCTTGTTAGTTGCCTCGACAGCACTATTCATCTTCGGATGATACAGAGAAGAGTTGTGATGCTTTATCTTGAAACTTTCACACAACTCCTTCATCATCTTATTATTTAGGTTCAACCCATTATCAGTAATGATTTTCTCAGGAACCCCATTGTAGCGATAAAAAATGTAGCGGGTAAATCGGAGATCGAATTATTAATTAATTCGTCTCACAAAAGCAAGAGTCGCCACCGCGCTTTATTATTTCCAAGGGAAAAGGGAAAAGAGCGAAATAATACCCTTAAAATATGCAATGTAAAATAATACTTTTAAAGTAATGAAAAATACAAGGCGTTTTTGAAAAGAGGTCTAAGGTTCGAGGGTTGGTTATACAATGGGAAGGTATTAGCACCCAATGTATCTATAGTATTCTATAGGAACCTTTTGAAATATCTGTTTATTAAAATGTTTGTTTGATTAAAAATAAATTGTTTTGGCCAAAAATGGGTATGGACGAATTTTTGAAGATACGACGACCTGATGTCGAAGTTTTGACTTAAAAGGTGTGAGTTTTGAAAAATTGAATTATTTGGGAAAATTATCCTAAGTTTTTAATGAATGAGGGTATTCGCACGATGTTTTTTGATGACATGAAGTCGACAAAAAATTAAACAATTCCCTTGGATTTTGCAAGCAACATGAAGATTAAAACTAAAAGTATAAACACTCCAAGATTTTAAAAGAAAACCAAAAGAGAAGCCATGGAATCGAAATTATCACAAACTCAACCAACATATATCATGGGAGGAACATCATAAGGGGGGATAAATTCAAAAAGATAACTGACAAACTTATCAATAAAAGACTAGTTAAAAAAACTAACAAAATTAACTAACATACTGACCAAACGAAATATCAAGATTTAAATAAATTATAAAACTGAACTAATTAATTGGGTTATAAACTGAAAACGAAATAAAGGTCCAGCATGGGACTGAAATCGAAATCGAACAATACCAACAATGAATCCTGCTCCATCAATTCGAACTCTTCTCTCTCTCTAAATCAAAAAACGAACAACAACACTGCTTCTGGCTTCGAATCCCTTCCCAAATCAAAAACGAACAACAACACTGCTACTTGTTTCGAACTCTTCCTAAATCAAAATGAACAACACCACTGCTACTGGTTTCGAACTCTCTCCTAAATCAAAAACGAATAACAACACTGCTACTTGTTTCGAACTCTCTCCTAAATCAAAACGAACAACACCATTGCTACTTGTTTCGAACTCTCTCCTAAATCAAAACGAACAACACCACTGCTACTAGTTTTTTCATGCAGTTAAACATCAAATCAACAAGGCAACAAATATTCATGGCAAGAGAAACAACAATAACAAACTCAAGGTGTTATGATTTATGAAACATTAACAACAACAAATGCAGTAACAACAACTAGTTCACAGCATATATCATTATAACAAGCATGGCAGCAGATTTTTTTGAGAAAAAAAGTAGGGAGACTTACAAGATCAGAGCAAGTCTAATGGTTTCGATTTTTGACAATGACATAATAAAGAAATCCAGAGATGAGGTAATATGCTTTTTAATTCCTCCTGCTCTTCTGAAAATCTGTTTGTGCTTGGTTTGAAATGGTGCAGGTTGGAGGAGCTTCTGTTTACAGTTTGTGGTTGTGTATGTTCGAAGGTCTGAGCTTGTGGTGTGAGGACCAATTTGAGTTATGCAGGCTAATGCTTGGTTCGAAACAGGTTTTGCAAGTGTGCGAACTTGCAGGTTTGTGCTTGGTTCGAAACAGGTTTTGCAAGTGTGAGAACTTGCAGGTTGGTGCTTTTTCTTTGTGAACTCTTTGTGAACTGCGTTTGTGAACTATATCTTTTTTCGCTCCCCCTAAATATGCATAACTGCCTGCTTTTATAGTGAAAAAATAAGGTTTTGGGAGGGAATTTTAGTGAGTTTGAACAAAAGGAATACCCTGTTTTCGGAACTTTTTGATGCAGATTTGGTGTGTGTCATTTGAGGCAATTCCTGGACTGATGTGCACAGGTTTTTGGACTGGTGTTCAACAGTTTTTTTTTGGTGGTGGAGGCAGCAGAGGATAGGACCGTTAGTTGGGCAGGAGATGCAGGGACCATGCAGTTTTGGACATATTTATATTTTCATAATATTAATAATAAACACAATGACAATAATAATAAAATAACTGTTAGTAAAACTAAACTGAAAATATAAAAGTGAAATAAAAAGATATTAAAATTTTTGAGTTTTTCAAATAAAGTGATGCAAAATATAAATTATATGTAACTAAGATTTTTTGATAATTTTAAATTAACATAAAGAACTTGCAAAAATAAAAATAAAAGAATGTGAAATTACTATTTTTTGAGATTTTTTTTACTAAATTAAATCTAAAAGACTATAATTTTAACTTAAATGATACAAGAACAAAAAACAAAATGAAACTTAAGGAAACTAATTTTTTTTTGTATTTTGAATATTTTGAATAAAAACATAAATAAAATGAAAATAGCATGAACTAAATATTTTTTAGGATTTTCTTTTTTTTTATGAAAATAAGAATAAAAGAAAGATGATAAAAAATGAAAAAAATCAATATTTAATAAAGTCGGACAAAAAAATCAGTTAAATTTCACTAAATTCACAACAATTTCTAACATTCTATTTTTTCGTGGATTTTCAAAGCATAATCATCTCTTGACTTGTAAAGAAAGGTTGTAGTTGTTGCAGAGGAGAATCATATGTGAAAGAACCACTAAAAATTGTCGAAATTTGAAGAAGTTATGAGTTTTTGAAATCTGACTCGAGAATTGGCAAAAAAAAGGTTGAAACGCTTGTGAACGCTTGCTATGTAATAATGCAGATGGGAGGTGGTATCTTAGGTCAAAATTTGGGGTATGGCACCCATAACGACAGATAATTTGATTCTTGATGAAGCGAGCAACCACTTGCTTAGTGACATTGGCATAAGATGCAACTCCAACCCACTTGGTGAAGTAATCAATGGAAACCTGAATAAAACGATGTCCGTTGGAAGCCGTTAGTTCAATTCGTCCAATCATATCAATACCCCATATTGCAAAGGGCCAAGGAGAAGTCAAGAAGTTTAACAGAACGGGTGGCACATGCATTTTATCAGCATAAATCTGGCACTTGTAGCGGATTCTGGCATGGTTGTAACAGTCATTTTCCATGGTATACCAATAATAACCTACTCTCAAGATTTTCTTGGCCATGGTATGTCCACTGGAATATGTTCCAAAAGAACCTTCATGTATTTCTTCTATGATCTTATTTGCTTCGTGTTTATCCATGCATCTGAGAAAAATAGAATCATAATTCCTTTTATACAAAACTCCCCCATTGAGGAAAAACTTAGCTGAATACTTCTGCAAAGTCTTCTTATCTGTAATAGACGCATCTTCTAGATATTCTTGTGTTTCAAGATACCTCTTGATATCATAAAACCAATGTTTCTCATCAGTTTCTTCCTCTGCTTCATAATAAAATGTTGACTCATCTAACCTCAAGATAGTGAGAGAGGGAGCTTCATTTACCCATCTGACTTTAAACATGCCTGACAAAGTATACAAAGCATCTACCAAGTGATTCTCCTCCCTCCGGATGTGCTTGAACGTGATTTCATCAAAGTACGGGATCAATTTCATACCAGGATCTTGGTACGGAATCAATTTTGGGTGTCGTGTATTGTTGTACCCCAAAATTTGCCCTCCCATGTTTCTCAAAAAAACATTTCAAGAAAGATCTCCAAGTTGCTCAAGGTAGTCCAAGGGTTGGCCAGACAAGCTCTCTCCTAAGGCAGTCTACCTCAAATTAGGGTTTCATGTTGCATCAAGATACTTAATTCCAAGGGACCCCAAATGCTCAACATTGTCCTAATATGTTCATAAGATCATCCATGTCAAGTTTCAAGCCTTGCAGAGGAAGTTTGCTCAGTCAATTGCTCAAAGGCCTGAAAATCGACTATGCTAGGGCAAAAGTCAATTGTGGCCCACATATAGTCAAACATCAAGATTTTTTGTCAACATCCTCATTTTTAATTATATTTCATCATTTGATCAAGGGTTGATCATGATTCATCAAGGATTGCTCATAATTCATCAAGACTCAAAAGTTGCTAAATTAGGGTTTTGTAGGAAAAGTCAACTCAACTTTGACCAAGCATAACTTTCTCATACTTTATGATAAATGACCCATCCAAAGCTCATTTTTAATAGGATTTAATTTCCTACAATCCACCTTCATCTCCCAAGTTCAAAATATGCACTCACAAGAAGTTATCAATTTGGACATTATAGGTCATTTTGGAAAGTCAACAAAAACACCTTTTGGGTCAAAGCTTCTTACATGAACATGTCAGATACAATTGAGATGAAACCAAAACTTTCTCTTAGGGGACATCCTAAGCTTTATAAAAAGTCAAAGAACACCCTCATAAGGTTAAAATTGAGAGAGATATGCATTGTCAAAGTTGGACAATTTTTGAAAAAATGCATGAAGCAAATATTGACCAAACTTGGATTTTTTTCCAAATGGGGCTATCTTTTCAAGTTTGAAAGTCATTCCTAACATGGTCCACGACCTCTAATCCCACCCATACATTTTTCTACTATTTATGCTATTTATTTTGATATTTTATTCATTAAAATTCAGAATTAAATAAATAAATAAGAGAAATAATATAAATTTTGATGTGAATCCATTTTGGGAATGTTTTATGATGGTTTATGTCAATTGATTTCATGCAATAACTCTTCAAATATGTATAGGCTCATCCACATGTGAAAATGGCATAAAATCATCAAATATGGCATTTTTTTCAAATTTTGATCATGGTCTTAAAACACAACATTATGAGGGAGATTCTTTCCATGCTTTCTTGTCTCCTCATTCTCCTCTATAAATATAGAGCCATACAAGCTTGAAAGGGATGAAAATCCTCTCTAAAAATCTCTCTAAAAGCTCTCTAAAAGCTCTTCAAAAAGCTCTTCAGAAATCAAAAAATTGGTGCAAGTCATATCTCGAGGTTCCGGTCTCTCTCAATTGACATCAAGCCTCAAACCATCCTCTTGAAGTACTCAAGAGTCTTACAAGGCCCAAGAGCAATCCATCACACGCCTAGCACGCCCCCCATTTGACAACACCGGTTTGGTAAAATTTTAAACTTTGAATCTCTAATTTAATCACATTTTATGGTATGCTAACGTTTGTTTGAGTTTATATAGAACAATTATGGATGGTTGAATCATAGGTTCCACGCAAGAATAAAAAAACACCATAGTTAGAGCATGAAGCTTTCGAAGATGGGTTGCAGATTCGGGAACAATTTACGACAGGAGACTGATTTGTCCCATTCATCTGGAGGGGGATAGAATCAAGAGGAAAGAAAGGGTCCTAGCCCTGTGGTTTCTGACAATGACACAGACTTTGATGAAGACCAGTATCCTCCTGCTGAGGATAAATATAAGCAACATGAAGACCGACTCAGTGCAATGGAAATTTATAAGATACCTGGGTTGGACTTTGGAGATCTGGGATTGGCATCTGGGGTGGTGATCCCTCACAAGTTTAAAGCTCCTGTCTTTGCTCAGTATGATGGGGTATCCTGCCCGAAGCTACACCTTCGCTCATACGTCAGAAAGATTCAACCCTATACTGCTGATAGAAATCTCTGGGTTCATTTCTTTCAAGATAGTCTGTCAGGGACTCAACTTGAATGGTTCTATCAACTGGAAGGAGCTAACATCCGCAACTGGGAGGACCTTGCTGCTGCTTTTTACAAGCAATACCAGTATAATACCGACCTTGCTCCCACGCGTACTCATTTTCAGGATATGTCTATGGGTACAATCGAAGGCTTTAAGGACTACGCTCAAAAGTGGAGAGATCTTGCTGGAAGAGTCCAACCCCCTCTGTCTAATAGGGAGTTGGTGGATATGTTTCTTGGGACTTTGTCTGGTCCCTATTTCAATAATTTGATCGGCAGCTCGTTAGTGAGTTTCACCAAACTGATTCTGACTAGAGAAAGAGTAGAAGCTGGGATCCTGAGTGGTAAGATCCAGAAAGATACCTCTTCGAGTACATAGAAGAAGTCATTTGGTGGCAAGAGGGAAGCCAATGTTGTGCACGGCCAGAAGAGGCGTAGCCAGGCAGACTACCACCAATATGTGGGGGCAGTGTTGATCTCTAATTCGGCACGCACACAACGACTACAACAACGAAATAATCAGCCAAAGGGGGAAAGACTTCAAAGGCAGTTCACCCAAATCAACATGCCATTGTCACAAGCATTGCAGCACATGTTGAAGATGAATCTGATTACGGTGATAAACCCTCATCCGAACCCTAAGACTTATTCTCCTAACTACAACCCAGATG
Source organism: Vicia faba (assembly GCA_948472305.1). Classification (NCBI taxonomy): domain Eukaryota; kingdom Viridiplantae; phylum Streptophyta; class Magnoliopsida; order Fabales; family Fabaceae; genus Vicia; species Vicia faba. The sequence continues at coordinate 1,089,689,757 of OX451740.1, forward strand.
CAAGGTGTGCTTATCATTTCGGTAGCCTGGGGAACGATACTAACGATTGTTGGGTGCTGAAATACAAGATTCAGAATATGATTAACGCTAAGGAGATCGAATTCGACCCTCCTGAGACTCCCAATGTGATCACTTCTCCCTTGCCAAAATATGGCTAGGATTGAAAGCACTTTTGTTCATTTGAATTCTGAAGTTGTATTTTTCTTTGCTTATTCAAACAATTATTGTATGTCAAACTTACCATGCTTTCTTGTCTCCTCATTCTCCTCTATAAATATAGAGCCATACAAGCTTGAAAGGGACAAAAATCCTCTCTAAAAATCTCTCAAAAAGCTCTTCAAAAATCTCTCTAAAAGCTCTTCAAAAAGCTCTCCAGAAATCAAAGAATTGGTGCAAGTCATATCTTGAGGTTCCGGTCTCTCTCAATTGACATCAAGCCTCAAAACATTCTCTTAAAGTCCTCAAGAGTCTTACAATGCCCAAGAGCAATCCATCACACGCCTAGCACGCCCCCCATTTGACAACACCGGTTTGGTAAAATTTTAATCTTTGAATCTCTAATTTTAATCACATTTTATGGTATGCTAACGTTTGTTTGAGTTTATATAGAACAGTTATGGATGGTTGAATCATAGGTTCCACGCAAGAATCAAAAAACACCATAGTTAGAGCATGAAGTTTTCGAAGATTCGAGCCTAGGGATTTCTGATGATTGCACCCCTTGTTTACTTTTGCTAGTAGGGCCATCTTTATTTTCATGTTTTATTCGTTTTGTTTATTTCTTTTAATCCCTTTTATTTTTTTATCAATAAACAAATATAAAAATCACATAAAAATAGATTTAGGATTTTTTCTTAATTAAATTTTAATTTTAGGTAAAACTTTAATTTCTTTTTGTAAATAACTTAAAAATAATTAGAATAAATAGGTTTTATTACTAACTTAATTATATTTGATTTTTTCCTAAAATAACCAAAGAAACCAAAATAGGTCATGTAATTATTTTTATTAATTAATTTAATTAACTAATTAATTGCATATTTAATTTAGAAAACTTATATCTTTTATTAAAAACAACAAAAAAACAATTTTTCTTTTAATTAGGTTAGAAGGGTCAAAACCTTAAATTCTCGTCGATCTTAATTCTTCTCGCGCGCTTTATTTTTATTATTTACCAATTGATGTAACTGCCTACAGTTTGTAATAGTTTAATTAGGACGTTTATTTACATTTATCGCTTTATTTTCAAAGGGTTTGTTTTTGGCTATGTAAATACCCGAAGCCTTGTAATAGCATGGTTTAAATTCCGCACTTTAAATTCCACAAATTATTAACTGTTAGATGTATGATATAGGGATGCATGACAAGAATGTATGATTAATTTTAAAACAGTTAGATCACCCTAAATGTGCAAAGATAAATAAACTGAAATTGAATCATTCGCACATGCGCACTCCTAGGGTACACTCCCACTTGGTTGCCTTCGGTAAATGGTCATTGAGTATAGGATGCTTTAGTGGTCGTCCTTTTGTCTAAACAAAGATCAAAGTCCCGATTCAGAAAAGTTGCCTCAGAATGGTTGCCTCAGAATTGTTGCCTCGAATAATTGATCTAAGACATTAGGGTTATTACTAAGACGTCCTAACATTGATTTAGTGACCGTGCGTCCCTTTCGAATTGACCCTCAAACTCCAATGACGGTGCTACCTACTCACTAATAGTGGGATATCGTTTTCTAAAGGAAACGAATACAGAACGATTCTTTTTTCGAGTAGGTAGATTAGTTCTTAAGTACTTGCTCATTCCAAACAAATTTTTCACACTTAAACTCCTTTATAAACAAAGTTTTCAAAAACACTTCATTACACTCTTGAAGACAGAAGCAAGAGTTAAATCGAAGTCAAAATAAAAACTTTTCAAAGTGCACAAACACAAAGAAAACAATTTTGAAAATGATGAGAAAGTACCTAAGAGCCCGTAGATAGCTACGGATAGAGAGGGTGCTAATACCTTCCCTTTCTATAAATCTACCCCCCGTACTCAGAAATATCTCGAAAAAGGAATTTTTCTGTGCTTTTTTCCTTTCCTTGTTGGATAAAATAAAAGTCGTTGGCGACTCTTGCTTACCGCGACATTTTGCAAAAACAAACGCAAAACGCAAACTAGCAAAATTTCCTTAACAAAATAGGGAAACCACGTCCCGGTTCTGGCCACCGTATCACATGTATCCCATTCACCATTGATCTAACTGATAACAAGAGTAGAATCCCCATATACTTTTAAGATCTTGATACTCAAATCAATTGCAGCTTTAATCCCAAAATACAAGCTTTATACTCATCCATATTATTGGTACAATCAAAACAAATTATGGCAGTAAACGGAGTATGAAAACCTTCTGGAGAAGTAATAACAACACCAACACCATTACCCAAAGCATTCGAGGCATCATCGAACACGAGCGTCCATCACGATCCTGGTTCAGGTCTTTCTTTTGGGCCTGGAATGTTACAATCCCTGATGTACATGATATCTTCATCTGGAAACTCGAACTTTATAGGCTGGTAATCATCTTCCACTGGCCGATGAGCAAGATAGTATGTAAATACACTACCCTTAATGGCTTTCTGGGTAGTATACTGGATGTCATATTCTATCAAAATCATCTTCCAATGGGCTACTCTTCCCATGAGAGATGGCTTCTCATAAATATACTTGATAGGATCCATATTGGATATCAAGAGAGTAGTGTGAGTCAACATGTATTGTCTGAGAGGCTTTGTTACCCATACAAGTGCACAACAAGTCTTTTCTAGAAATGAAGACCTTGACTCACAATCAATAAAATTCTTACTAAGATAGTAAATGGCATGTTCCTTCCTACCTGTCATGTCTTGTTGACCGAGTACACAACCCATAGAATTTTCCAACACTGTCAGATACATTATCCAGGGTCTACCCTCTACTGGAGGGATAAGAACCAGAGGTTCTCGTAGATACTCTATTATTCTTTCAAATGTTGTTTGACAATTTTCATTCCACCTAACTGCTTGATATTTTCTTAGCAACTTAAATATTGGTTCACACGTGGCTGTAAGATGAGAGATGAATCTAGCAATGTACTTTAACCTACCCAGGAAACCACAAACATTTTTTTCTATTTTCGGCTAAGGCATTTCTTGAATTTCTTTTACTTTCACAGGATCAACCTCGATTCCTCTTTCACTTACTACAAAGCCCAATAAATTTCCTGATCTCACCCCGAAGGTGCACTTGTTCGAATTCATCCTCATTCTGAACTTCCTCAATCTTTCAAACAATTTCTACAAGTTAACCAAATGTTCTTCCTCTATCTGAGATTTAGAAAACATATCATTAACATATACTTCAATCTCCTTGTGCATCATGTCATGAAAGAAAGTGACCATAGCACACTAATACATTTCCCCTGCACTTTTCAAACAAAAAAGCATCACCTTGTAGAAAACAGTTCCCCACGGTGTAATAAAAGTCGTCTTCTCCATGTCTTCTGGTGCCATCTTGATCTAATTGTAACCAGAGAATCCATCCATGAAGGAAAATACTTTTGAGTTGGCAGTATTATCCACCAAAATATCAATATGGGGAAGCAGGAAATCATCTTTAGGGCTTGCTCTGTTCAAGTCCCTATAATCAACGCATATTCTTACCTTCCCATCTTTCTTGGACACGGGCGCAATATTTGCAATTCATGGTGGATGGGAGATAACCTTCAAGAAACCCGTGTCAAACTGTTTTTGAACCTCCTCTTTAATATTCTTGGACATATCTAGATGAGTTCTTTTAAGCTTCTTCTTGATTGAAGGACAATCTTCTTTGAGAGGTAGCTTGTGCACAACAATATATGTATCCAACCTGGGCATGTCTTCATAGGACCAAGCAAAGATATCAACATACTCTCTGAGCATTTCAATTAGTCTCTGCTTTACACTTTCTTCTAAAGAGGCCCTTATCTTGACTTCTCTCTTCACCTCTTCCGTACCCAAGTTGATCACTTCCATAGATTCCTAGTGCGGTTGGATGACCCTTTCTTCATGCCTTAATAATCTGGCCAACTCCTCAGGGAGTTCACAATCTTCTTCACTTTCTTCTTCGGCTTGGTAAATTGGATTATCAAAGTCATAATGAGACATAGTAGAATCGTTACCAATGGAATCCTGGATAAATATGGGATTGGACTTGCATGATTGATGATTTAGTTTTGTGTTTTAGATTGTGATTAAAAACAAATCTTCTACTTCACAAAAGAAGTAAACTTCATCTTCTTCTTCATAATCAAAGAAAAACCCTTAACAATATAAACTCTTGTTAGTAGGAAAAATAAATAATGAAGTCGCCGTCGGATATTTATTTATCCCATAGAAGGGAAAGGAAAACATCGAAGAAAACCTGAGAAGGGAGATATCAAGGTCTCGCGACCAAGAGAACATGACAAGAGTCGATTATGCAAAAGGTGTTTCAAGTCTAAAGCTAATAAGCTAATGGGAAATGTATGAATGCAAAGTATATACAAAAGAAAGTTTTTATTAGTTGTGTCCATCGCAGTTGCGAATCTTTATGCCTATGTACCACCTTTCATGCCATAGAGGATCATGGCACTCATAGTTCACCTAAAAAGGTTAACATATTACAACCCGACCTTTGGGGAATCACGCGTCATATTGCACACAATGGAAATAATACCTTCTTTTTGTGAAAAGGTTTTCAAAAGAAAAGCCTGAAGGAAGCCCGAAGGCAAAAGGTTTGAATTGGTTTGTATTTTTTACCTTTAAAAAGGATTTGGTTATTTGAACCACATTAAAGACTATGATCAAAAGGAAGCACAAGGTTCAGGAATGCACCCCCTCATACTTCTCTCCCAACTTATCTGATTCTCAATCATATGAGCAATTGAAGCCCCTCTGATCAAAAGTTGATGAATATTCCTCCACACTAGACATTGTGGACATGTAGAGTATGATGGAATCAAGTTTTGTTCAAAGAGTAAAAAATAAACTGATTTTAGCACAAACCCTAGTTTTCATTCAAAGTGATAGGAGATTAGTGCACAACTTCAAAACCCTAAATCCTCTGGGCATGATGGAGAATCTCTTGATCAAAGATGTCTCATATGGTGATAAGATGATAATGCTTCAATAATCTTACTCTCAAAAGGTGTCATACATTTCAATTGATCAAAACCCTACTCTCAAGAGATGGATAGGAGAAGTATGATAAACTTCAAATCTTTGACAAATCCAAACATCTAATGATATGATAGACATATTGGTATGTCTTGAGGCATGGGAAACCCTTGTAGCTTGAGTGAGATTTGAGAATGAGGACAATGGATCCTCTATGCACTGATTGACCAATCAAACATCTTCTATTGCTTGAAGAACATCAATTGAAAGACACCTTGATCCTATAACCAATGAAACAATGATATGAATGCATGTGTATCTTAGAGAAGCATAAGAAATTAGGGTTGAAATAAAGAGGGTAAACTTTGGGGTGCAACAACTTCCCTTATTCAATCATCTTAAACCTGAGAGTGAGATTGGCGTCCACATTTCGAACATTCAAGGAAGAAGAGGATTGAATACGAATAGAACCTTAAAATTTGCACTCTGAAGAACAGGAGAATGTCAAATATCTTTGGGATTTCTCTATTTTATATGTGTTTTGTATTTAGGGAAAGATGATCACTCGAAATATGGACTGTACGCCAGGCCGAGGGAAGACATATAAAAAGGAAAAGGACCAAACAAATGTTGGAAAGATATATGTCAGGCCGAGGGAAGGCATATACATGAGAGAAATCAACCAGACGTTGGAAACATATGTCAGGCCAAGGGAAGACACACAAACGTTGGAAACACACACCAGGCCGAGGGAAGGTATATGTAGGAAAGAGACCGACTAAAGGGGACTCTAACAAGGAATACTAACCTAAGGTAGACTACTAACTAGATATCAATAATACATGTTAGGCCGGGGGAAGACACATGAAAGAAAGAGGTCGACCGAAGGGGACTCTAACGAAAGATACTTTTTGGGAAAAACATGCCAGGAAGAGGGAAGCCATGTGAAAGTTACCGATCAAAGGGGACCCTAACAAGGAATACTAACTGAAGGTAGACTCCTAACAAAGATATCGGTAACATACATTAGGATGAGGGAAGACATACTAAAGGAAGAGATCGGTCGAAGGGGACTCTGACATGAGATACCTTTTTGGAAGAAATATGTCAGGCCGAGGGAAGGCATATGCAGTATATGCCAAGCCGGGGGAAGACATATACCTGAAAGAGACCAACCTAAGGGGACTCTAATGAGAAATACTAGCTGAAGGTAGACTCCTAAGAAAAGAACAGTGATCAAAGGAGAACTTACAATGAAAAGAAGACTTTCTAAAGGTAGACTCTTAACAAAGATATTGGAAATATATGTCAGGCCGAGGGAAGACATATAAAAGAAAGTGACCGATCGAAGGGGACTCTACCAAGGAATACTAGCCAAAGTTAGATTCCTTAGAAAAGAACGCTGATCAAAGGCGAAATTACAATGAAAAGAAGACTAGAAGAAGATAGAATATTAACAAAGCTTTTGGAAATATATGACAAGCTGAGGGAAGAAATATAAAATAAAGAGACCGACCGAATGGGGACTCTGACAAGGAATACTAGCCAAAGGTAGATTCCTTAGAAAAGAACATCGATCAAAGGCGAACATACAATGAAAAAAAGACTAGCCAAAGTTAGAATCTTAACAAAGATATTGGAAATATATGTCAGGCTAAGGGAAGACATATACATGAAAGAGACCAACTGAAGGGGACTCCAACAAGGAATACTAGCATAAGGTAGACTCCTAAGAAAAGAACATCGACCAAAGGCAAACTTAACTAGGGATACAAAATAGACATTGAATCTAAACAAAACATTGATTGAAGACGAACTTACAAATGAAAAGAGACCAGCCGAAGGGGACTCTGGACAAGGATTTTCAACCTAAGATGGGCTTTGGAGAGGGTACTGATGTATGGATACTCAAACTCGTAGAATTTTCCAACTCTTATCTTCCTGGGAAAAAAAATCCATTATATCCTTCCTAGGAGTAAGGAACGCCTCGTAGAATTATTGACAAAGATAACTTCTACTGGGGATGATGAGACTTCTTGAACAAAAGAAAATCTACGACAAACTCCACTAGGGTACAATTTTTCACTTGGAGAGAAGAGAAATCTTGAAGTAGAAAAACTTCAAAGCTCAACTTTCACTGGGGATGTTACGACATCTTCTGCCAATGGGGATAAGAGTATTCTTAATAGAAATTTCACAAGTGCTCACCTCACAGGGGAAGCAAACCTTGTACCAAAAATGTGAACCTGTCGGGAAGAAAATAAACTTCCTGGAAGAAATATTAGAAAGGTAGAACAAATGTATAGACTTCACTAGGGAAAACAGACTTAGACACACTCCAATGAGGGAAAGCTTCCTACTTCACAAGGATAAATTAAAAAACTTCCTGCTGGTAAGTAAAAGAATTCTTACAAGAACCCTTAAAAGATGAAGACCATACTGGGGAGGTAAATTGTTGTATAGAATCCACCAAAATGTATATTATTGGGAAGGATATTTTTAAAGAGAAACTTGTTAACAAACAATCATATTGTTGAGTAATAATGCAGATCACACTGGGGGAAAATAATTCTATTTTAGGACACAATGTTGTAATCGGTTTGAAATTGAGAGTCATCACCATTAACTTTTATCTTTGAGAAGGGAATATAAAGGATAACCCTAATTTGGTCAGAGATTCTAAGTTGTTGGACTCGTTCTTACACGAAGGAATGGTGTTAGGAACCCTTCATCTACCTTGTTCACAAGGATACTTGGATTTAGAATTACAACTTAGGAAATAGGGTTTTAATTTTTATTTGGGGAACTCGCCACGATTTTAGTCGTATGCCTATGTATCCTATTATGAGGAATCCGAGTCACGATTCGTAGTTCACAGTTGGTTGGTGTTTTTCATGGATTGCGTAGATATTTTGAATTCCCCTTGAACCAAGTCTAGGTGTGTGAATAGCGGAATTGTTAGACGAAGTTCGCAATCGATTTAAAGCATCTTCATAATCCTTTTATGAAAACTATCTTGGATTTGATTAAATTAGTGAGGAAAAATAGATTTGGTGTTAGTTAAGTATTTTTAAATATATTAATATATAAAAAATCTTGGATTTTTATATAATAGTAAAATAAATTTGGAATATATAAATATACAAAAATATTGATTATAATAGAAAAATAAATAAAATATAAAAATAAAATAAAGTAATTAATTAAAATGCATGGGGGGTGTTTTGTGTGGGCTAAGTAAATCAGGGGAGTGTGGAAAGTAGGGCCCTGAACTCAGATATTGAATTCAGGCCCAAACGCAAGAGGGTATGATTTTAAACTTGCATAGAAAAATTGGGTTTTTTTCAGTAATGGGTCCAAGTTCAGATATTGAATTGGGCCCAATAGAGTAGGAGGGGGGTATAGTTTAACACTAGGAAGAAAAAGAGAATGAAGGGTGGTGTGATTAGTGATGGGCTTAGGCCCAAGTTCACAGGTTTGGGACGTCCGTTTTGGACCTCGTACGGAAAGATGCACCTGGTTACGATGGATGTGCATTTATGTAATATTGGATTGTAATCAGAGAACGCATAGAAAAGGTGTATGATAAGGACGCATGGTATTTCAAGCACAAGATCAACGCGGTTTATAAAAACACATTACATTACTGGGCTGAGAGCCCATTTTCTCTTTTCTCTTCCTTTCTCTACAACGAAACAAATAACACCTTTTGTTATTTATAGAGAGAGGTTATGCCTTCTCTCTAGAATTCTGTCGTGCTGGAAATCGCCTGGCCGGTGGTCACCACCACAAGTCACCACAAAGCACCCCTTTTGTCAGTTTTCCGGTTGGCATTCAACCGGATTCTTCAAACATTCATATCCCACCACCATATATTCATCTGGATTCTATGAACCCTAAGGGTTCATGATGAACCTTAATCAAACCAAAACCCAGAACACACAACAACGATGAACCCTAACCCTAGTTTTAAGAACCCTAACCCTAGTCTATAGAACCCTAACCCTAATATGTAGAAACCTAACTCTAACCTAACCCTAAAAACCCCAAATTAAACCCCAATCATACATTTTAACATTAATTGTCATGCAATCAACCCTAAAAGCTAAGTATTAGGCTTACTTCTCCGCAGTGATTCTGGTCGTATTTTAATTCTTTTTCTGGCTTTTCAAATTCTCCTTATAATCTCCTTCTCCTCTCTTTCTGTTTGACATGTACGATGATGTTGGCATAAAGGTGACGGTGGCGTAACACAAATCTAGGGTTTTAGAAGTTGAAACCCAGATCTCAAGAAGATTGATGTGAGGCCTCTGCTACTTCTCTTCTTCTTTTGTATATTTTTCTCCTCCCCTTGGCCCTTATAATCTTAGGTTTTTATAGCTTAGGTTTTAGAAAGATTAGGAATATTTTTTTATGATTGTCGTTACAATTTGCAATTGATTTTAAGAATTAGGAAGATTAAGATTTGTTTTAGGGATTCGATTTGTTGTAAATTGATTTAAAATGATTTTGTCTGAAATTAGGGTTTTGTAATATGTACCTGGACCTTTTTATTGTGTAGATTTGTTTTCAGTGAATAAAAATAAGTATGATTTGATTTACTCCAAGATTTGATTTATGAAGATCTTGTTTTGTTTTATTTTCAAATGCATTTTTCCTTGTTGAATCTGTACAGTGTACGTTTATTGGGTTTGGGCCTGGTTTCTGGGCTTTAAGGAGAACAACATGGCACTTAGGGTTTCAACCCTTTTGGATTAACCCGGTTAACATAATAATATCATAAATTAAATAAAGATTTAATTATAATTATTGATGTTTTAATGAATAATAAAAATTTGAAAATAAACTAAATATTACAAATTAGTAAAAAATCAAACGTAGCGAAAATCAACACAACGAGAATGGGCCATTGTTTCAAAATTTGAAATGGGCCCAATTAATTTCAAGAAATATGCACCCCTCCTTAAAGCAAACGAAACAATCCTTAATGGGCCATCAGACTTTGATGGCCCAAAATACCACACCCCCATATTGTAACAACATACCCCCTTTTTTATTGTAAGGGCAAACCACATGGGCCATCAAGCTTACATGGGCCTTTCTGATTTAGAAAGCCCATGAACTCTTTTGTTAAAACCCACCCCTCTTTATCAACTTACACTCCACGATAATTTGACAACAAAAAAAGAATAACATAAATAAGGAATAATTTAGTTAGAAATCAATAGGGAAAATTTGGGGTATGACAGTTGCCCCTATTTAATTATTTTTTGATTGAATATTGTGAGAATACGCAGATCTCGCACATTTGAATCGGAGGTTTATTAAATAATGGAAGACCCCAAAATTTGTTCAAACGATTATAAGGATACACTATACAACGTTCCCAAGAGTATGGAAAAATAGGCATAGACGATGATGTATCATCTTACCAGAGTTTGAACAAAAAGTTTTGATTTAACTTAGATACAACGACGTGGATAACTCGTAAATATCTAAAATGGATCGTAGATTTTTCGCATATTTTCCATAACCTAGGAGGTAAATAATACAAGTTTGAAAGTTTTATAATGCAGATTTTGTCTATTCATCGCAACCTAGGGGATGAATAAAACAGAGTTTGATAACATATTTCCGCATGGAGATTGACACAATGAACTATGCAGATTTCATTATGTTTACTACAATCTAGAGAGTAAACATTACGAGGATGAACATGTGTATTTATCACGACCTAGGGGATGAAAGACAACATGGATAGGCTTACATTATTCATCGCGATCTAGGGGATGAATAGTATAATCTTGAAAATTTGCATACCTATCACAACCTAGGGGATAGATATTTGAAGAATTTGTATGTTTACCACGACCTAGAGGATAAACGGCACGAATATAGACTCACGTATTCATTACAACCTAGGGAATGAATAATACGAACCCGATAATTTGCACACCTATCACAACCTAGGGGATATATGATTGAACAGTTTTGTGCGTTTATCACGACCTAGAGGATAAACGTCACGAGAATAGTCTTACATATTTATCACGACCTAGAGGATAAATAACATAATCTTGAGAATTCGCATGCCTACCGCCACCTAGAGGGTAGATAATTGAAAAGTCTATTGGTGATCGAATCTTAGATAACTAGATCAAAGATGAGATTAGAGTTTTACCAGTTGTATCTATTCTCAACCAAAGTAATTGCTTGTTTTGATAATCTGACAAAAGGCCTCAAGATATTGGTTTTACCCAAAGTGTGTTTGAAAAATTCCATGTATGATGTATATGCATAATGTCCTAGATTGATATGGAACCCGGAATGTATATGCATCGAGTACTTTGTGTATTCCCCAAATGTTCAAATATGCACCCAAAATGTAATGAAAATGTTTTTTGATTTTCTCCTTTTAAACCATTGGTTTTGTGTTACCAACTCCCCAATGTTGCGTTATTGTGGTATCTTTGAATTAATTTGGACAAGATGAAAGGTGTCAGCAAGATTTTGATGTTTGTAGTGCAGGTGCGGGCGTAGGCGTGGATGTAGCAAGCGTAGGCGTGGATTTTCTTTTGATGTTTTTCTAACCATAATGCTTTTTGATGTTATATCAAATGCTTTTATTTGTCAAGTCCCCAAAATGATTTCAACATAATATTCACAAGAAATAGTCATAGTATTTTGCAAACAAGTCCGAAAGGGATAAAAAAACACAATTGAAAGATAGAAAAAGTAAATGTTTTATTGATAAATATGCCCCTGAATAGGAGAGAGTACAAGATGTAATTCCTTGATAAATATGCAACATCTGCCACCAGGCAATCTTTCTTGTAAGGGCTGGTTTTTTGAATACATACTTTAAAGGATCCATTCTTGTTATTAACCGCGTGGTGTAAGTTAACATGTACTGCCTCAATATTTTAGTATCCCGAGCTAATGCACAACAAGTCTTCTCGAGAAGTGAGTACCTGGTTTCACAGTCGATAAATTTCTTGTTAAGATAGTAGATTGCATGCTTTTTTCTACTTGTTTTGTCGTATTGTCCCAATACATATCCCATTGATCCTTCAAACACTGTCAGATACATGATGAGCGGTCTTCCGGGAACTGGTGGCATCAAGATTTATGGCTCTTGCAAATATTGCTTTATTGTCTCGAAGGTTGTCTGACTATCATCATTCCACACTAATGTTTGATCTTTTCGAAGTAATTTAAATATAGGCTTGCACATAGCAGTTAGGTGTGATATGAATCTTGAAATGTAATTTAATCATCCTAAGAAACCACAAATCCTTTTTTTGTCCTTGGAGCTGGAATTTCTTGTATGGATTTTACCTTGTCGGGGTCTACCTCAATACCACGCTGACTTACAATAAAACCCAGCAACTTGTCTGACCTGACACCAAATGTACACTTGTTTGGATTCAATCTTAATTTGAACTTTCACAGACGCTCGAATATCTTATGTAAGTGTATGATGTGATCCTCCTCTATATGAGATTTGGAAATTATATCATCTACGTACACCTCAATTTCTTTGTGAATCATATCATGGAACAATGTGACCATAGCTCGTTGATAAGTTTCCCCTGCGTTCTTTAGACCGAAAGCATTACCATATAACAGAAAGTGCCACAAGGTTTCATGAAAGTAGTATTTTCCATGTATTTGCATGCAATTTTGATTTGATTATAGCCTGAGAACCCATCCATGAATGAGAACACTGAAGCTTGAGCTGTATTATCCACTAAAACATCTATGTGAGGTAACTGAAAATCTTCTTTGGGACTTGCTTTATTCAGATCCTGATAATTTACACACATGCATACTTTGCCGTCCTTCTTGGGCAATGGCACGATATTATCTATCCAACATGGATAATCTACCACCACTAAGAACCCTACGTCAAATTGTTTAACGACATCTTCTCAAATCTTGCTTGACATGTCTTGACGGGTTCTTCTGAGCTTCTGTCTAACTGGAGAACAACCTTCCTTGAGAGGTAGTATGTGCACCACAATATCCGTAACTAATCCTGGCGTATATTTGTAAGACCAGGCAAATATATCCACATATTCATGTAACAACTTGATCAGTCTTTCTTTGACGCTTTCCTCCAATGTTGCCCCTAGCTTGATCTCTTTGGGATCCTCCTCTATGCTAATATTAATGATCTCAACTGATTCTTGGTATGGTTGTATATTATCATTTTTTTATCTATCTGCCTCGCCAATTCTTCAAATAGTTCAATATCTTCATCACCTTCCTCCTCCGCTTAGTTGATGGGTGCATCAAAGTTATATCGGATAGCAGCAGTAACATTACTGGTGATTTTATGCATGGATCTGCACATTTATCATGTTTTGGTGCTGTTTTAGTATGTGAATTTGGAAAATGAATATGAATAAAAGTATTGTCATTTTTAAATATAAGAGATAAATGCAAGAGAAAGACAAGGATCTTAATTGAATGTGTAATATAACTTTTATTAATTATGAATACTGTATGGAAAAAATTGGGGGACCCTTATAAGCTACCCCTATGCCTCGGGCTTGATATAGGTTCTTTCAAAAACAAGAAAAATTACTTTGGAAAGAAAAAGATCTCCGGAATATCCAGAGTTTTCCAATTCTTGAGTTCTTTTCCTGGGGTGCATTCACGGATGAAGTCAAATGCTCTCTTGGTGTTAATTTTATTAGATATCATCGCCACTTGTCCGCCGTGACTTACTCTTTTGTTGACGAAGGGCTCCTGGATAGGAGGAAACCGTGCTTTGCCTTTCAAGGTAGCCTTTGCTGATTCATAGCCCAAACCAAAACGATTCTTCTTTTCAGGTATCTCCACAATTTTACCTCAACCTTTTGAGGTACCATCTTTCGCAGTTATTTATAAGTCTCTCCACGAAGTCACAACGGGTTTCTTGATTTTCTCCACTAGTAGTGTTACCATTGAAGCAACCTCTAAGACTTGAAATGGTGTTGCTATACAGTCTTCATTAGCACTGATATACCTGTAGGACTTTATGTGAATTACGAAGATTTCCTCTTCACCATTGATTATAACCAATCTTCCTTCAACAAAGTACTTCAATTCCTGATGTAAAGTTGAAGTGACTGCCCATACTACATGAATCCAAAGTCGTCCAAGCAAACATGTACACGCTGGTTCTATATCCATGACTTGAAAAGTGATATAAAACATATGTGGGTCGATTTTTATAGGAAGGTTCACTTCCCCAAATACTAGACTTTGAGAACCTTCAAAAGCTTTAACTATCATAGAACATGGTCTTATCACAACACCATCTAGTGTTAACTTCATCAAGCTAGATTTTGGTAACACATTGAGGGAAGAACCAATATCGTTGAGGACCCTGGATAGACTTGTGATACCTATCTGAATGAAAATGTGCAACGCCTTATTGTGAGTTCTACCTTGTGGAGGCAACTCACTATCATTAAAACTCATATATGACCCAGATGTCAGATTTGCTACAACATTGTCAAATTGGTTCATAGTAATCTCTTCTGCGACATGGGAAGAACTTGGAACCTTCATTAAAGAGTCTCAATGCACTTCCAAGTTGAGGAGCAATGAGAGTGTTAAAATCTTGGCTAGGGTTTGGTGAAGCTGATCTACCACCCTATAGTCTCTCCTCCTGATTATTTTCAAAAATTCTCCTGCCTCTTCATCAGTAAAGTTCTTGTTTGGAGGTTCTTGTTCTTGATTCACCTCCATCGCCGTTTTTCCTTTATTCTTCCCTAAATCATCAATCTTATCTTTAACCATAATACCGTTCTTATTTTTCACCATAACATCATTCTTCTTTTGTGATTCGGAGCCAAATATTCAACCACTGCGAGTCATGCCCCCTTGTTCTTGCTATATTTGAGATTGCATGTCCTTGACTTGTTGATGGCTCACACTCTTACTTTAAACCATTGACGTATACAGTATAATCATAAATCCATGGTACTTCTTTGTTACTTTCGTAAGTGGTAGGAGATGGCCTCCTAATTACCATTGTAGTCTTTGGAACTACTGGTATCCTCAGAGTTTGTCTCAGTGTCATCACTGGTGTTTCTGTTGACTCTCCCCATGGAATCACAAGAGTCTTCTTATTAAAGTTTGGCCCTTGGCAAGGAATTACCAATGGCTTCTTTGTACTTTCCTTGATCGCAGCTACATATTCTTCTTTAGGGTATGATCAAAATTGGAGTATCCCTTGATCCACTAATTTTTTAATGTCTTCTCAAAGTATTCATTATGTTCCAAGAGAAACCCACACTCGAACATATATTCCTTCAAAAGGTTTATTAGGGCTTTTACTCGCCTGTCTTCCCCAAAGTCAGTGACCACTTCATTTGCATTTATTGCTGGTCCGCCATGCGGAGGCATGGCGTTTGTCTTGATGTTTGGTTTATCGAAAGTGATATCCTGAGAGTCCAACAAATCGTGTACCTTGTGTTTAAAGGCCCAACATTTCTCTATAGTATGTCCGAGAGAATTTTCATGTTACTCGCATCTGGCATTGGCATCGTATCTTGGTGGGAGTGTCCCGATTGGAGGAGCTAGAGGTTTTAGTTCTACCAAAGATGCCTTGACTAAGTGTTGTAATAATTGACTGCGCAACACGGGGAGCGGATCGAACTTTCTTGGCCTCCTTTCAAACATGTTCTGTTATTGGTCTCGTGGGATTATTAATGGTTATTGTGCCCTTGGATGCGAGGTTATAACATTAATGTCTCCTTCCTTCTTTTTCCGAGAAGTTAGGAGCATGCCTTTTTGCATTATAAGGGGTACTAGATGATGCCCCTTGTATCTTCCTGCTCTTTATGCCAACTTCAATTCTTTCACCAATAGTCACTAAATCCAAAAATTCGAAAGAGACGCTTCCTACCATATTTTCATAGTACAACCCCTATAAAGTTCCCATGAATGTATCGAATAATTATTTCTCCATAAGTGGTGGTTGTACTCGGGCTGCCATTTCTCTCCTCCTTGAGCATACTCCTTGAAAGACTCCTCCTTTTTCTGAGATAAGTTTTGGAGTTGCATGTGATTAGGTGCCATGTCCAAGTTGTACTTGTACTATCTCAAGAAATCGTTAGCAAGATCTACCCATTTCTGGATATGAACCCGTTCCAGCTGCATGTACCAATCTAGGGATGCCTAACTTAAACTGTCTTAGAAACAATGTATCATCAACTTCTGGTTTTGAGCATACACATGCATCTTCCTGCAATACATACGTAGATGGTTTATCGGACACGTGAGTCCCTTGTATTTTCCAAAGTCAAGTACTTTGAACTTAGGAAGGATTACCACATATAGAACTAGACACATATCGAGAGCGTCGACATCGAAAGCATCGTAACCCTCCAAAGCCTTCAACCTTTCTTCAAGGTATTTATATTGATTGAGCTTCAAGGGATTTTCAGTAGAATGAATATGGGTTATCCTTTGGGGAGCTTGGTTGACATCTTGTAAGTCATGGTCTCCATACTGCAAATATATGTAGTTGTCCGTGTTGTTGATTAGAATCTACAAGGTATGAGATGTCCCTACCTTTGGTGGAGGTCGGACGAACCCTTCACTATCAGCTTGTCTTATTTCTTGTTAAGCCATAGTTAACTTTTGGGTTCCTGACTCCAGTTCTCTTCTTGGTTGGTTACTACTTGATGCACCAATGGTTTGGGCTACTTCTTCAAAGGCTGCCCTAGGGATCTGTTCTTGCCTCTTAATGAAATTCTTTAAGGCTAGTTGAACTTGAATCATACGCCCCTTCATCGATTCAATGATACATGTGACCTGCTCCAAATCCTCCTTGAATGTGGCTTCATTTTCTTCAATTTGTTCCATTACTTTTTATTGAAGGGCTCTTGTTTGATAGGGTGGTCGAAGAGGCGGTGCTTTTCTTCTACCAATGGTTTAACTGGAGAATGTTTTGAAAAAGTGATGAGCTTTTATTTTTGTTATGAGTTTATGAGATGTAAATGTTTTTAAATGCATGAATGTGTATGAATATGCTAAGGGTTTCATTTTTGAATGTCTTATTCACTTGGATATACATTTGTTTACATATATTTTTTAGGTTTTTCTTTTTATTGGTGAGTATAAAAAAAACAAATACCCAAACGAGATACAGAAACAAAATGCCTTTATTGAAATAATAATTGTCTTTAAAAAAAATACAATTCAGATATTGAAAAATATTCAAACTTAAAACATTAAACTTGCTGAAAGAAATAATCAAAGGGAAATAAAAGTCTTCTAAGTGCGCCTTCGGATTTATGCTCTAAAGCCATCGACCATTGTCCTACAAAGCTTAAGGAAGTCTTTGACGTCTTTCGGAAGAGGGACCATCACATTTTCTTCATCTCTCAAACTTCTAGGGATGTCTCTGATAAGATTATTGGCTAAGAAGGCGAGTCTTGCATGCTTATCTTTGTAGAACTAGTACTCTTGGTAGAGGTCAGGAATTATCTTATGATTATCTTTTCCTGCTTTAGCAATATTTACATACTTCTCTTCCCAATATAAATTTTTAGCTCTCATCTCCGTGTAGAGTTTCCGTTGTATTAGGAAATCCTTTCAGAGTTCTTCTAACTCAAGACACACTTGCTCGTATTCATCAGTCTTTTGGGCACGAAATCTTTCTACCATCATCCTTTTGAGGCGCTCCCTTACCTCCGATTCTTGGCTATCTCAGAGTCTGGTGGTGAAATACTTCATTTGTCCTTCTTGATCTAAAGAAGCTTGCACCAAACTTTGGATTTGAGCCCTCAAATCTTCTATCATGACCTTTTTGTCTTGCATTTCCTTTTAGTACCACCTATTTAGTCTTGCATTGCCCTCAATCCTTCAGTCAAACGCTCTCGCTTAAGCTCTCCTTCTCAAATGTCTCACGGTCTTTTTTAATCTGTTGATCTTTTGATTCGAGTATGCATTGCATTTGTCGTTTCTCCTTAGTTAAGTTATGGAGGTTAAGCTCCAATTCTTCATTCTCCCTTTGAGATTGTTTTAAAGCCTTCTTCAAATTCTCTATTTCTTCTAAGGACATAGGCAGAGAATCTGGGACATCTGACTTATACTCAGGATCAATGTCAAACGGTAACTTAACAACTTGCACCTATCCAAAACCCATCGAGTGTAAGGTTCTTTCACCACAACTTTCTTCCTTTTAGCCTTTTTTATTAACCCTGCTCCAAGCTCGAATGATCTTGTTGAGCAATTCTTGGTCGTTCTTGCCCATGTCATGAATGATCAATTGTCGAAGTTGTTCTTCTAATGGTTTATCCTCCAAAGGGTACCCTAGTTTTTATAGAGCCAAGGTAAGGTTGTAGTTGATACAACCACGAGATATAATCCATGGAACATTTGTAAAGTCTCCGCAACTATACATGATATCTCTGATGTCTAGCTTCCTTGCATACCACAACACAGAATTAGCAGTATGAGACCTTAATTTTTGAGGCCACTCGTATCTTGTCAAATTTAGAATCATGTAATCTTCCTTATATAGATGAGTCATAAACCAAGAATATAAGAGTGGGATGCAACAGTTTAGAGTACCCCTCCCCTTTTCGTACCAATTATGAAGTGTATAATAAATATTAGCAAGTAAAGCGGGAGTTGGGTTCATATTGAAAACGTGTGCGCCCCAAAATACACTAATAGCTGCAGGGTCAATATAGTCCAAAGTCTGCGGAAATAAAATTACACCAAACAGAAGCAGCCCTAAACAATCAACACAAGACTCCCGTTCTTTGTTATTGGCAAAATAAGGATCTTTAGTCTCCAAATAGCATATCTTAATCCCTCGTACATCACCTTATTTTTTGTAATTAAATGACAATTCGGGATAGGGGATCCCTAAACCATCTACCAAGATTCTAATGTCAATAGTCTTCCGGATTCCCACATAAGCTTTTCCCTTGGAGAAATTCAAAAGTCTATCAAATTCTTCCAGAGTCGGTGCTAGCTGAAAGTCTTGGAAGGCAAAGCACCTCAATAGAGGGACGTAGAATTGAATTAAGGTAGAAACAACATCCAATTGTACCTCCACTTTTGTTAATTCAAGGGTATCCCTATAACGACAAGTAAGCATCTTCAAAGCTCTTTCAAATAGTTTTCCTTTTATAGCCTTGATCTTTTTCATATCTGGCTTGATGACATTAATACGGATAAGTGGTTTCCCTCTGGCATTCATTTTTAGGACACTTCACCAAAAACCTTTGATTATTATTATTTTTTATTCTGTGAATAAGACAGACAAAAAAATAAATGGAGGGTAATGACTTATATTAAATGCAAGATGTATGAATGGATGATTGTGTGGCTTAATGACAGGATTTCATGAAAGGTACCCTTTAAAGGTAGGCTCCTCGTTTTGGCCTACGTATATTCTACCCTCCCCATAAGGTGGTTTCCTTAAGGGTATCATGGATAACACTAGAGGGAAAGGCACAAGGGTCTCCCTTAAGTGGAGCCTCTTTGTAGACCAAAACTTTTGTCTCTAGGTCATGAAAGGTCTCACCATGATATTTTGGTTTAAGGATTATACAAAGAGTCATAGGTTTCATTCCAAAGTCCTACGCCCAAGAGGATGTCTCTTGAGACGTATTCCTTTCTCAGAATTCTACCGACTCTAGGCAAAGTCATCACATAAACTTATAGAGCTGATGTATCCCCTTGGCTAATAGACGAACCTTCTTTCTAAGGGTTTTTGAAAAATATATATTTTTAAATAAAAAATGAAAATCCCAACATCAAAATAATATAATATGATAAAACAAATCAATCAAAATAATAAATGAAAGCAAATAAAAAAGAAAAAATTGGAAACAAACAAAAACCCTAAACCTAAGAGGAAGGCTTCTAAACCCTAGGGTTGATTCCCCAACAGAGTCGTTAGCTGTTGTAACTGGTTTGAAATTGAGAGTCGCCACCCTTAATTTTTATCTTTGAGAAGGGAATATAAAGGATAACCCTGATTTGGTCAGATATTCTAAGTTGTTGGACTCGTTTTTAGATAAAGGGAAGGTGTTAGGCACCTCTCATCTACCTTGTTCACAAGGATACTAGGGTTTAGAATTATAGATTAGGAAATAAGGTTTTAATTTTTATTAGGGGAACTCGCCACAATTTTAGTCGTATGCCTACGTATCCTCTTATGGGGAATCAGAGTCTCAATCCGTAATTCGCAGTTGGTTGGTGTTTTTTATGCATTGCCAAGATATTTTGAATTCCAATTGAACCAAGTCGGGATGTGTGAATATCCGAATTGTTAGACGAAGTTCACAGTCGATTTAAAGCATCTTCATAATCCTTTTTTGAAAATTATCTTGGATTTGATTAAATTAGTGACAAAAATAGATTTGGTGTTGGTTAAGTATATTTTAAATATATTAATATATAAAAAATCATTTTAATGCATGAGAAAAATAGTTTTAATTCCATTAAAAGATATTTGGATGAATTAGAAAAATAAATAAATATTTGATTTTTATAATAATAGTAAAATAATTTTAAAATATATAAATATAAAAAAATATTGATTATAATATAAACATAAATAAAATATAAAAATAAAATAAAGTAATTAATTAAAATGCAGGGAGGTGTATTTTGTATGGGCTAAGTAAATCACGGGGTATGGAAAGTAGGGCCCTGAACTCGGATATTAAATTCAGGCTCAAACGCATGAGGGTATGGTTTTTAACTTGCATAGCAAAATGAGGTGTTTTTTTATCAAGGGGCCCAAGTTCAGATATTGAATTGGGCCCAATAGTGCAGGGGTATAGTTTAACACTGGGAAACAAAAGAAAATGGAGGGGTGGAGTGATTAGTAATGGGCTTAGGCCCAAGTTCGCAGGTTTGGTACGTTCGCTTGGACCTCGTACGGAAAGATGCACCTGGTTACGGTGGATGCACATTTATGGAATATTGGATTGTAATCAGAGGACGCATAGCAAGGGTGTATGATAAGGATGCATGGTATTGCAAGCACAAGATCAATGAGGTTTATAAAAACACATTACTAGACTGAGAGCCCATTTTTTTCTTTTCTTTTCCTCTCTCTACAACAAAACTAACGACACCCTTTATTATTTTTAGAGAGAGAGGTTTTGCCTTCTCTCTAGAATTTCGCTGTGCCGGAAATTGCTTGGCCGGTGGTCACCACCATAAGTCACCATAAACCACCCGTTCTGCCCAGTTTTCTGGTTGACATTCAACCAGAAACATCAAACATTCATACCCCACCACCGTATCTTCATATGGGTTCTATGAACGCTAAGAACTCTAAGGCCTCATGATGAACCCTAATCAAACCAAAACCCAGAACACATAATAATGATGAACCCTAACCCTATTTTTAAGAACCCTAACCCTAGTCTGTAGAACCCTAACCCTAATATGTAGAACCCTAACCTAACCCTAAAAACCCCAGAAACCCAAAACTAAACCCCAATCATACATTTTAACACTAATCGTCATGCAATCAGCCCTAAAAGCTAAGTATTAGGCTTACCTCTCCACAGTGATTCTGATCGTATTATAATTCTTTTTCTGGCTTTTTAATTCTCCTTCTATTTTCCTTCTCCTCTCTTTCTGTTTGACTGTGTGATATGGTAGGAGAACTGACTTTTGGTTTTGTGTTTTATCTACAATGTGGCGGATAGCAAGAGTCGCCATCGACTTTTCTTTTATCCAATAAAGGAATGGGTGAAAAGAACAGGAAAGACCTTTGAGAGTTTTTCTGAGTAAGGGGGTAGGTTATGAAAAAGGAAGGTATTAGCACCCTTTTGATCTGTAGTTATCTACGGGCTCTTAATTGCTAGCTCACTTTTGAAAATGCTTAGTGAATGTGTAAGTTTGGAAATATTTTGAAAATTCCTAAGTGCGACAACTTTGTAATGATTCTCGTATCAGTTGAGAACACATACAAAGTGTTTGTTTTGAAAATATTTCTAAAAAGTGTTTATGTGAAAAATGTTTTGAAATGTTCGTGAGCAAGCGATTTAAGAACTATCTACATACTCAAAAGACTTTTGTTCTTTTCCTCTTCCTTTAGATAGTGTTATCCTACCATTAGTTAGTAGGAAGCCATATCGTTGGATGTTTGAGGGACAGGCGCGGGTCATCGTACAATCATAAAGGCAACATATATGGATACTTTTAGTAATTCGAAGGGACTATCATCATGTATTCGTAGGCAACATCGAGGGACAAGATCATTTGCCGAAGGCAACATCAAAGGGTCATCGAGGGACTATTATCTTTATGATGATTTTTAATCGAGGGTTTTTGCTAATGGTACCCTTACGTTCGAGGGACATGAATGTTTTCCGAAGGCAACCAGTGGAGTCACCCTAGAGGTGCGTGTGTGAAAAGTGTTCTTGATTTCAGTTTAATGTTTATCTTTGATTAGGGTTAGCTATGATTGCATTTAGTCTTTCCATACAAGCCTATTAGTATAGATCTAGCAGAGTTATAAGGAAAGTGGTAAAGACAAAAATTAAATTTCCTACGCTATTACAAAGCTTCGGGGAAAGGGGATACAAACCATGAAAATGGGGGGAAGAAACAATAAACCCTAGTTTAAGCTATTATAACCTTTTAGCAGTGACAATATTTAGTAGAACTTGCGTAAAATTTAAATCTAAAACTATTACAACTTGACGTGAAACTTATACATTCGATCTAAGAAATTTAAATAACAAAGAAAATAAATATTAAGAAAACAATATTTTTTTAGAAAAATATAAAAAAAACCTAATTTAATATTTTTGGTATTTTTGTTAAATTATTAACCTAATTCTAAAACTAAATATAAATTATTAAATAAAATAAAACCTAAGTCTAAACTAATTAAAAAAGTTAATTGATAAAAAAACATCTTTTTTTATTTTATGAAATATTACGATTTATTATTATCCTTTGATTTTAAAAAGAAGTATTAAATTGATTTAATTAATTAAAAAAGTTTATTATGTAAAAATAAAATTAAAATAAATAAATAAAAAGAAATGAAAGATGGGTCTCAAACAGTAAACTGGGGGATGTAAGAATCTAAAATTCTCTAAGCCCAATAACATAGGCCCAGGCGCTGGAGGAAAGTCTTAAGAATCTCGTGCATCTCTCCAATGAGGCCTATCGTGAGTGCTCAGATCTGGAACGCTGAATCTGGATCTGTTGAGATCTGATGGTGTTAATGTGAGAGCGCATGGTGAGCGCGTGGACCTGGCTTACATTGAAACAAGCATATGTCTAAAGATAAAGGAAAAGAAAAAAATCTAGTTCTAAAACCTAAGGAAAAACTTGTGTCTAAATCATTTTTTTGTTGTTTAACCCAAAGTTATGAAAAACTCTAAGGATCTAACAAGAGAGGACCCAAGAAGTTATGGGTACCCAAAAATCAAATAATATATTGCAGATTTTCTTAGCAGCGTTGTTAGAACACATGTTTCAGTACTTGGAATCTAGCTAATAACAACAAGAGAAAAAGCACATGTTGATAAGCCTGGAACTTTAGACTAAAGGCATTTGGAAAACAAAGCCAATACAGAAGATAGTAAAGTCAGATTCTCCAAAGCTTGGTCTCTGGCTAGTTTTGATGAAAACTACAACACTTCATAAAGACTATGCTAAATAAGGGTAGTATTTACGCTCGTCACTTAATTCCTCAAAGAATAATATCAACTTCTAAGGTATGCATCATTCATATCATTATCTTTTAAAGAAATGGTACCTCAATATAATGAAGTTCTTATACTTTAGAAGTATCCCATTCAAATTTGTTTAACATCTCTGACTGTTGGTTTCTAAAAACCACTTAATTAATTGTGTTGTCAGAAAAGTGAAAGGTTAATGATTCAATATAAGACATTTGTCTATTTTGAACCATGCCTTACATTTAATGCGATGCTTTGGGTATTGATATTATCTTGGGATTATATTGATAAATATTTACGCTTTCCTCCCTGTCTTATCAGTTTTACTATTCTAGGATTTATAATCATTTCTAAAATCTTTTTAAAAAAAAACTCTCACCTCATCTTTCTCATTTTCGCCCTCCTTGTGCTACAAAGTCATCTTTTAAGTCCTAATTTCCTAAAACCATTTGTTCTTGTTTACTCCTCTCCGAAAATGGCTTCATCCTCGTCAAATAATCAAAAATCTATTCAACAACAACAACCTCTAGAAAATGATGATCCTATCATAACTCTGGCTATCCCAATCGTTAAGCTTTATGGAGAACCAAGATGTTGCCTATGTTGATTCTTCAAAAATCTACTGATAATGCTACTACTTCAAGGTCTAGAATGCCATTGATTGTTGGACAATCATCTAGTTCAAAATGAAAACAAACTATGGAAGCTGGAGACAAATTAGTGTGGCTGAAGGCTATTATGGAAAAACAGCAAGAAGAGAATCGTCTCATCCATCAATGCTTGGATAGCCAAGATGAAAAGATTGAAGTTCAAACTGCTTCTTTCAAGGAACTGTTTGATGCAATAATGAAATTTATGGCAAAGATGGACAAGAAGGATGTTTCTTAGAGCTTTATCCCTTTGTATTAAAACTTAAGAATAGTTTTTGTTTTGTTTCTAAAACAAGTGTATGTTTATCCTTTTGTTTTTCAACGAAAATATATTTTGTCTTTTAAATCCTTTTTTATTCCTGGAAAAGGGGGAGAAAGAGTATATTATTTTGATAGTACTTAATCTCATATCTCAAACCCAAACATGATATAATTCTTTTACTGCTAACAATATGTTTGATGTTTGATTCAGGAACTTTGCAAAAGTTCACTGGTTTTCATAAGATAGGTCAATTGGCTATCAGAAGATTATCATTTTCCAACAAGAAGATCAAGATCAAGATCAAGATGCTTGAAGAATGCTCTGATGAGCTAAGCATCTGAGAAGCATCCAGAAGATTAGGATGCATGAAGAAATCCTTGAAGAAAGCTCTAATGAACTAAGAATTTATGAACATGTATTCATTAGAAGTTGTAAACTGTCTAAAAATGAATCATGAAGTGGAATTATTATTTGGTCAGAAGGCTCTGACTAAGTTTAAAGATGAAATAAACGTTGATTTACCTATTATTCACAAGGAGTGAACTTCGTGAAATTATGGTTAATCAAGTTGTGATATTCCTACTGTTCAAAAAGTTATGAACTAACTGAATGTAAGGAAATTGTGTGTTGATCATACATATTGTTTAGAAGGAGTGAACTTCATTAAAATATGGTTAGATCAAGCTCTGATGTTCCTACTGTTCAAGGAAGTTATGAACTTTCCAAAAGTAAAGAAAATGTATGTTGATAATACATATCGTTCAGAAGTTGTGAACTTTCAGAAAATATGGTAATCAGACTTTGTTGCTTCAGAAGTTGTGAATTGTCTGAAAGCTTAACAAAGATTTTATGTTACTTAGCATTCGTTTCAGAAGTCGCGGACTATCTGAAAGAATGTCAACGTGTGCTTCGACAATGTTTGATCCACCATCACAAGATTGTTCTGAAGTTGTTAATTGTATGAAAGTGTTTGTAACCAGGTTACATGTTATCAGATTTTGATACTACAGAAGTTATGAACTATCGGGTAGTATAGTAATTCTGCTGATAACCAAGTTTCTTCAAAGGTTATGACCCGCTAGAAGACATGGTCTAAAAACATGTTCGAAAGAGATGTTCTAAGATATGTTCGGAAGACATGGTCTAATACATGTTTGGAAGACATGGTCTAAGATATGTTCGAAAGACATGGTCTAAGACATGTTCGGAAGACATGGTCTAAGACATGTTCGGAAGACATGGTCTAATACATTTCCGGAAGACGTGGCCTAAGAAATGTTCGAAAGACATGGTCTAAGACACTCTCTAAGACATGTTTTGGAGACATGGTCAGAGGACATGTTCAAAAGACATGGTCAATTAGAAACAATTTCAGGTGTTGAACTCTCTAATGACATGATGTTATGCGCCTTTTGGTGGCATAATTCTAGTTTATGGAAGAACCACGCATTTGTTCTTATGTTTTATGAAAGTCATCAAGACAGTAACTAAACAAGTTATAATGCCTCATAGTGTTCTGATAGCAATCTAGGTTTTGAGATGAAGACCAGGTATTTCTAGTCAGACGTTGATGAGCCGTCAATGGAGAAGTATTATTTTCTATGTTACTTTTTGTACTACAAAATTTATTATGTGATTCTTGGGCTCGGGGGGAGACTCTAAGCAAGCTTTAATGGAATTTTGAGTATTAACAGATTCAGGGGGAGCCTGCTGGTTAAACTGAATTTAAGGTCCATGGTGATTACCCTGTATGAATTGTTTTATCAAAATAAATGGTTTTGTCATCATCAAAAAGGGGGAGATTGTGAGAACAAAGTTTGTTCTACATCAGGCCTTATGTTTTGATGATAACTTTACATGTTATCTTTAATGAACAATTGTATACTCTAATAGGTTTTTGTCTAGTGTGTGGCTTTTTTCATGTAGGTTCTGACTCTGATAAGAAGGTGTGTGACATCATTAGGTTCTGAACACAACACTCTGGAATAATAACTTTAGTGTGTTACAAGTTAAGTCAAGATAAAGTAATGTGTCTTATGCAATAGTTATAAGGAACGTTAGTAAAAGAGTTTATGATCGTGACTTATTCAAGGAAGCTTTGGAGGCCTTCTAAAGCTTTACTTCTATTGTTCCAAGTTCTGAAGATGCTGAAGACAAAGGTTATGATGAATAAAGTTATGAAGATCTAAAGAAATTCTTCTGACAACCAAGTACTGAAGAAATAACTAAGGCAAGGGTTCTCTGAACAAGCCCTGAAAGGTTCTAATGACTTAGGTTCTGGAAGATATTAGTTCTGGTCCTTCTACAACATGCTTCATCAATAATTTTATCAGAATCCTCTGAAGACATAGAAGACGAAGATCAAGACAAAAGAGATAGCGTGTGACAGTGAGTATAAAAGTAAAAAAGTACACTGTGACCTTTACTCTCTAGAGTGGCGCAATGACAGACCTTTTTGTACTATTGTCAACTAGTCTCAGCATGACTGTTGAAAACAATACAACTGTATTTGTATTTCCTATTCTACCCTCCAACGAATCTCTTCTTTTCAGATATAAAAGAAGTACTTGGAATAATTTTAAATCAACGAATTAGTTCAACAAATCTATACTAAACCGCTAAACAAAAACTCTGTAGAGAAATCTCTTTTTGTATAGTTTTGTAAATAAGCAAGGAGTTGTTGCTCGTATTTTCTATCAACACTTTTGTGTTGTTGTACTTAAACATTGTGCAATATGTTTGTGTAAAAGAATATTTGTATACACATATTTGTAATCAATTGTTGTTGATAGATTCCTTGAGTGACTGAGTGAAGGTCTGAAGACTCAAGAAGACTCTGGTTGTGGTTGTAATGGTTTGCAATAAGGATCAGTGGACGTATTGGGGGTTCCAATAGGGTTGATCGTACTTATTGTGGTTTTCTATAATCTAGTTTATTATAGTGGATTAAATCCTTGTGTATAAGGAAAATCACCTTACAGGGTAGACCAGAGTAACTTAGTTAACGATGAATTAGGACAAACATAATTGTGTTCATCTATTTTTATTCACTTGTTATCTTTGTGTTTTTTAGTTGTAAAAAGATTATATTTGGTGCAAACCAATTCAACCCTACCTTTCTTATGTTTCTCGCACTTTAAGCGGCTTTCAAGGTAGATCGTGTCAACATGAGGTAGTGGCTTCATTTCTTCTGATTTGTTGGGTCGGGCAGGATCATTGGCCGCTCTGAGTGGTGCTTTGATGGCGTTTAGCCCCTTTGAGGCTTCCTTGAAACATCTCTTTGCAGCTTCTATATCCCCATAGAGACTGGCAACGAGTCTCTTTGAAGTGTACTACTTCATCTTCAGATGTACAACAGAGGGGGTAATTATTAGCTCTATCAGAGTTGGCCTCCACAGAATGCACTAGTATAGAGATGGGAAGTTTATTTCCAGGAACTGGACTTTGATGGATCTGGCTATCTCTGCTGCCTCGAAGGTGACTAGCAGTTCGATATAGCCCCATGGTTTGGTGACTGCACCATTGAAGCCTTGTAAATTTGATTCCATATAGGGCATCAGGTGCGTCTATCGAGTTACAAGATGGAGAACAGCTGGGAGTACATAATGTCGACCGAGCTTCTCTAGTCAACCATAATCCTTCGACGCCAAAGTTACCCAGCTGTGCTCTTATGAGAAAATGGATGGTTGAGTTAGGAGATCCGCCAGGGAGTTCTTCGCATTACAACATAATGGGGATAGAGTTTCCTCGAAATTTTCCGAGGGTGAAGTTTATTTTGGAGCTCACATCGATCAACTGCTCGAACTTTCTCTTCATCGAGCCCATGGTGAATTCATTGAATCCCCCGCCTGAGATGACCATAGCGGAGGGGAAGGTCTCCCAAGGATTATTCTTTGAGAAGTAGAGAGGGTAGCCGGTGTCATCGGGGTGTAGAAATCCTCTGGCCGCAAAATACACATGGCGACTAGCATGTTGGCGTTATCGGGGGATAGTTTCTCTTCCTCGACTTTCTTTGATTCTAGGGCATTCTTGCGAGGACCTTTTTTTCTTGTATTGTTTGAGATGCCCATCTCGAATAAGGATCTCTATAGAATCTTTTAGATGGATGCATTCTTCCGTGACATGCTTGTGGCTCTTGTGGAACTGTCAATATTTTGTTTTTTCCGTGTTGGGCTTGGATGGTGTCTGTCAGGGAAAACAGAATTCGACCTGATGAAACTTCGAGTTTACGCATTCGATTAATATGCACTCATGAGAGGCGGTCAGAGGAGTGTATTCATGGAATCGACCAGCAAGTCCTTTATATTCCCACAATTTGTGGGGCTTGTCATCTCTTCTTTTATCTGCTCCCAGACGAGATGTCGAGGAGTCGTCGTGCTTTAAAAATTTTGCATTCTCCTGATGTCATGAGTATCGTAAATTATTGGCAGATTCTTTTTCTTCATAGTGGATATATTCCTGGTCCTTAAGGAGGAGGGCATCCAGTGTAGTGGGTGTTTCGATGCCAATTTCCTTTGCAAAGTCCTTGAGTGGACGTAGCCTACTCTTAAGCAGATATTTTGTCATACCGTCAGTAGTGGAGACGTTGACGACTTTGCAGTTGAATCTTTCTATATATGTGTTGGATCCTAAATTCGACACCCATATTTATTATCATATAGACCATTAATTATGAGTCAAAAGAGTTTCCTACATAAGAAGGCTTCGACTAGCTGATCATGTCGAAGGCTCATCAAAGAATGACAAGATACTTAGAGAAATTCCTTTAAGTTGGAATCTTGTTGTATTCGACGTCGAAGGAACCTCTCGACAAAGGTACCTGATGCCCAAGGTCGAACGGTTTGAGATTTGAGTTGTTGGAGGGAAAACGGTTCCCAACAGTTACCAAGTGCAACGTGTCGAGAACATAGGCGTCGAAGGTTGTGAGCGTGCCATGTGGTGTCATCTTGAAGCGGTGTAACTGCCCACCGGTTACTTAGGATTTGTTTTAGTATAAATACTAGTTGTTCACGTAGTTTTCGCATGTGTTCATCATTATATACAACTCACTCATTTAGATTCAAGTACCCAGCGTGAGAGAAAGAATCATTGAGAATGTATGTGTGAAACACCATTTAAATTAATCAAAGTCTTTTATATTCAAGCAATTTACCGTTGTTCATTTATTTACTTCCGTCGAAGCCTTTTACTTAACAATTCCTTAACGCTTTTATTTATTCTATCAAGCCTTCTCCATGCAATTTACTTAAATTGTCTTTACTGTACTGGCATTAATCACCATTAGGGTTAGTCAAACTCCAAAAAATCAACCATGTCTTAGGATCAATCTGATCGATCCTGCTAGTCACCAAATAAGTAACCTTTTGGAAGATCAGTGGTTGTTTACCAATTTTCCCGGTAAACAAATTGGCACACCTGGTGGGACTTTGTGTTGATTTTTACGATTAACCATTTTATATAAAATATCCTCCTTTTTCGAGAGTATTGCATGTTATTGAGAAGTGGTAGAATATACACCAACGAAACCAATACTAGGAGAAAAAGTGAAGAGATGGCGAATCCGCCAAACAATGGATAAATCCCATAAACAAACGTGGGAGCAACGGTTATCCCAACCGTAAGTGAAGCGGTAACCGCTGGTTCAACGCCAGCAGTAACGGTTACACAAACGGGGCCATTACCTCCATTTACAGGCCCCAAAATGCCTTTGGGAACTCCCCCACCAAGGGGAAACCAAGGAACTAGGCCATATGTTCCCCCAGGTTTTTCGACAGTCGGTTTAAATCGAGAACCACTCTATGGCATGCCAACTTCTGAATTGGCTAGCCTAACGAATGCTACGTCCACTTTTTCAGACCCTTTAGTGAGCACCTCTTCGCCACACCAAGGCTCTGGGATTGGTATGGCGAACAGGGGTAGGACCCAACTCTTAGGAGGAACGTACCAAGTAATGCATGGCCTTACGAATGCCTCGACAGCAGTCTTGAGGCAGCAAATGGACAAAAGCAACCACGACATGGTTCAAATGTTGGCGCAAACTTTAAGCACAGTTCTAAATACTCTAATACAGAATACCACCCAGTCGAATCAGCAAATGACAGCACAAATGTCGCGTCTGGCTGACTTTTTTGGGGTACACCAACCTATTCGACAGCCCCAAAGGGCACAGATAAGGGGAAACCAAGGTATACTTCTAGAGGAAGAAACCACTATTAACCAAGTCCAGCAGCCTGTCGAAGAAAACCTTAGGGTACGAATGGAACAACCCGGGGTCGAAGAGCCTAGATTCATAGCCCCAGAAGTAAGGATGGTTAATAGAAACCAAGACGTTGACGAAGTAGTTCAGCAGATCCAATACCAGAATGTTGGTTTGGAAAATAACTTGACAGCCATGATTGAAAGAATCATGATGCAAAATGGGATGAATACGGGCTTCCGTAGGCCCAACTTTACATCCCCGCTGTCAGAATATGTGTTACAAACGGACTTGCCTCCTAGATGCAAAGTCCCTAAGTTTAATAAGTTTTCAGGGGACACCACAGAATCCACTGTCGAACATGTGGCAAGATACTTAATCGAAGCAGGAGAAATTTCAAACAATGAGAACTTGAGGATTAAGTATTTCCCAAGTTCCCTAACAAAGAATGCGTTTACTTGGTTCACAACTCTCCCCCCAATTCGATCCACCATTGGACCCAGTTGGAGAGATTATTCCATGAGCAATTCTACATGGGGAAAACCAAGATAAGCCTGAAAGAGTTAGCCAGTGTAAAGAGGCGATTCACTGAACCTATAGACGAATATCTAAATAGGTTTAGATTGCTCAAGGCAAGATGCTTTACGCAAGTGCCAGAGCATGAGTTAGTCGAAATAGCCGCAGGAGGTCTAGATTACTCCATTAGGAAGAAAGTAGACACTCAATACCTGAGAGACATGGCCCAATTGGCCGATAGGGTTCGACAGGTAGAACGCCTTAAAGCTGAAAAAGCCAGGGCGACAAAAACTCATAAAAGAGAAAGGATAGCGTATGTCAAAATGGACGATGAAGATCCAGAAACATTCGACAAACCAATAACCGTCGAAGAAAGTGAGGTCGATTTAGCTGAGTTAAAACAAGGGCCACCATACTCTTGCAAACTACTAGTCCTCTCGAGTGGAAAAAACCCCTCTGGTCCTGAAAAGGCCAATGATAGGTTCCCTAAAAAGACTTACAATTTTGATATTACGAAATATGATGAAATTTTTTATTTACTTGTAAAAGATGGCCAAATGATAATACCCCCAGGGGTAAAAGTGCCTCCTCTTGATCAAAGAAAGAAAAGAGGCTTTTGTAAATATCATAATTTTCTGGGCCATAAAACATCTCAATGTTTTCTTTTCAGGGATCTCGTACAAAATGCTATCGAAGAAGGGAGGTTGAAGTTCGCTGATAAGACCCCCATGACTGTGGATTCGAACCCTTTGCAGGCGGAAGCCCACTATGCTGAACCTTCAGAGGTGAACATGGTCGAGGCTTCCAGAAGTCAGGTGAAAAGGCCATGGATAACTATGGTCGAAATCACCAAAGATCATATCAATATGCCAATCTTTGGCAGTTTTTCTGGGAATCTTTCTAGAAAGACAATCGAAGCAGTCCAAAAGGCCGCTGAAGGTCCAAAACTGGAGACAGGTGGAGCCTCAAAATCTGGAGCTAAACCCATTTCCTACTTGGCTGCAGTGCAAGGCCAGACAGAAGACCTGGAGGCCCAAATGAAGCAGATGACTCTTGCTACTAAAGACAACATGAATGTCAACATGGTCGAAATATCTGAATCAAAAGTTTCAGAGGAGGCCATTAGGCAAGAGCAAGCAAACAGAACGGCTTTCCCTCAGGAAAACGAAAATCTGGAAGAATTCTTGCAAAGATGCCAGAAGAAAAAATCAGAAGTAATGCTGTGTCCTTGATGCATCTCTATTTTTGACAAGAAAGCTGCCGAACACATCGAAGGTGTGAGAGCAGCAAACAAAAGAAGGGAAGGCTCTGATGTTCGACATGATCCCAGAAGAACCTACCAAAAGGGTTCAAATCAAGAAAAGAGGCCACTAACTTTCAGGCCTCCAACCAATGTGCCAGCTGATACATGGCTCAAGACATCAAGTCGAAAGAGACCCAGCGAAGAAAGGTGGCATTCCTTCGAAGTTCCAAGAGGTTCATCTTTGACACTCAAGAAAGAGCCTCATGTAGGTGCCTCCAAAGTGACCCAAGTATTAAGTAACTACAAGGGAAAGAACCCAATGTCTAGATCCCAGTGGAGAAGATAGCAAAGGCGGCGCAAGGCTGAGAGGGAAGCTATCAACGAACCAAAGCCAGAGTCAAGTTCAAATGTCCCCCAGCGAAAGCAAAGAAAGCCTTTGGAGAGGGAACCAGTGACCAATAGACTGGTATGGCCTAACCAAGGCGAAGTTGGTGACGAAGATGGCTCTGAGTCTGATGACACCCTAGATATCATGGTGAATATAGTCTCAGTTTTGCCAAGAGAATTCAACAGCCAAATGGAGGTCGAATCGAACGACTGGGAAGACGAACAAGAAATGGCCAAACATAGGCCAGTATGCTACTTAGTCATGGATAATGGCTGCACTGAAGAGCAAAATGGTTTCTTCGAACCACCTACAGAGGCGACGAAAAGTCACCTCAAGCCTTTATTCATAAGGTCAAGGCTCGAAGAAGCCACTGTAAACAAAATCTTGGTGGACTGTGGGGCAACCATCAACATAATCCCCCACTTCATGCTAAGAAAAATAGGCAAGAGTGATGAAAACATTAAGCCTCATAACATGGTCCTATCGAATTACGAAGGCGGAATAGGGACCACCATGGGTGTGATCCAACTAGACCTCAAAGTAGGATCCATCCTTCGACCAACTATGTTTATGGTCATATCGGCTAAACCAAATTACAATCTATTGTTGGGCCGAGAATGGATACATGGTGTTGGAGCAGTACCATCATCAATGCACCAAAGGTTAATATTATGGCATCCTGATGGAATTGTCGAGAATATAGAAGCAGATCAGAGCTACTACTTGGGCGAAGTAAATCACCTAGGGAGAGCTGACTTCGACAAAAATTTGGCTCACATTGGGCCATGCCCAGCACCTGACTTCGACATGGCGCCAGCGCCAAATGCTTT
Organism: Vicia faba; assembly: GCA_948472305.1. NCBI lineage: Eukaryota > Viridiplantae > Streptophyta > Magnoliopsida > Fabales > Fabaceae > Vicia > Vicia faba. Next base: position 1,089,723,684 of record OX451740.1, read on the forward strand.
TTGTTCCTTGTATCTGCATCCTGATCATGGGTTTCAATGGGACAAAGAAGACTTGTCCCACATTGATTTCAGTGGGCTAACTGACATCCAGCCAACTGGTTGGGGAAGTGAATTCAGTGATAATGACTGAGTCACAAGCACTACAGTAAATTTCGGCTTACGTAGCCGAAACAAGGATGATAGCGGCTCTCGAAGCCAAAGTAAAATATATGGCCACCCAGGCCAACGACCAAGAGCTACCTTCTGTAGGTCCTGGAAAAGACTTCGACCCAGAACCACCAGATATAGGTCCTGGAAAATATTTTGACCCAGAACCTCCTGATATCATGACAGAAGGAATGCAGGATCAAAGGCTCGACGCCATCTATGACGATGAGCCTTTGGGATTCGAAAAGGACCCCCTGGAGAACAACATCAAAATGTTAGCACAGGATCCTTTAGAAGAAATCAACTTGGGCGAAGGGTTAGAGAAAAGGCCCGCTTACATCAGCGCCAAAATAGACCCAGAGCTCAGGTTTGAAGTGATCCAATTATTAAAGGAGTTCAAGGACTTCTTTGCATAGGATTAAGACGAGATGCCTGGTCTCGACATAGGATTGGTAGAACTTCAGTTGCCAATCAAACCTGGAAAGAAGCCAGTCAAGCAATGTCCAAGACGCTTCGCTCCAGAAATATTGTTGAAGATCAAAACGGAAGTCGAAAGACTGCTGAAGTGCAAATTCATACGAGCTACGAGGTATGTCGAATGGATTGCAAACATTGTGTCAGTAATTAAGAAAAATGGTACGTTGAGGGTGTGCATAGATTTCAGAGATTTGAATGCTGCAACACCCAAAGATGAATATCCTATGCATGTGGCGGAAATGCTAGTCGATTCTGCCGCTGGCCATGAGTACCTGAGCATGCTCGACGGTTACTCAGGATACAATCAAATTTTCATTGCTGAAGAAGATGTGTCAAAAACAGCTTTTCGATGCCCCGGGGCTTTAGGCACTTACGAATGGGTAGTGATGCCTTTTGGCCTAAAAAACGATGGGGCAACATATCAGCGAGCGATGAACTCTATCTTCCATGATTTTATTAACACTTTTATGCAAGTATATATTGATGATATTGTTGTAAAATCTGTTTCCAGGAAGAACCATATAGACCACCTTCGACAATCATTTGAAAGAATGAGAGAACATGGTCTGAAAATGAACCCTTTGAAGTGTGCGTTCTGTGTGAAAGCTGGATATTTCTTGGGCTTCGTCGTCCACAAGAAAGGAATCGAAATCAACCAGAACAAGACAAAGGCAATCTTGGAAGCGAAAGCGCCAACGAACAAGAAGGAACTGTAATCTCTGCTGGGCAAGATAAATTTCTTAAGGAGATTTATATCTAACCTAAGTGGAAAAGCTTAAGCCTTCTCACCCTTACTTCGATTGAATAAGGAAGGATTCGAGTGGGGGCAAGAGCAACAGGAAGCCTTCGACAAGATCAAAGGGTATCTCACCAAGCCACCTATTTTGGTGCCTCCTTGTAGCAATAGGAGTATGAGATTGTACATAGCTGCATCCGACAAAACTTTGGTAAGCATGTTAGCCCAAGAAGATGAAAATGGAGTCGAAAGACCCATTTATTACCTTAGCAGAGTTTTGAACGATGCAGAAACTAGATATAGAGAAGTTGAAAAATTATGTCTATGTCTTTATTTCTCTTGTACAAAGCTCAAACAATATATAAAACCAGTTGATGTGTATGTTTCGTCTCATTATGATGTTTTCAAATACATGTTGTCGAAACCCATCTTGCACGGTCGAATTGGCAAGTGGGCGCTAGCATTAACTGAGTATTCATTGACCTTTATGCCTCATAAGGCAGTAAAAGGACAAGTGGTAGCAGACTTCATAGTCGACCACTCGATTCAGGTTGAAAATATGAATTATGTGGAGATAGAACCCTGGAAATTCTACTTCGATGGTTCCAGCCATAAAGAGGGAACATGAGTAGGGGTCTTAATTATTTCTCCAGAAAAAAATTCCAACAACATTCAAGTACAAGATAGAAGGTACTTGTTCGAACAATGAGGCTGAATACGAAGCTCTAATTACTGGCCTTGAAATATTGTTGGAATTGGGGGCAACTCGAGTCGAAATAATGGGAGACTCAGATTTAGTCGTTAAGCAAGTCACAAAAGAGTACAAATGCATAAGAGAAAATCTTATTATGTACTTTGTGATAGCAAATCGTTTATTGAAAAAATTCGAGGTGGTTAATATTCGACACATACCAAGATTAGAAAACCAAGTAGCCAACGATTTGGCACAAATTGCATCTGGGTAAAAAATTTCAAAAACGAGATTACAAAGAGCAATCGAAGTTCGAGAAAAAATAAAAGTAACCAGCCTGTCTCCAACAGATTTGGAATCGACAAGACTAGGGTATGCTGATCAAAGGAACTTTGAAATTTCGTTCATAGACAATTTATCAGAGCAGGATTAGAGGAAACCCATTGTAGATTATCTACAAAATCCAGCAGCTTTGACAGAACGAAAAATAAAATATAGGGCGTTGAGTTACGTACTCATGGGTAATGAGTTGTTCAAAAAGACGCCTGAAGGGGTATTATTAAAATGCTTAAGCGAAACCGAAGCATATATAGCCCTTTCAACTACGCATGCTGGAGCATGTGGGGCTCACCAAGTAGGTCATAAGATGAAATGGTTGTTGTTTCGACAAGGACTATATTGGCCCACTATCTTGAAAGATTGTGTTGAGTTCGCGAAGGGTTGCCAAGAATGCCAAGTCCACACTGGTATCCAACATGTACCAGCAAGCGAACTTCACTCAATAGTGAAACCTTGGCCCTTTAGAGGATGGGCGTTGGATCTTATTGGAGAGATTCGACCAGCATCATCAAAGAGCCAGAAGTATATACTGGTAGGCATTGATTATTTCACTAAATGGATCAAAGCTATCCCTTTAGTCAATGCAGACCAAGAAAATGTCATTGAATTTATTCAAAAGAACATTATTTACAGATTTGGAATCCCTGAGACTATAACAACTGATCAAGGGTCAGTGTTTACTGGTCGAAAGATGCAGGAATTCGCTCAAGAAACAGGCTTTAGACTCCTAACATCAACGCCTTATTACGCACAGGCAAATGGTCAAGTCGAAGCAGCGAATAAAATAGTGATTGGCCTGATAAAAAAGCATGTAGGAAAGAAGCCAAAAAATTGGCATAAAACGTTAGACCAGATCTTATGGGCCTGTCGAACGTCTCCAAAGGAAGCCATAGGTACAACACCATATCGGCTAACTTATGGTCATGACGCAGTACTGCCAGCAGAAATTTGTCTTCAATCAGCAAGGGTTCAAAGACATCAAGATATTCCCTCTGAGGTTTATTGGGATATGATGTTAGATGAATTGGTAGATTTAGACGAAGAAAGACTACGAGCTCTCGACCTACTGAGAATTCAGAAGAAAAGAGTGGAAGACTCTTACAATAAGAAAGTAAAACCTAAGGCATTCACGCCTGAAGAACTAGTTTGAAAGGTAATTCTTCCTATGGATCGAAGAGATCTAAGCATGGGAAAATGGTCACCCAAGTGGGAAGGACCGTTCAGAATTATTCAAACTTTTTCTGGTGGAGCTTATGAGGTCGAAGAGTTAAGCGAAGATAAAAGACTCTTGAGAGTAAACGGCAAATATTTGAAAAAATATAAACCTATGCTCCAAGAGATCAAAATAAATAATAATTAATGACTGATTTAAACAAAAGCCAAAATGGAAATTGACATTGATCAACCAAAATGGCTACATTGTATTACAAAAATTACAGTACATTGGTCAATGAGGTACTGAGCAAAATTAAAAAGGGACAGAGGCTTTCAGACGAAGATATTTGGCTCGCTGCAACTCCAGCCGTTTGTTACACAAGGCATTCGCCTGAGAAATTTTGGCAATCTGGTCATCTAGGGCTTGGGCCCTTTCAGCGAACTCGAGGCCTCGAGCAACTTCATCTTGGCTCTCTACGTCTGAAACGGTCGAAAGGAGTTCCTCTTTGCGTTTAGTGTTAGCGTTTAACCTGGCCTCCAACTCCTCGATCCGCGCCCTTATAGAGGTGTTATCCTGATCTATGGCTTCGATTTCCTGTTGCTTGGACGTCTTCTGTTTCGACAATTCTGCAATTCGAGAAGTCGATTCAGCTACTTCAGTCCAAGCAGAAGAACTCTTACCATGCAGTGTTTCGAGTTGGCTGTTGAACCCCCTTCGACGATTGTAGTCCGCAGAGACTTGGTCAATAATGGAGTATAACTCCAAGATGAAGCTGGAAATCTCTGGAGAAACAGCAAGCAAATCAACTGCACCCAAGAAAGCTCCTAAACAAGACTGGGCAGTAGGATCCCCCTCCAAAGCCTTCATTAGATCCCTCTTGAAGAACTGAGCCTTGATTTTCTTCAAGACCTCATCGAGAGGAGAAGTCGAAGTAGACTTCCCTGATGCAGTAGAAGCATCATGGCTAAGGTCAGATGAATTTTCCCTGCTCTCGATGATGGCATTCAGGTAGCCAATTGGATCATTTTGCTTCAAGAGGGCCAAATCCTCTTTAGACCTGGGCTTTGTTGAGGTAACCATTTCTGCAGCAGTGTGGGTTTGGGGCTGATCATTTTCAGCAGCGTCAGCGTCAACATGACCCTCTTCATCATGTTGCTCTTTAGTCTCATTGACCACTTGAGTTTCCTCCTGGTGATGCGTCTCAGGGCCACCCTCTGTTTCAGCAAGGACTTCATCATCCACCAGTTCCTCCTCTCGTTGTCTGCTATGGTCAGCAGAGTCTTGTGGCTCTGAAGTTTGATTTACTTCGTTAGCAGAATTGACAAAAGAAGAAGGATGGTGAATGGGTTCCCCTGCGCTGTTTACAAAGGAATCAGAACCTTTGACAGGATGCCCAGTTGGTGTTGAAGTTCCAGCGGTCTCCTGAAAATAGAAAAGGAAAAATATTCTGATTTAGAGAGATGCACAATCGAAGGTGATCGTTGACACCTAAGTTAAAAGTGGTCGAAGGCACTACCTGTAAAGGAACTTCAGCCCCAGGGCTAGAGTTGTCACTCTCAACGGGTTTGCTGAGCAAGACAGTTAGCTCCTCCTCCGTGGGTTCTTCGATGATTACAGGAGGTGGCTTGGGTTTATTCCCTGCGACCTTGGTTCTAATAACAGGTCGAGGCTCAGGAGCAGGCGCAGCCTTCTTCAACTTTCTCCATTTGAGAGGAACAGGGGGAGATTCATCCTCGTCGCCACTCGAAGATTCGACCGTTAATGCAGGCCGCTTCTTAGGCGCAGGTTCCTGAAAGTCCCAAATGGAGTTGATTTAAAACACAACATCGAAAACTAGGATGTTTAAAACCAAAGTAGGAGACAAGAGAGATTTTTGTTACCTGTGCTGGAGGTTTTGTAGAGGGACCTCCACCCTGATGGCTGTCTGTGGCCTTCTTAGCCATAGGTTTTCGAACAACTGAAAGAAGACACATTCAAAAGTTATATTTAGCAGATATAAGTTGAAATGAAAAGACAAGTATAATTTGAGGAGGGAACGTACATTTCTTTATTTTGTCGAGAACCAAGACGAAGGACTTTTGGAGTTCGTCTGCAAAAAAAATTTCGTCGAAGAACTCTTCGACGTAATATCTCTTCCACCAGTCTTCAAAAGATGGTGAACAGAGTAAGTTGAGTTGGTAGTCGAACAATGATAGTACGGTTCGACCAACGTACCTACTAATATGCTTAGTAGCAGCATCCTCAGAGTAGTCATTATAAAAGTACAACAACGATTTCTCCCGAGGATAAATTAGATGAAAGAAAGCGTAAAGAGTCCAACAAGGGGAACTTAGTGCTATTTATAGTGATTGAAAAATCACAAGACTCGGGGTCATTTAATGTCTCAGACAAGAGTGGGGCACGTGGCGCTCATTTGGTGATGTAGTCGTTCTGAAGAACGGAAACGGTGCAGCGTGCGTCCTCGATTTCGGGAAATAGTCATGATGACAACATTTGAAAAGACATTGTGCGTGTTAAATGCCTTACTGAAGTGACGTCTTGGGAACAGGTAAAATGATGACTTTTTGAGATTGTCAGTTGGTTGGTAGGAGGCGAAAAGCACACAAACTAATTTGTGGCTGAGAATGAAGGACAGGTGTCGAATGGAATATCAAAGAATGCCTTTTTCTTTTAGTGTCGAAATAAGACATTCTTGGGGGGCAATTTGTTGGCTCCTAAATTCGACACCCATATTTATTATCATATAGACCATTAATTATGAGTCAAAAGTGTTTCCTACATAAGAAGGCTTCGACCAGCTGATCATGTCGAAGGCTCGTCAAAGAATGAAAAGATACTTAGAGAAATTCCTTTAAGTTGGAATCTTGTTGTCTTCAACGTCGAAGGAACCTCTCGACAAAGGTACCTGATGCCCAAGGTCGAACGGTTTGAGATTTGAATTGTTGGAGGGAAAACGGTTCCCAGCAGTTACCAAGTGCAACGTGTCGAGAACATAGGCGTAGAAGGTTGTGAGCATGCTATGTGGCGTCATCTTGAAGCGGTGTAACTGTGCACCGGTTACTTAGGATTTGTTTTAGTATAAATACTAGTTGTTCACGTAGTTTTCGCATGTGTTCATCATTATATACAAGTCACTCATTTAGATTTAAGTACCCAGCGTGAGAGAAAGAATCATTGAGAATGTATGTGTGAAACACCATTTAAATTAATCAAAGTCTTTCATATTCAAGCAATTTACCGTTGTTCATTTATTTACTTCCGTCGAAGCCTTTTACTTAACAATTCCTTAACGCTTTTATTTATTCTATCAAGCCTTCTCCATGCAATTTACTTAAATTGTCTTTACTGTACTGGCATTAATCACCATTAGGGTTAGTCAAACTCCAAAAAATCAACCATGTCTTAGGATCAATCTGATCGATCCTGCTAGTCACCAAATAAGTAACCTTTTGGAAGATCAGCGGTTGTTTACCAATTTTCCCGGTAAACAATATGCTCATAGGGATTCGTCCTTCCCTTGGATGATCGCCTTTAGTGATGCCTTAGATTTTGGATGTTGGCGATAGGTTGAAAAGTTATTGGAGAACTGCATCCCTAGGTTCTTCTAGGATGTAATCAACTCTTCGGGAAGGCTTTTATACTAGGCCATAGCTTTCTTTCTCAAAGTGGTGAAAAAGAGTTGGCACTTGATGGCGCCCATAACACCTTGGTAGTCAAGCAGGGCATCGATATTCTCAATGTGGTCATATAGATCGGTGGTTCCATTGTATGTCCCTAGATTCAGAGGCTTTTCCATCCCGGCAGATAAGGGGGTTTCCATGATTTTACTTGACAACAGATCGTGGGGCTCGTCGTCTTCGCTCCTGTATGGTAATGGTGGAGGAGAGTAATTGTTCCTTCCTCGTTGAGGACTATCGACATATTGAGGGGATGTGCTTCTCGGACTTCCCTTTTGCTTGGGTTAAGGAGAATGATAATTTTATGACCGCTGATTGCCTTTGGTTTTCTTCTTAATCGGGGAGCGTCGGTCTCTACAGGACAGAGTACGCTTGTGTTTATTTATTAGCGAGGTTCTTGGTTTTTCTAGAGCATAATGATGGATGGGTTGTCGTGGAAGTGGGTTGTGTGACCTTTTCTAAAGCCTCGATTTTGTTGTTCTGCTGGAGGATCAGAGTATTGGTCTGATTTAGTGTTGTAAGTAATGCTTCCATAGTCGGGTCAATGTTGGTTGGTATCGGAACTAACTGGAAGATGGTTGATGCTTCTTCTTGGACTTTCTTGTATTTTTTAAATTCTAAAAACTAGACATCTTCATCCTCAACTTCATCATAGGAAGGAGACGCAGTACAACCATCTCTCCTTAGGGGAATGTCTTCATAGAGAGGCATCTCTTCGTCATTTTGAGTCTTGTGGACATGGGAAATGATAGTTTTCCAACGAGGTGGCTATCATCTTGATCGGCCATGATCTGAGTCTTGAAATGTTGCTTTGATCTTTAGTTTTTGGGGAAAACATTTTCCCATAGACGGAGCCACTGATTTTACCGGTGACCAAAACCTATAATGGGCTGATATCTGCGTCTTTAAGGTTGGAATCACGGAGGAGGGGGTGTACCTGTAAGGCACTCTGATGCTCAAGTAAGTAATAGAACAAAGAGATACTAGAGATAATATAGGGTTTTAAAAGTGGATATTTAATATTTGATCCTCACAAGTGTGAGGGTTTATATAATATCCCCGACGCTTGGCCATTGGTTCATATTTTTGGGCCTAGATATCAAGCCCCCAAAAAAGATAACTACCAGGATTTTTGCGTGAAAGCGGGACCAGGAAGCTAGTTATTATCATCCTGGGAGAGGTACCCAAAACTAGTCGTTGTAATAGACAGAGGTGTCTGAAACTAGCCGTTGTAACAGGCATTAGTGGGGTCGCGGGCAGGCATGTTCATGTCATTTCTAGGGCCACATGACCACGCGACCGAAGATGTCAGGCTAGCTTAAAGCTCATTGGCCCAATGATTTTGAGCCATTCTAGAAAAGGAGTGGATTGGGCCATGTAAAGTTGTTGGCCCAGTCCATACATCTACCATGTTGAAACTCTAATCAATAACCATGATCAAATTCAAGGAACCTTTAAATCTTAATCTTTCCATTTGTATCCACTTGTTTCTAATTACCCTTTTCTGCCTAGGTAATCTAACAAGTCCACAAGTATGCTTATTCAACCATCATTGACTCCACTTGCTTTTGACGTATCCCTGAAGGACCATGTTTATATATTTTGCAACCCTTCAGCCACATTCAAAGCATACCACCTAAGGCTAGCATAATTATCTCTTTGAGGTGTTACAATCCTTCTCCTTACCTTATCACGAGTCAAGTGATAACCAGAGATCTTTGTAACCATTCCTTCACTACTACTAGTATCTATATTAGGAAACTCTACCTCAAACTGAGTTTTCTCTGTATTAGTTTTAAAAAGTTTTATCCCTTGATTTTTACAATTCTTCCACTGAATAAAATCCCTACCAACCAAGCAAGCTTTTTTGACATCAACCCTTCCCCAAAAACTCAATAACAACTCAGCGGTCATATGCATTTTTATCCTTTGTTTTTAGCAAAATTCATTATACACTTTTGAAACAACCTCAAGGCATTCATAATGCTTCGACCTAAAATCACATAGCTCTTTCTTATCATGAAAGCCTCCACTAGTTAATGATTAATGAATAACAACATTTGAACCTTATAAAATATATAGCCATATATTTCAGACCCTTTAGAAATAATCACTTCATCATGCGAAATTTTTAATTCCCTAAGTTCAACTCTAGTGCAATAGCCTAGATCATCAAACATGCTTATAAATAACATGTTTCGTTTAAGTTCTGGAATATACCTCATATTGTGAAGAATAAAATCATGATCATCAAAAAATTTAAGTCTGGTCGTACCAATACCATGAACCTTTCAAGCCCTATTATCACCAAGGCGGACTACTCCACCTTACACCAGCTTCAAAGTCTCAAAGTATTCTATTCTTGGACACATATGATCATAGAAACCTGAGTCTATGCCCCAACTATCTTCAGTATCCTAACTCGATACTACTAGTGCACCAACATCCTCATAACCATCCTTATCCAAGTCAATCACAACTTAAACAAAATCATCATTGACCTTTCTCTTAGGATAATCCTTCTTAAAGTGATCAATTTTATGACAATTGAAATATTTAACCTTTGATTTGGACCTCCTTTTACACTCACCTCCTCCTCTTCACACACTTAAGCCTTCACCATTATCTTCAATCTTCAAATTTTTTGTCTTTGAAAATTATATGGACTTTACCGCCGTCTGGACTTCACCCCAAGTGACAGTACCTTCCTTACCATAAAGGAGGGCATCGCTAAAGTGCTCAAAGGATATGAGTAATAAACTCAACAAGAGTAAAGGTTTGTCTTTATCATCAATATTCACTTCAATATTCTCAATATCATCAATAATCTTGTGAAATTATGTAAGCATCCCAACTATGAATTTGTTCTCCATCATTCTGAATGAATAGAGTTGTTGGTTCAAATACAACCTATGAGCCAATGACTCGGTCATATACAATGATTCAATTTTTTCGCACATAGAAACCAAAATTTGCTCCTTGGAGGCTTCTCTTAGAACTTTATCCCCAAGGCACAAGATAATGATATTCCTGGCCTTATTCACCATCTTGAGATTCTGTGTTTGTGTAAGCCATGCAGACATCAATCATTCTCCCTTCAAAGCATCACACTACTATTAAAACCACATTTAACCTCATACGTGAAATGCATTTAACATTGGCTAAATAAGAGAGGTAACGAAGGGCGTCATGAAAAGATGCCACTTAACACTTTGGTGATTTAAAAACCAATGGGGTAAAGTTATATGGACATGGGTTTGAACCCCAATAACAACACTTTTATTATTTTCTAAATTAGCATATCTTATATCTCGGTTTATCTAGAAAATCGAGGGGTAAGATTATTTCTTTCTTTTTTTAAAGATGTTACCTTGTTAACCCAAAATATTACATTATTTACACAGAATATTAAAATAAAAAATCAAATTCTCTAGAGATCTGGATAAAAATCAAATTCTCTGAAGATTTTGATTTTAGATCTTCGAATTATTGAATCTTGGGGAAGATAAAATTGCTGGGTACACGATTATTCTCTTCGGATCTTGCATGCATTTGTTTCTAATGAAAAAATAAGATAATTAAAGTCAATATTCAATATATAATTTTCAGTTCAAATAAATATTTAAAAAAACAAACCTTATACCCAAATAATTTTATGTTCTTGCAATCCATCATAGAGAACTTTTCCAAGCGTCTTTAGGTTTCAAGAGCTTCACGTTTCATTTAGGTTAGAAATGAAAATATTCTAAATGCTTTTATAATGAATGTCTCTTAGATTTATGCGGATCACTAATGGCAGAGTCTTGAGAGTTGATAATTATTAAATGGACGACAAAGATTTGTTTAAGGCTAGTGAAAATAAATAAAAAATGCTTAAGATATACCTCGGTTCAAATCAAACACTGATGTGAATAAATTTTTTTTCATTTACATTGTTTACATTGAATATTAAAATATATTGTTTACAACAAATCTTTGGTGAGATTTAAATTTTGTTGCATACCCTATGTTACATATCTAAAAAACACTCCATAACTTATCAAAATTCTAATAAGTTATATGTTCCCACCATGCAAATTTTTATTTTTTGCACTTGCAATTCAACCCAGAGATCTGTTTTTCAAGTTCTTGAGTGTTTCTAGATCAAGAAATTTCATGAAAAATTCACCCAAAAAGTTTTTTTGTAGTAGCAACTCATGAAATAGACGGTGATAAATATTTCCTCTATTTTTGGCGGGTACATAAGTTGATATTAGGGTAAAATTTGTTTAACGAGAGTATATATAGTAAAATCTGATTATTACACCCCTCGGTTGGATAAGAAAACTGACGTAAAATATCTACCTAGCAGCTCGGTTATGAGAAAAAATGAGGTGAATAATTATTTTTTTCCCTTTGAAATTATATTGTTTATACAAAATATTAAAATAAGTTGTTTACAACAAACCTTTGCTCTCATTACTGAATATTTTCACTGATGTCCATCTTCTGATAAGTTAAGCTCCCTTCTTTGTTTAACTTTTCAAATGTTGAACTCCCTTCTTTGTTTAAATTGAAGCAAGAATAATTTTCTATGCTTGCAATCTATCAAATGAGAAAAAATACAACAACAACATCAATATCAATATGTGAGATAGATTGCAAGAGCATAAAAAATATTTTGTTCTAGATAGAAGATCATTGTATATTTTTCTGTCTTACAATCCATCACAAAGAATGATGCACGCGAGTTTAGGGCAGCTTTTCGTATAAGAAAGGATTAGGGTAAAATTTATTTTTATAGTAAATTTTAATTATTTTCTCCCTCGATTATATTGAAAACCGATGGGTTAGATCATTTAGTTTACACTTATAAACAAATAAAAACATAAACTGCAATAGTTGAGATTCGAAGTGTGTCCTAATTTATTTTCCCCCTCAATTATATTAAAAAGCGAGGGAATATGTGATTTTTTTATTTTAATAAACAATAAAACATGACGCAGTTTTGCATAATACCTCAATTTTTCTTTGGCTGAGGTGAAAGTTTCGTCATGAAATATATTATTGGTTGTAATGTCAATATACTTCTCTTGAATTAAAATCGCTTGCATCTTTATTTTCCACATCCAAAGTCGTTTTCTAAAAATTTCTCGATCTCCCATTTGCATATGGTGCTCACTTGTAAACAATACCCCTTTACTCCATGGTGGGCACCACTTGTTGAAGAAGTCTGGGGAGCAAGATCCGGCCTCCACCATCGTGTCGATTCCGACCTCCGCGATTCTGGCTGCCGCCACCATCGCCAGAGCTCCTGTTTTCTGATTTTTTTTGACATTTTGATAAATTTTTTGAAATTTCTGATTTTCGCGATTTATGTTATTTCCATCCTATTTTTTCCTTCATCAACAAATATTTTAAAGCACACTTGACTAATTAAATTAATCGTGATATATAATTTATAAAATTTTATTAATTTATAAAATTTTATTTTTTATAAAATTTTATTTTTTTCCGGTTTAACTGTGTTAAATTTTGAGTTATATATATGATAGTAAGATTTACCAACTCTGAAGTTGGTCTTTAATGTAAAAATAAAATAAAACAAAAGGTTCACTTAAATTATTTTACAATAATATACTTTAAAATATGTATATTTTATATTTCTAAAAGATTAATGTAAATTCTTAATAGGTGTGTGGTAGCACTCTCATTTAGTTATCGTTAATTTTATAAATATATTTTATAGTTTCAACAACGTGACCCAAAACTTCAATGGCCATCAAGTGGAAATCTAAGCTAACAAATGTAAAGGCAAAAGCTTAAGAGGTGTGTGTATTTTCTTGTATTTTTGCGATTAGATTTGGATTCCACATCGGAGATGGCTATATAATATATGAATGCTTGCACTTGCTAAAAGTTTAGTAGATATTATGTGCAACTCCACCGTTATCTTTCTTTTTAATATATTTTTATGATTATTTTTATATTTGTTTTAATTGCACTATTTATTTCATTCCTCTAATTCTATCAGATTCATATAAATTATTCATTTTTTGAGACTATTTCTAAAAATTTTAATTATCACATGTAATTTTGATTCTAATTTAATTTACACGTGAAGGCTAAAACTATTTATGCTAAAATTCTAACTTTGGTACAAAAAATAATATTTTCTTTTTAGATTAAAAATTAGAATAACAAATCACCATATTTAGAGCCAAAAATCACATTTTTTGAAGGCTAACAATAAATAAGATAATTGAGTGACAAAAGAATGTGATTTAAAAAATGAGACTGTTTTTATGTGTCTTAAAAAGAGAAGATTAAAAGTGCAAATATGACTTTATATTTGTATATGTTACTAAAATTAATAATTTTGTTGCCTTTTCACATAATTATATTTCCATTTTTAAGTAATTTTATAACTGTTAAGCCTCATATATATATATATATATATATATATATATATATATATATATATATATATATATATATATATATATATATATATATAAAATTTCACAATAAATAATTAATTGTAATAATTAATACACTCTCTGATCCATTTGTAAGTGTTTTGGACTGGCTCAACGATTAGAGTAGATCCAGTCTATACTCCACTTTTAGTACGGCCCGTACGATCGTGGTCTGAAATCCCCCGCTCTCTGTCGGGAACCGCCGGTCAATTATCCTCCTAGACCAGCGAGATCGGCGGCATCTGACGAACACTTCTTCGTCTGTCGACATCAAGTCGGCCAGACAACCAGAAATCGACGAGATCATTGTCTGTAACTTACCTCCTCCTCCGAACCAACGGCTACTTGTGGGCACTCTGTCTGGTTTGAACAAGTCCTGGCAGTTTCTATTTTCACGGACTCCGATATCTAGGCCCAAAACTAGGAACCAATGGCTATGCGTCATGGGTATTATATAAGCTTTAACACTTGTGAGGCCCAAGTATCCAATATTCCTCTCTGAAACCCTAATGTTTTGCTTATATTTCTTTGCTCTCACACTTACTTGATCGTTAGAGTGCCTTGTAGGTATAACCCTCTTTTTTCCTCAACTTTCCAGCCCGTCAAAGATTATCCTCCGGCCAGCTTGCAGGTTCTGATCAACCGGTAAGATCAGTGGCGCCGACTGTGGGAAACATGCTCTCTCCATCTTTCTTTCCCAAGAAACCAAAGATCAAAGCAGATAATCAAGATTCCAGTCATTACCAGCTTTGACGACGGTAACAATGCTCACAAACCCATCTTCTCCCCTGTCTGCAAAGCAAATGACTGTTGTTGGATGCCCTTTCTTGAAGAGGTCATCCCATTTAGGGATGGTCACACCGCCTCTCTATCCTTTGACGAGGCTGAAGACGTCGACATTTAAGCTCACAAGATCAAGAAATCTCAAGAAGGAGCACCGGAGAACACACAAGCAATCCCTGCTCCGCCTAACACTGACCCTGTTATGGCTGCCCTGCTCGCAGCTCTCAACCAGACCAACTCCCTAATCTGCCAACAAAGCAAGATGATTGGGGCATTGGAAATTGCTCGCCGATCAAAGTCTCCCCCTCGGAGGCACCAACGACAAAGATCACTCACCCTGTCTCCCCGATAATATGATAATCATTAGAGGAAAGAAAGATCTCATGTCCTATACATAAAGAAACGTGATCACACTCCTCCTCGGAGAGACCAGCTGTTGTACCCCAAAATTTTCCCTCCCATTTTCATCAATATTTTCTCACCATAAGACTCTTGGAGCTCAAGATCAAGTTAGGGTTTGCTCTGCTCCAGACTCCTCCTTGCACTGTTGACCCAAATTAGGGTTTGTGTTTGCACAAAGATGTTTTGACCTAAAGTGCCCAAAATGACTTTCATGCTTCATGTTGGACTCACAAGTTTATCCATACCAAGTTTCAAGCCTGGATTCCAATCTTTGCCCAGTCAATTGGACAGTTGACCTAGAAATCAATTGTATTGGGGAAAAAGTCAACTGTGGTCAATTGACAGTCAAACCTCATGATTTTTGACCCACATCAACATTATGAACTCATATGAACCATTTAGTCAAGTTTGGATCACAATTCCACAAGAAATTTGATCAGATCACCAAAGGGGCAAAATGGTCATTTTTAGGGTTTTGACTGCACAAAGGCAATATTTGACTGTTTGACCTAGCCAATGGCAATTCAAGCTCACATATGGACTCAAGGACTCAATGGCATGGTCTTGACACATTCAACAAGTTCAAAATATCCCAAATACACAAGATTGACAGATGAATTTTCCAGTCAACTGAGCCAAAATTGACTGTATACTGAAAAGTCAAACTTTGACTTTTTGGTCAAAATCAAGTGTCATGATTCATTTTTCATCAAAACATGCCAAATCATGAAGCTTGTTCATCAAGAAACCAAAAATCACAAATTAGGGTTTGAAATGAAGAAATTTCATAACTTAGAAATTTTCTAAGTTATGAAAATTCCTAATTTTTTCCTAACTTTGTCCCATTTTTTCATCAAGATGCATTTGGATTCAAACAAAACTCAAAACATGAAAGTTATATTCCATTGCAAAATCTACAACTTTGATTCACAAAGTTTCCTCAAAAGAAGCTTGTAGCTCAAGTTATGATTTTTGGAACAAGGGTGCAAAACATTCTTAACTTAGAAATTTTTTGACCTATTCTAGGCAGGATTTTGCCTAACTTCATGGCCACTTTTCACATGCTTCCACTTGGAATCTCAACTTGCATTACAAAGATGGATTGTAGTACACATTCCAAGCTTTCCAAATTGTCCAAGAACTTCTCAAACACCCTTGTGGTTAGGGAGAATCGAATTTGTCAATATGGGCAAAAGTCACTTTGATTCATGGCCAAAGGCGTGTTCATAACTTGTGCATTTTCAAACTCAGCATATGCAAGCTACATTACATGCCTCTAATCTCATTTACACTCAAAAATTAAATGCCAATCCATTGTGTTCTAGCTTTTTTTGTTCATATAGTCATTACACAAAGAATTAAGCCTTAATTGGAAAAAGCAATTTATCCATTTTTGTAAAGTTACACTTTATGTCAAATTTGCAATCCAAGAGGTACAATGCATATCTTTGGACACAAGATTCATGGAGATATCACACTGATCAAGAGGGATTGAGGCAGCATACTTGAGAGGCCTAGGGAAGCTTGTAAACCAACTTGCCAAACTTTTCTTAAGATAGAAGAAACATTGCATAACCAACATCATCACACATTTCTGCCAAGACAAGCCTAGAAAAACTTGTTGAACACATTCCAAACATCATAACTGAGCTAAGGCACGACCTAACCACCTTCAAAGCCTCACCATTCACAAAAACACTACTATACTGCACAAAACAGGGCATCCCTGCAGTTTGAGTGGCATAACTCAATCCACTCGTGCGCCTTGGCCAAAACCAGTTCATACACACTCCATACCACCTATACAAACTATCCCAAGCATTGGACACGAACTGTAACACCCCTAACCAACTTTACCATTTTCACTTTTTCTGTTTTGCAGGTTGACTTCCATAGCTTGATTCATTTAGTTTCAAAGCAAGCTAAAGGTTGGAGAAGCATCCCTGAACTTCAAGCAAGTTGTACAAGTCCTCACATTGCACTGAAAGTACCTCCATTGTCATACACGATCCAAGCTGAACAGGTAAGTTCATGGACTTCTATCTCTCAATCTAGGAAGAGTTAGCTTTAGGTTTATGAATGAAAAATGCTCTACTCATGGCCCTGAAGCTACACATATAATCACTTTGCATTTATGTTGTGTTTACTGAGAGAATTTGGAACCTGAACATTAGAAAAAACTTAGGTCAAGAATTAGGGATGGAGAAATTCTCTCTCATTTCTGAGAGTTAAGTCAAGTTTTTTATATGTCTGGATTCGTCTCTTAATGCTCTACATTTTTTGTGTTATGAGTTTTGCTTGAAAGTCTAGGAATCAGGAGTTAGGAAACGCGTGTTGTTATTGTTCAAACAAGTTTGGAGGTTGAAGACAACTCCTCTTGGGCTGGGCCTGAGTTTGATTTTCTTTTTGCACCACATTCTCACACATGCACCCCCTTGGCCCATTGTGTTTTATTTTCATTATTTTTGACTTTTGATTTTTGTTTCTGACTTGTTTATTTTTGTCAAAGCATAAAAAATATTAAAAATATTTTTCTCACATTTTTTCCATTTTATTTGATATTTATTTTGTTTCATTTAGTTTTTATATGTAAATAAATATAATATACTTTTACTTAAAATACTTAAAATAATGCAAATACACTTTATTTTCTGATTTTATTTTATTTTATCTTTTGAAAATATTTTCTTAACAAATATACTTTTTTTGTAAATATTAAATATTTATTCTTTGTACATATTTAATATATTTAGTACATAATATAAGTATATATATTTAGAATATTTAGGATAAAAAATACAAAAATAATACATTTTTCATTTTTATTAATATTTGACCTCAAAAATCACTTTTCACAATATACTTCCTTTTTATTTATTTTTTGTACATAATTAATAAATATTGCGTACATTAAATAATAAATACATTTTATTTAGCAAATTAGGGTTTTGCCCTAAAACATGAAAAATCCAAAAATTAATACCTTTTATTTTTGGTTTATTTGTCACATGAAAAACACTTTTTACATACATCTAAAAAATCATTTTTTGCACCTTGCATATTTATTGTATTTTATTTAATTATTGTGCAATTAAATAATTTGTATAATTCAATTTGGATTGTAATAGCTTAGATTTAAATTTCTTGCTCAATATCCCCATTTGAACATTTGTACCCCCCATCCCATAATTGTGTTGTAATAATTTAGGACCTTTAAATTCCGCATTTAAAAGCTTTCTAAAATATGCCATGATAGAATTAGGGTTTTGTATGCAAAAATCAACCAAAACAATAGTTTGACCTAATTCAAAGATAACAAAGCATGAAAATGAACAACACCAATCACACTTGCACCCTTAGGGTTACTCCACTTGTTGCCTTCAATAATGGGCCATGTTGCATGTTAGGTGTCTTTGGCAAAAACAAAACAATATCAAATGATCATAGTCCCTCGATGACGCTTTCGAAAGTTGCCTAAAAATGATCAAGTCCCTTAAAGGAAAAATTGCCCAAAGACACTTGGCACTATTGCAATCATGGTCTAAACGATGACCCGCGCCCGTCCCGTTCACATCCTAACACAAGATTGTCCACCAAATACGATGGTGGAACAAAATTGTTAAAAGGGTTAAAACATAGAGAAAACCTTTGAGAAATTTATGAGTAGACAACTCTTGGTTACTTGCCAACTTACAAAAACACTTGCCTATTTTTCAAAACCACTTCACAAACACAAACTTTCAAAAACACTGAAAACTTTTCAAAAGATAGTACACCTTTGTATACATCCCAACATGGATCATTACAAAGGTTTCCACCACATTGGCCTCTTTTCAAAACATTTTCAAACCCACACACACACAAAGCACCATTTCAAACAATTGAAAATCAAGGCAAGTTGATCTAAGCAAGTAACTAAGAGCCCATGGATAACCATGGATAGAAAGGGTGCTAATACCTTCCCTTTCTATAATCTACTCCCCGAACCCAAGAAAACATCTCAAAGGTTTTTGCTGTGCTTTTTTAACCTTTCCTTAGGATAAAATAAAAAGTCGGTGGCGACTCTTGCTCAACCGAAACATTTGCGAAAACAAACGCAAAACCTCAAGTCAGTTCTCCCACCGTATCACAAAACTGACGACTCTGCTGGGGACTATTTTTAAAAGTGGAGTAACCTTAGGGCTTAGATCACCCTCTTGCATGACTAATTGTTTGCTTTTGATTGCTTTATATCTTGGTTCTCTTGTTTGGGCTTGAAATCCTACACCCGGATTTGGGGAAACATTCATAGATAGCAATACGTTGTGGAAACTGTGCGGGGTATACCGACACGGTTGAAGCAATAGCTATATTAGTACGACATATTTGTGAGTACCGGTAACCCTTGAGTTCAATCAAGGAGAGTACGGGGCCGCTGAGTGATGTCACTAAGCACTAATGACCTAGAACCTTACTTGACCATCTTGGCCTTTCATTAGGGGTAATGAGATGACCGGCTTTGGTGCAGTCCGAAGTTGGTAGATACTCGATACTACACTCATTGAGGGTTGTTTTCTTGGGATATTTTGGTCGCTAGTTAAGTGGCTAAACCAAAACAATGAACATGGAAAACAATCAAATGATATTGAGCTCCTTAGAACCCGGTTACTATTTATAGGACAGGTTTTTAAGCCAACTACACTCAAGAGGGTACTTACCTATGAAACCCCATGCAAGCCTGAAACTAGGGTTTTGTGTGAATTGCTTGTACATATGTTTGTGCATACATCATGAGCATCATGAAGCATCATATGCATTCACTAACCATTTCAAGGGTTTAGATCTTCATCTTTGTTCTTGTTTTATAGGTCGTGGAAATTCTTCGCAGGAAAACTATCCAAGTCAACCTTGTGAGAATCCCTCCTCAACTCAAGGAGCTCACATCCAGAATTCTCGAAAGCTCTCCCTTCAGTGAAAGACATGGTAGACTGCTCATCCTAGTCAACACCAGCATTGAAGAGGACATGGTAAAGTTGTTGTTCCAGTTCTTTGACCCCCTTCACCACTGTTTCACATTCCCCGACTACCAATTGGTGCCCACTTTGGAGGAATTTTCTCAACTCTTGAGAATTCCTATTCTTAATCAACTACCCTACAACAGTACGGAAAAAGAGCCAAAGCCTGAAGATGTTGCTCAAGCACTACACTTGCAACCATCTGACATCAAGGGGCATTGGGAAACTAGAAGCGGTGTCAAAGGCTTCTTAGGAAAATTCTTGTTTGAGAAGGCACAAGAGTGTTGCAATTTATTGGATCTACAAGCCTTTGAAGAAATTGTGGCACTCCTCATTTATGGGTTGGTCCTGTTCCTAAATCCTGAACAGCTTATAGATGTCAACGCCGTCAAGATCTTCTTATCCAGAAATCTAATACCAACATTGCTTGGGGACATTCTTCACTCATTTTACACACGAACAATGAGAAAGAGGGGTGTTCTCAGGTGTTGTACTCCTCTCCTTGCAAGGTGGTTTATTTTGCACCTTCCACAACCTGTCTTGAAGAATGACCAAGGCTTAAGGTGGTCACAACGATTGATGACCCTCACTCACTCTGATGTACATTGGTGTTCTCGGTCCAGAGAAAATGTCATCATCGTCGATCATTGTGGAGAGTTCCCTAATGTTCCATTGCTTGGCATTAGAGGAGGCATTACCTACAACCCTTGTCTAGGTTTGAGACAATTTGGATATGCACGGAGGGATGGCCCTCATGACATGCTGATTCCTGACCTAGTTTTTAACTTCGACAACGATGCGCAAGGACTTCGCCAAAGATTCATCAGAGCTTGGAGGATGCCTAACAAGGTAGACAGCAAGACACTGGGGCACAAGAACTGCATCCCTCTTGAGCCTTATCTCAAGTGGGTACGAACTCGAGCCCAGAGTCTAATGATGCCTTACCCTCATGTTCTCCCTGTGATTAAAGAGCCCGTTAAGGAAGGAGAGGTTCCCTACACCATCCTGTATCCTGACATGCCAACATCGTGGGAGGAGATGCAGAAGAGTTGGATCCAACTCAAGGAGGAACATAACACTTTTGAAGCCAGCTTCTACGCCAGTGAGAAGAAGGTTTTAGAGCTTACCCGCCGACTCCATGAGGAAGAGACCCTCAACACCTACATCGCACCAAAGAGGATGCGCAACGTCTTTTTACCTTGAGAAGTTTTTTGTAATATTTGGCCCATGGGGCATTTATGTACTGACAGATTTCTTCTTATTAATATGACGTGCGTTCTCTTTGTTTGCAACAATTTTGAATTTTATAAATCCTTGAATGAATTGCATAAACAAGCATATCATTCATCATACGCATAAGCAGGTCTCCACACCAGGTTTCCTTATCTTTCTGCTGTTTATTTCAGTAAGATGGATCTCGAACAGACGGTCAAAGACTTGCAGTCTCAAAACTCACAGTTTCAGCATCTCCTGATGACCTTGGCAAAGGGTCAGGAGGATCTAAAGACCCTGCTTGGGAACAAAGAGCAAGTGAAAAAGAAGAAGAGAAGAGTGGGGGTGGCTACCCTGGGGAGAAGGTTTGAGGGTGAAGCCAGAAGAGTTCTTGAATTTCCCTCTGCATCGGAAGAGGGAACCAGTAAAGGGAAAGGGGCCGCGGTACCTTCCGAATCCGAAGATGAAGAAGAAGAGGCTGAAGAAGACGAAGACTACTCAGAACAACAATACCCGCCCGCCGATGATAAGTACAAAAACTTGGAAGACAGGTTGGCAGCTATGGAGCTGCAGAGAGTTCTCGGCTTAGATTTCGAAGATTTGGGATTAATTGTTGGAATTGTGATCCCCCCGAAGTTCAAAGTGCCAATTTTTGCAAGATATGACGGGCTGTCTTGCCCAAAAATGCATCTAAGGTCGTATGTCCTAAGAATCCAACCTCACACTTCCGACAGAAATCTTTGGGTGCACTTCTTTCAAGATAGCCTGTCTGGCACTCAGCTAGACTGGTTTTACAAGCTGGAAAGGTCAGAGATACATAGTTGGGAGGATCTGGCAGCTGCTTTTTATCGCCAATATCAGTATAACTCTGACTTGGCTCCAACCCGTACTCAGCTACAGGGTATGGGGATGGCCTCAGGCGAGGGATTCAAGGAGTACGCCCAGAAGTGGCGCGATCTGGCCGGAATAGTGCAGGCACCTCTTTCTGATAGAGAACTTGTTGATATGTTCCTGGGGACCCTGTCTGGTCCATTCTTTAACCATCTGATCGGTAGCTCTTCCGCAGGGTTTACTGAATTAATTCTGACTGGCGAGCGGGTAGAATCCGGTATCAAGAATGGGAAGATTCAGAAGGATGCCTCTGCATCTACAATTCCTAAGAAATCATTTCCAGCGAAGAAAGAAACAGCTGCTGTGTATTCTCAGAGAAGAGCGGGGAAGACTGAGCGTCGGCCGACTGTGGGGGCTGTGATGATCCAAAATCCATCAAATGATCAGCCTCGTTATAACCAGTCCAGCCCAAATCAGCAACGGGTGGAACGGCCGCAACGGCAGTTCACCCGCATCAATATGACGATGTCGCAAGTTCTTCCCCATCTGTTGAAGTTGAATCTCGCCACTATCAAAGAGGCACCAAAAAATGTGAACACATCTTCTCCGCATTATCATCCCAATGCTAAATGCGCCTACCATTCTGACAGTGTCGGGCACGACACCAACGATTGTTGGGCACTTAAGCATAAAATCCAAGACTTGATAGAGGCGAAGGAGGTTGAGTTCGATGCTCCAGAGAAGCCAAACGTGATATCGGCTCCGATGCCGAAGCATGGTCGAAATGTCCATGCTATTGAGGAAGATTTGTATGTTTCTGATGTCAATGACCTGATAACTCCGCTGTTAACCATCAAGTTAAATCTGCTAAGGGCCGGGATTTTCCCGGGATGCAAAGAAGATTGCTACTGTTGTTACTCCCTACCAATTGACTTCCCGTTACTGAAGAAAGGAATCCAAGGCCTGATGGACAGTCAACAAATTCTGTTTGAAAAAGTTCCTGCTATTCCAACCCCTACTGAAGATGTTTCAATTATCACCATTCACGCCAATCTTTCCAAGGCCGTCAAAAAGCCTGTTAAGATTACATCAGCTACAAAGTATGTTCCTCTGAAGATAACTATGCCAGGGCCTGTCCCCTACAGTTCTGAAAAATCAATACCATGGAATTACGGTGGAGAAATCTACTACCATGGTATTAAACAAGTTGAAGTAATCGAAGGAAGCTCTGATGAAGAAGATGCCAGCATTGGAAACATTGTCGGCACAAGCAAGATCACCCGAAGTGGGAGAATATTTTCTCCAGAGATTGCCCCCCCAAAGGCAATCTTTGGACCCTCATCTGCTGCCAAAGTTATTCCTGCACCGATAAAACTTTCCGCGAAAACTCCGTTGATTGAAGATGTTATTATTCCTATTGTTGTCCCTCCTACTTCTGCTGATAAAGGGAAAGGGATCCAAGATGATATCGTCAGGACGAGGGCTCAACCTTTGGTCATCCCGGAAACCTCTAAGAAAGAGATGGAGGAGATCCTGAAGATAATTAAAAAGAGTGATTATGACGTGGTAGAGAAACTGGGGCAAACCCCCTCGAAAATCTCCATGTTAGCATTGCTACTTTGTTCAGAAGCGCACGCCAAAGCATTGATAAAATTCCTGAAGACAGCCCATGTGCCCCAGGAAACCTCTGCCGACCAATTCCAAGACTGTGTAGCCAGTCTTACAGCATACAACGGTTTAGGTTTCTCTGATGCTAACCTAACCTCAAAAGGAAGAAAGCACAACGACGCCTTACATGTGTCAGTAGAATGCCAAGGAACTACCCTGGCCCATGTTCTAGTCGACACTGGTTCTTCCCTGAATGTGCTGCCTAAGAAGGCCCTCGACCGATTAGATTGCGAAGGCTTGGAGTTAAGGCCAAGTAATATCATTGTAAGGGCATTTGACGAGTCGAATAGAATGGTACATGGGGAGGTAGACATTCCCATTAAGGTTGGCACAGAGGTGTTCCCCTCAACTTTCTATGTGATGGACATCCGTCCGTCGTACTCTTGCTTATTGGGGAGACCATGGATACACAATGCCGGGGCAGTCACTTCTTCCCTACATCAAATGTTGAAGTACCCTGTCAAAGGAAAGATCATAACCGTCCACGGTGAAGAGGAATATATGATCAGCCACCTGAACTCCTTTCGGTATGTAGAGGTAGAGGGTGAATTCATTGAGACACCATTCCAGCACTTCGAGGAAGTCTCTCCTGAAGTAGAAGTAGAAAAAGTGGTAGCTGAGGTACCAAAGCAGATGGCCAGGATGGCATCTCTAAAAGACGCGAAGGCCGCAATGAAGGAAGGAAAGAGCTCAACATGGGGGCAGTTGTCAGATATTCCTCACAAAACAGACAAGTTAGGATTAGGATTCACTGCTGCGGGGCAGAAAGCTATGCGCCGCTCAAAGATTGAAAGAGCACCCATCAAGATCTCTCCTTATGGGATCAATGCTTTGGAAGGTGAAGACGAATAGGCCAACATTTAAGATTGGATCTACCCCAACCATCAAAGGGGGACTACGCAACTGGGAGGCAAAGGACTTTGTCCCCATTACTTTTATTAATCAGTAATTATCTATCAAACATTTCTTGTGGTCTGTAATAATTACTTTTGAACAATCCGTACACTACTTTTTCACCTCATGCCTTGCCCGGGGTATATAGGTCCATTTGTAAGGGTTTTGATTATCTTCATATCCATATGCCATGTTTAATGATTCATTGGACGTTTTTCATTGATAAACTGCTGTGTTCATTTTCTTTCCTTTTTACATTTTTTGTTTAAGGATGGATATCCCTTACACACACCCACACTCACAAATGCAGGTACCCATCCACTCTGGATTCTATGGGTGACTATTCTGCTATGTCCTTCAATAACTCTAAAGATCTGGTCAATCAGGCTGAGTATGAATATGACGAAGGTTGTGAAGTACCAGGAGAGCTAGCCAGACTTTTACAGCAAGAGGAAAGGGCCATCTTACCTCACGAAGAGTTGTTGGAAACTGTCAACTTAGGAACGGAGGAAGACCGGAAGGAAGTACAAGTGGGTGCCAATTTGGAACCAAGTGTCAAGGAGCGCCTGATACAGTTGTTAAATGAATACGTTGAAATCTTCTCCTGGTCTCATGAAGACATGCCGGGTTTAGACACAGACATCGTGGTTCACCGTCTCCCCACCAGAGAGGATTGTCCACCGATCAAGCAAAAAGTCCGCCGAATGAGGCCCAACATGTCTGAGAAGATTAAAGCAGAAGTAATGAAACAATTCAACGCTGGCTTTCTGGTTGTTACATCCTATCCATAATGGGTTGCTAACATTGGCCAGTTTCTAAAAAAGATGGCAAGGTCAGAATGTGTGTGGACTACCGGGATTTGAATAGGGTCAGCCCCAAAGATGATTTTCCGCTACCGCACATTAACATTTTGATCGACAACACAGCTCAACACAAAGTGTTTTCCTTCATGGATGGATTCTCGGGCTACAACCAGATTAAAATGGCCCCCGAGGACATGGAGAAAACAACCTTTGTTACACAATGGGGTACGTTCTGTTACAAGGTGATGCCATTCGGACTGAAGAACGCAGGGGCAACTTATCAACGCGCCATGGTAGCTTTATTTCATGAGATCGAAGTTTACGTAGACGATATGATAGCTCGGTCACAAACAGAGGAGGAACACCTTGAGCATCTAGAAAAGCTGTTTTCCAGGTTGAAAGAGTACAAACTCAGGCTGAATCCAAGTAAGTGTACTTTTGGAGTTAGGTCTGGTAAACTTCTAGGGTTTATTGTCAGCAACAAAGGCATTGAGGTCGATCCAGCAAAAGCGAAAGCAATACAAGAGATGCCTGCTCCCCGTACTGAAAAGGAGGTTAGAGGGTTCTTGGGGCGCTTAAACTATATTGCCAGATTCATCTCTCATCTGACTTCTACCTGTGAGCCAATTTTCAAATTATTAAAGAAAGATCAGGTAGTCAAATGGAACGACGATTGCCAAGCTGCTTTTGATAAGATCAAGGAGTATTTGCTAGAACCTTCTATTCTGATGCCACCCGTCGAAAGAAGACCATTGATCATGTATCTGACCGTCTTGGATAACTCAATGGGGTGTGTTTTGGGCCAGCATGACGAGTCTGGTCAAAAAGAGCATGTTATTTATTACCTTAGAAAAAAGTTTACCGACTGTGAGACTCGCTACTCACTGCTCGAGAAAACTTGCTGCGCTTTGGTATGGGCTGCTCGCCGACTAAGGCAGTATATGATGACTCATACCACCTTGTTGATTTCCAAAATGGATCCTATCAAGTATATCTTCGAGAAGCCTGCTTTATCTGGAAGAATAACTAGATGGCAAATGATCCTAACTGAGTATGACATCCAGTACACCACTCAAAAAGCTATAAAAGGGAGTGTACTAGCTGATCATCTAGCTCATCAAGCTATTGAAGATTATCAATCCATGAGATTTGACTTCCCAGATGAAGACATCATGAATTTAGACAACATTGAAGGTAACGGACCGTATGACGGACCCGAAAAGGGATCCCGATGGACCCTGTACTTTGATGGTGCTTCAAATGCACTTGGAAACGGTATCGGTGCGGTACTCATTTCCTCGGAAGGTTGTCACACACCTTTCACGGCCCGAATTTGCTTCAGCTGCACAAACAACATGGCGGAATATGAAGCTTGCATCTTTAGTCTCAAGGCTGCTATAGACTTGGGGATCAAATCTTTGATCGTATTTGGGGACTCGGCTTTGGTTATCAGTCAAATCAAAGGAGAGTGGGATACCAAACATCCTAATCTTATCCCATACAAAGAACATGTCCTAACATTGTTGCCTCATTTCGAGCAAATTACCTTCGAGCATTTCCCGCGAGAAGAGAATCAGCTAGCAGATGCTCGGGCAACAATGTCTTCTATGTTTAAACTCAACTGGGATAACGAGGCTCCCCAAATCACCATCGAGCGAATGGATGAACCTGTGCATTGTCACGAGATTAATACCGAAGAAGTAGTGGAACAACCCTGGTTTCACGAAATCAAAAGGTATCTCCAGACCAGAGAATATCCCGAAGGAGCCTTTGTAAATGACAAGATGTTCCTAAGGAAATTTGCTGCCAAGTTCTTCCTGAGCAATGGCATCCTCTATAAGCGCAACCATAATTGTGTTTTACTCCGATGCGTAGACAAAGCTGAAGCAGAATTAATCATGACCGAGATACACAGCGGTACATTTGGCACCCATTTGAGTGGGCATACTATGGCTAAGAAGATCCTAAGGGCGGGCTATTACTGGTCTACCATGGAAGCAGATTTCCATCAGCATTCCCGTACCTGCCACAAATGTCAAGTCTACGCTGACAAGATTCATATTCCTCTGGTTCCTCTCAACGTGCTGACAGCTCCTTGGCCATTTGCAATGTGGGGCATTGATATGATTGGAGAGATCAAGCCCACGGCATCCAACGGACATCGCTTCATCCTGGTTTCCATTGACTACTTCACCAAATGGGTTGAAGCAGCTTCCTTCGCCTCTGTTACTAAAAATGTGGTTGCCTGCTTCATCAAGAAAAGCCTCATATGCCGGTATGGTGTTCCGGACAGGATCATCACGGACAACGGTACAAATCTGAATAATACTATAATCACCGCATTATGCGAACAGTTCAAGATTTATCATCACAATTCATCTCCCTATCGGCCGAAGATGAACGGTGTTGTTGAAGCTGCGAACAAAAACATTAAGAAGATCATTCAGAAAATGACAGTCACTTACAAGGAATGGCATGAGATGTTACCGTTTGTTCTGCATGGATACCGTACGACAGCACGTACTTCAACTGGGGCAACCGCATTTTCTTTGGTATATGGCATGGAAGCTGTCCTGCCCATGGAAGTTTAGATTCCTTCTCTAAGGATTATGAAGGACGCATGTTTGAATGAAGATGATTGGATTCAGACCCGACTTGATTAACTCCATTTGATCGACGAGAAGCGACTCGCCGCTGTCTGCCATGGTCAAACGTATCAAAAACGGATGATCAAGGCTTTCAACAAGAAGGTCAGACGTCAAGTATATCAAGTCGGAGATCTCGTAATCAAGCGGATTATCCTGCCGCAAAGTGATCCCAGGGGCAAATGGACTCCTACATACGAAGGACCATTTGTGATCAAGAGCGTATTTTCTGGTGGTGCAATGATTCTGACCACCATGGACGGCGGCGATTTGCCGCACCCTGCGAACGCGGACATAGTCAAAAGATACTACGCATAAATAACTCGACAAGTCGAAAACCCGAAAGGGCGGCTTGGGCAAAAATGGGTATCCCGGTGGACCGAAAACCCGAAAGGGCGGTTCAGGCAACAATTAGGGATAAAACAAAAAAAATGTGTACACCCGGCAAGTTGAAAACTCGAAAGGGCAGCTTGGGCAAAAAGGGGTTTCCCGGTGGATCGAAAACCCGAAAGGGCGATTCAGGCAAAAGTTAGGGAATTAAAGCGTATGACTATGTCTCGTCGGATCACTTTAAGGATAATCTCTTCATCAACCAGCTCCAAGCTTCTGATCAATCCAGTCATCGGCAGACGAAGCATTGAATGGACAGATATTCAGAGTTATGAAGGCTATAGCAGAATGGAATCCCATGGAGCTGTTTCACATAGCCATCTTTCTTTTGTATAAATTTTTCAATACTTACGACGACATCCTCTTACTAGGATGACTGTCTCCTTTGTACAAATATACTCATAGAAAGTTAATACAAATACTTTTCCAAATACAGAAATTTGCGTTGTCTTCCTTTTCTCTTTTCTTTTGCACTTATGTTTTATTTAAGAAACGTCCAATGTTTTGTTAAATAGGCATATGCATTTGAACATAATCATTTCCTTATGAATCAAGAAAGATGATTACTGATAGGTTGAAGGTGCAGATAGATATCCTGATGCCCTTTCAGAAGAAATCCCGAGCAGATTTGAAATCCAAACTCCTCAGTCAGAACTTAATTCCTTAAACGGAGTTAAACTTCAGGATCCTCAGCAGAGAAAGCTTTCTCAAAACTGATCTCCCCAGCCGAAGGGCCTCCCAGAACTCAGTTCCCCTCAGAGTCAAATTCAGAATCCCCAGTGGAGCCTTAAAAATCTGAAAATCCAATCCCCAGCAAGAACTAAAAATTCCAACCATCAACCACCAGCGGTACCAGACTAACAGTCTTTCTCCCCACATAGACACCATCCCACCAAACTGAAGATTCTTAGGTCACACCTCTCCAGCATGAGTCTATTAAGTTCTGAACTCCCCAATAGAGATCTTCAGAAATTCTCATTTCCCGCAAGTCACCAAGGAATGCCTGTTCCCCAGCAGTGGTTCTAGGATCACTCAACAATTGAAGATTTTGCATTTCCCTAAGCAAAGTGAAGGTTCATTCTCAGTTCCTCACGGGATAATCAGATATTCCCCAGTGAAGATCTCCTCAAGACAAGAATCCCCAGAAGATTGGTATACAACCCAAGCTCCTATTTCTCCAGCAGTAGTCCACATAGATGTCTCCTCTTCAGCAATCAAAGATTCTTGCCCTCCCCTGCAGCAGTCACGAATTATTTTCCCCAGCAGCAGTCAAGATTCTTTTGTCTCCAGCCATCCAAGATTCATTTATCCTCAGCAAGACAGCTCTTCAGCTTACATGCGCATGCATTTACATTCATATCATAAACATTGATACAACACATATTGCATCATACATTTCATGCAACATAGTTTTGTGTTTAGCTAACATTTTGTCATTTTTAGGATAAGAATAAAAGGCTATCATTAACAATTATTCAAGATGCAGTTTTACACGGACTCATCATCAGGAAACCTTACACCGGTTTCTTCCTCAACTTTTGAAAACAGCTTACGGACGCTTCCCATCAACGGATGCTGCTCTATTGCTTATTCAACTTCAAGACTTATGAAAACAGTTCACGGGTTCTCCAGTAACGGATGTTAACCTATCGCTTGTTCAGATTCTTCAACCTCTGAAAACAGTTTACGGATTTTCCAGTAACGGATGTCAATCTATCGCTTGTTCAGACTCAACTTGTGAAAACAGCTTACGGACGCTTCCCATCAACGGATGCTGCTCTATTGCTTATTCAACTTCAAGACTTCTGAAAACAATTCACGGGTTCTCCAGTAACGGATGTTAACCTATCGCTTGTTCAGATTCTTCAACCTATGAAAACAGTTTACGGATTCTCCAGTAACGGATGTCAATCTATCGCTTGTTCAGGCTCAACTTGTGAAAACAGCTTACGGACGCTTCCCATCAACGGATGTTGCTCTATTGCTTATTCAACTTCAAGACTTCTGAAAACAGTTCACGGGTTCTCCAGTAACGGATGTTAACCTATCGCTTGTTCAGATTCTTCAACCTTTGAAAACAGTTTACGGATTCTCCAAACACGGATACCAATCTATTGCTTATTCAAGACCTCCCAATTCGGAGATGTTCCAAGACTGGACATCTTTCTGATACTCATTCCAGATGGCATCTTTAAGCCCATTCCCGACAAGATTCAATCACCCCTCTAGATGGCATCTTTAAGCCCATCTCCAAATGGCATCTTTAAGCCCATCTCCAAATGGCATCTCTAAGCCCATTCCCGCATCCATCGTTCTGACGAGTGCAAATTTAAGGGCACTCTAGTGTCCAATCTCCTTTTACCTTCGAGACGCGAAAGGAAAACCTGCCAATCTAACTCTTCAGGTGCAAGAAGATTGAACAGGGGCAACTGTTGTACCCCAAAATTTGCCCTCCTATTTTCATCAATATTTTCTCACCACAAGACTCTTGGAGCTCAAGATCAAGTTAGGGTTTGCTATGCTCCAGACTCCTCCTTGCACTGTTGACCCAAATTAGGGTTTGTGTTTGCACAAAGATGTTTTGACCTAAAGTGCCCAAAATGACTTTCATGCTTCATGTTGGACTCACAAGTTTATCCATACCAAGTTTCAAGCCTGGATTCCAATCTTTGCCCAGTCAATTGGACAGTTGACCTAGAAATCAGCTGTATTGGGGAAAAAGTCAACTGTGGTCAATTGACAGTCAAACCTCATGATTTTTGACCCACATCAACATTATGAACTCATATGAACCATTTGGTCAAGTTTGGATCACAATTCCACAAGAAATTTGATCAGATCACCAAAGGGGCAAAATGGTCATTTTTAGGGTTTTGACTGCACAAAGGCAATTTTTGACTGTTTGGCCTAGCCAATGGCAATTCGAGCTCACATATGGACTCAAGGACTCAATGGCATGGTCTTGACACATTCAACAAGTTCAAAATATCCCAAATACACAAGATTGACAGATGAATTTTCCAGTCAACTGAGCCAAAATTGACTGTATACTGAAAAGTCAAACTTTGACTTTTTGGTCAAAATCAAGTGTCATGATTCATTTTTCATCAAAACATGCCAAATTATGAAGCTTGTTCATCAAGAAACCAAAAATCACAAATTAGGGTTTGAAATGAAGAAATTTCATAACTTAGAAATTTTCTAAGTTATGAAAATTCCTAATTTTTTCCTAACTTTGTCCCATTTTTTCATCAAGATGCATTTGGATTCAAAAAAAACTCAAAACATGAAAGTTATAGTCCATTGAAAAATATACAACTTTGATTCACAAAGTTTACTCAAAAGAAGCTTGTAGCTCAAGTTATGATTTTTGGAACAAGGGTGCAAAATATTCTTAACTTAGAAATTTTTTAACCTATTCTAGGCAGGATTTTTGCCTAACTTCATGGCCACTTTTCACATGCTTCCACTTGGAATCTCAACTTGTATTACAAATATGGATTGTAGTACACATTCCAAGCTTTCAAAATTGTCCAAGAACTTCTCAAACACCCTTGTGGTTAGGGAGAATCGAATTTGTCAATATGGGCAAAAGTCACTTTGATTCATGGCCAAAGGCATATTCATAACTTGTGCATTTTCAAACTCAGCATATGCAAGCTACATTACAGGCCTCTAATCTCATTTACACTCAAAAATTAAATGCCAATCCATTGTGTTCTAGCTTTGTTTTGTTCATATAATCATTACACAAAGAATTAAGCCTTAATTGGAAAAAGCAATTTATCCATTTTTGTAAAGTTACACTTTATGTCAAATTTGCAATCCAAGAGGTACAATGCATATCTTTGGACACAAGATTCATGGAGATATCACACTGATCAAGAGGGATTGAGGCATCATACTTGAGAGGCCTAGGGAAGCTTGTAAACCAACTTGCCAAACTTTGCTTAAGATATAAGAAACATTGCATAACCAACATCATCACACATTTCTGCCAAGACAAGCCTAGACAAACTTGTTGAACACATTCCAAACATCATAACTGAGCTAAGGCACGACCTAACCACCTTCAAAGCCTCACCATTCACAAAAACACTACTGTACTGCACAAAACAGGGCATCCCTGCAGTTTGAGTGGCACAACTCAATCCACTCGTGCGCCTTGGCCAAAACCAGTTCATACACACTCCATACCACCTATACAAACTATCCCAAGCATTGGACACGAACTGTAACACCCCTAACCAACTTTACCATTTTCACTTTTTCTGTTTTGCAGGTTGACTTCCATAGCTTGATTCATTTAGTTTCAAAGCAAGCTAAAGGTTGGAGAAGCATCCCTGAACTTCAAGCAAGCTGTACAAGTCCTCACATTGCACTGAAAGTACCTCCATTGTCATACACAATCCAAGCTGAACAGGTAAGTTCATGGACTTCTATCTCTCAATCTAGGAAGAGTTAGCTTTAGGTTTATGAATGAAAAATGCTCTACTCATGGCCCTGAAGCTACACATATAATCACTTTGCATTTATGTTGTGTGTACTGAGAGAATTTGGAACCTGAACATTAGAAAAAACTTAGGTCAAGAATTAGGGATGGAGAAATTCTCTCTCATTTCTGAGAGTTAAGTCAAGTTTTTTATATGTCTGGATTCGTCTCTTAATGCTCTACATTTTTTGTGTTATAAGTTTTGCTTGAAAGTCCAGGAATCAGGAGTTAGGAAACGCGTGTTGTTGTTGTTCAAACAAGTCTGGAGGTTGAAGACAACTCCTCTTGGGCTGGGCTTGAGTTTGATTTTCTTTTTGCACAACATTCTCACACATGCACCCCCTTGGCCCATTGTGTTTTATTTTCATTATTTTTGACTTTTGATTTTTGTTTCTGACTTGTTTATTTTTGTCAAAGCATAAAAAATATTAAAAATATTTTTCTCACATTTTTTCGATTTTATTTGATATTTATTTTGTTTCATTTAGTTTTTATATGTAAATAAATATAATATACTTTTACTTAAAATACTTAAAATAATGCAAATACACTTTATTTTATGATTTTATTTTATTTTATCTTTTGAAAATATTTTCTTAACAAATATACTTTTTTTGTAAATATTAAATATTTATTCTTTGTACATATTTAATATATTTAGTACATAATATAAGTATATATATATTTAGAATGTTTAGGATAAAAAATACAAAAATAATACATTTTTCATTTTTATTAATATTTGACCTCAAAAATCACTTTTCACAATATACTTCCTTTTTATTTATTTTTTGTACATAATTAATAAATATTGCATACATTAAATAATAAATACATTTTATTTAGCAAATTAGGGTTTTGCCCTAAAACATGAAAAATCCAAAAATTAATACCTTTTATTTTTATTTTATTTGTCACATGAAAAACACTTTTTACATACATATAAAAAATCATTTTTTGCACCTTGCATATTTATTGTATTTTATTTAATTATTGTGCAATTAAATAATTTGTATAATTCAATTTGGATTGTAATAGCTTAGATTTAAATTTCTTGCTCAATATCCCCATTTGAACATTTGTACCCCCCATCCCATAATTGTGTTGTAATAATTTAGGACCTTTAAATTCCGCATTAAAAAGATTTCTAAAATATGCCATGATAGAATTAGGGTTTTGTATGCAAAAATCAACCAAAACAATAGTTTGACCTAATTCAAAGATAACAAAGCATGAAAATGAACAACAACAATCACACTTGCACCCTTAGGGTTACTCCACTTGTTGCCTTCAATAATGGGCCATGTTGCATGTTAGGTGTCTTTGGCAAAAACAAAACAATATCAAATGATCATAGTCCCTCGATGACGCTTTCGAAAGTTGCCTAAAAATGATCAAGTCCCTTAAAGGAAAAATTGCCCAAAGACACTTGGCACTATTGCAATCATGGTCTAAACGATTACCCGCGCCCGTCCCGTTCACATCCTAACACAAGATTGTCCACCAAATACGATGGTGGAACAAAATTGTTAAAAGGGTTAAAACATAGAGAAAACCTTTGAGAAATTTAGGAGTAGACAACTCTTGGTTACTTGCCAACTTACAAAAACACTTGCCTATTTTTCAAAACCACTTCACAAACACAAACTTTCAAAACAACTTTCAAAAACATTGAAAACTTTTCAAAAGATAGTACACCTTTGTATACATCCCAACATGGATCATTACAAAGGTTGCCACCACATTGGCCTATTTTCAAAACATTTTCAAACCCACACACACACAAAGCACCATTTCAAACAATTGAAAATCAAGGCAAGTTGATCTAAGCAAGTAACTAAGAGCCCATGGATAACCATGGATAGAAAGGGTGCTAATACCTTCCCTTTCTATAATCTACTCCCCGAACCCAAGAAAACATCTCAAAGGTTTTTGCTATGATTTTTTAACCTTTCCTTAGGATAAAATAAAAAGTCAGTGGCGACTCTTGCTCAACCGAAACATTTGCGAAAACAAACGCAAAACCTCAAGTCAGTTCTCCCACCGTATCACACCAGCTCTCCCTGGTAGCCAAGAAACCGGAGGGAATATCAAGAATCCCATCTCCTCGACGAGACAATTGTTCTCGACGAGGGAAGCACAACTTTTCTCCACCACCATCACCGAGCTAGAGCGACGAGGAAGGCCCCTGCGGTCCATTTTCTCGGGCTATCATGGATGCTCCCCTCTCTATCGAACTAGAAAAACCCCAAACTTGGGAACATATGATGGGATAACTGACCCCGATGAGCACATCGAACACATTGACGCCCTGCTCAACTACGGAGGAGTTATGGGCGCTATTAAGTGCATGTTGTTCCCAATAACTCTGAGAAAAGGAGCAATGTCTTGGTACAAAAACCTCCCCAACGAATCCATCAGCTCATGGAAGCAGTTGGGGAAGATGTTCTCAAGGCACTTCACTATCTCTCGTCGTCATCCGAAGACAGAGGCCTCGCTAAAAGCGATCATACAAGGAAAAGAAGAATATCTTCGAGCATACATTGAGAGGTTCAACAGAGAATCCATCCAGGTCTCCAAGACTGACAATATGAAAAACTTGCTCCAGCTAAGGATGCACCCCTGCAGCGATTTTGCCAAAGTAGTTGGCATAGAAAGACCGCTAACACTAGACGTCCTCCTCCTTAAAGCCCGTGTGTACATCCAGTACGAGGAGAAAGTGACCGCAAATTATGCTCGGCATCGCAGCAGAAATGACCTCACCAGCCTCCCTGACGAGAGAAGTGCATAAACAAACCATGTTCCTCGCGAACACAACTGCTCAGCAGGCACATGTTCCCCGCGAACACAACCGCTCAACAAGCACATGTTCCCCGCGAACACAACTACCAAGCATGCACATGTTCTCCGCGAACACAGCTGCCGAGCAGGCACATGTTCCCCGCAAACACAATTGCTCAGCAGACACATGTTCCCCGCAAACACAACTACCGAGCAAGCATACGTACTCCACGAACACTCCATCCTAGAAGGCACATGTTCCCCGCGAACACAACTTCTCAACAGGCACATGTTCCCCATGA
Organism: Vicia faba; assembly: GCA_948472305.1. Classification (NCBI taxonomy): domain Eukaryota; kingdom Viridiplantae; phylum Streptophyta; class Magnoliopsida; order Fabales; family Fabaceae; genus Vicia; species Vicia faba. Next base: position 1,089,759,562 of record OX451740.1, read on the forward strand.
ACACAACTGCCAAGCAAACATACATTCTCCCCGAACGCAACACTGAGCAGATATCTTGTCGAAACTTGCGAGCACAAATAAGAGAGGCGGATCAAGTCTGTTATCCAAGAGATATTATTGTGTCTGGGTGAAAACGAAAATGGGGCATACTATCTCAAAAACTTGCACGGGGAACAACTTGCTCGATATTGAAACACCGAAAAACTAAGGAAATATTATAGTTTAAACACTGATACAGTCGGCGTGTCTCATCGAAACAATGAACACAGTTTATCTGACCACATATGTATGCCCAGGTACAAGCATGATATTCCAAATTAAACAAAGAGGCAATGCTTCACTCTTTTAACGAGTAGATTCTTAGCCCGACGTGGAAAACTCAAACGAGCTCCACTATCGTTGTAGCACGACGGCATAACACCCAGTTCACGATGGGAAGTTCAGGCCGCCGAGTTCGGGCCCTTAAAACGAGACCTGAGTTCCGGCCCATGCCAGATAATCACCCTGGCCGTTCGACCAATCATCCACACTGGCAGACTCAAATACTAACAAGCAAACCCTGAAACTCTTAATTAAAATAAAACGTCTCAAAAAGACAAGCATATGCACAAACCTAATAAATAATAATATACCACGTGCGAGCATGTCCTCGTAAAGATCACAAAACATCCCCGTTGCGAACAAAAAGTGCCAACAACATGTTTTTCTCCTCGGCGCACGGGTTGGCTCTAAGTTATCACTCTTATTCCTAGAAGCAACGACTTAGGGGCTACTGTTCTAGACTGGCCCAACGACTAGAGTGGACCCATCCTATACTCCACCTTCAGCATGATTCGTACGACCATGGCCCAAAGTCTCCCTCCCTCTATCGCACACCACCAGTCAATTGTCCTCCTAGGCCAGCGAGACCGATAGCATCCAACGGACACTTCTTTGTCTGCCCAACATCAAGTCGGCCAGACAACCAGGAACCGACTAGATCATTTCCTGTAACCTACCTCCTCCTCGGAACCAACGACTAGTTGTGGAATCTCTGCCTGGTTTGACCGAGTCCTGGCAGTTCTTATTTTCACGGACTCGAATATCTAGGCCTAAAAATAGGAACCAATGGCTACGCGTCAGAGATATTATATAAACCCTCACACTTGTGAGGGCCAGGTATCCAATATTCATCTCTGAAACTCTAACACTTTGCTTGTACCGCTTTTCTCCCACAGTTACTTGATCGTCGGAGTTCCTTGCAAGTACAATCCTCCTTTTTCTTCAACTTTTTAGCCCGTCAAAGATCATCATCCGACCAGCTTGCAGGTTCTGATTAACCGATAAAATCAATAAATAACAATTTTTTTTAGATTCATTAAATAATTGATATATCTGATATAAAATAATGGCTAGATACATCATTTATTCAATAAATTTATAAAAAAAATTATTAAATATAAATGTGCATGACGGGTATGATTGAAGTTTGAAAATAAAATAAATATAAAAGTAGAGCTAAGGAGAAACGCCAAGGGAACTTTTCTTTGCTTTTAGAAAGAGACTCGATTATTCATTCATTTAATTCTAAAAGTGTGAGTCTCTCATCATGTCTTTTGTCTTCACGTCTTTTCCGTACACACTTGACCAAATATACAGTTTTTCTTACAAAAGAAAACAAAATATGGTAATAATATTTTTTACGACTCATATATTTAATAGAATTTTGAGGTCTTGTCTAAAGTTGTTATTTCAATATATTATAAAGTGTTTTATAATATTATGTATAATGAGAGTGTTAAAATAATAATTCAATAGTTGAATATGTGTAATAGATGTTAAATAAAGAGTTGGAAGTGAGATAGATTAATTGCTATTGAAAACATTTAATATGTTGAATGAGGAGGGAGTGGAGTCACATATAATATTTTGCAAAATTTTATTGGTTGTTGTGATTGTTTAGATTTTTAATTCACTTTAATTATTTAAAATCAATTATTTTATAATAAATTAATTTTTTATTTATTTTTAGTTTCACTAAAATTCATCATTTTTATCTATAAATAAAGATTTGATTCATTTGATTTGGATACACAAAAAATCCACTTTTCTCTTTATTTTTTCTATTTAACCTCCAACAAACTCTTGTTTTATCCACTTTTATTTGTTTTATTAATGACTATTGATAGGAAAAATAACAAGTGTATTATTTTTGCCTTGCAGTAATAATAGGAAATTCCCAAGATATCGATATCAAGGACTGCGTGCTATTATTGAGTAAAATTCGTAGTTCAATTAAACAAAAACTTAATTTGGGATTTTGGTTTTGATATTGTCACTTAACAAAAAGCATAAATATAAATGTTTTTTTCACAGATATGTGGAGCATGCTAGGGTAAGGTGTATAATTTGCCTTGTAACTATCTTGAATCCTGATCTCTTCAACGAGTTCATATCCTTCAATTACCAGCCCTTTAGGTTATCTTCCCCTAAGTCCTTAGTGGGAAAACCTTTGAACATTCATCCTAAATTCTAAGTCCTTAGAAATTTCTAATGGAGTCTGTTGTACCCACAAAATTTTTCCTCCCATATTTGAGATAAATTAATTCAAGACACATCATCATGCTCATGAAGGTCTCAATTGCTCAAGACTTTTCAAAGATTAATCAGATGGACTCTCCTCCTAAGCAATTGACCTACAACTAGGATTTTGCTTCTCTCAAAAGAAATTGAGTTTCTAATACCCCAAATGGACTTCATGGTTTCTCATATGCCTTAAAGTATCCTCCGGCTAAATTTCAAGTCTTACATCACAAGTTTGCTCAGTCAATTAGCCAGATGATTGCAAATCAACTATATTGGACAAAGAGTCAACTTTGGTCAATTGATAGACAAATCTCAAGATTTTTGGTCAACATCAATATTCTGAAGTCACATTCATCATTTGATTAAGGTTTAATCATGATTCATCAAGAAAACTCAAGATTCATCAAAAGTTACTAAATTAGGGTTTTCTTAAGGAGAAGTCAATTGAACTTTGACCAAACATAACTTTCACATACTTCATCAAAAATTTTACAACCAAAGCTCATCTTGAAGGAAATTCAATTCTCTACAACTTTGTTTCTCTAAGCTCAAGGCCAAAAATTCCTCATTTGAGATATATGAGTCAAAACTTTACAAGTCATTTTGAAAGTCAACAAAAAGATATCTTTTGTCAAAGTAATTTACATCAAGTTAAAGATTTTAAATGAAAAAATTACCAACATGAAAGTTATAGGAGACATCTTGAGGTATCCAAAAAGTCTAAGATCACTTTCATATGACAAAAATTGAGAGTATTATGAGTTGTGCAAGTTGAGAAATTTTGAGAAAATGCATGAAGACCACTTTGAGCAAAGTTGAATTTTTGCGCTAATGGGCCTAAGTTCTTAGGTTCAAACATGTTCATAACCTTATAAAGGACCCCTAAATTCATTTACATATTTTTTATGATTTTTATTTCTTTTATTTGATTTTATTCATTTAAATGAAAATTAAATCAAATAAAATATAAAAACATTAGATTAAGGCGCATGGTTAATATTTTTAATCATGTTGGAGGCCCAAAAATCTACCTTGAAGTTGAAGAAATCGTGTGGTCTATATTTGAAACAAATCTTCCATGGTTTTGGAAGATTTCAACTTATTTTCAAACAAAATCAAAGATATGATTTCATGAGATGTCCAAGCCCACTATTTGACCTAATCTTCTTTCCTATAAATACATAACACATTCAGACCAGGAGGGACACACATGCTACATCATAGAAGCATCCCTAAAATCTTCAAAATTTCAAGAAACTAGGGCAAACTCAAACCCTAGTGTGCATCTGTTCTCAATCGATTCCAAGCATTCCACCAGTCTCATGAGACCTCTAGGAGTTCATACCAACAATCATTCAAGCTCAAGAAATCCCAGAACATGCCAACCAAGTTGCTCCGGTTTGATAACTTTTTCAATTTCAAACTTTTAATTCATGCAATTTAAATGAATTTGATGCATACATTCATGTTCATATTGATGTGTGGAACTGTTTTGATGAATTACTTGTAAGGTTTGACACAGGAATGAAGATCTTCCATTGTTAGCGCAGTTTGAAATATTCTCATCGAATCTCAAACTACAGGCATTTTCAGGTCAAACCAATGTTATCATTGGATTCACAAGGGTCAAATTAAGGGATAGGGTCATTGTTACAACTCACACTTTTTTGCAGGTTTTCAAAACCCCTTAATCAGAGAAGATGAAGTTGACCACCCTCCACGGTGGTTTGACTCTCCTGACTCAGGCGACCTAGGCATGGAATTCTCCCATTGGTCCATTCAAAACCCCAGATCCCACTAACACGCGCGTATTTAATTTGTTTGATTTTTGATTTTCTGAATTAAGTTTTATTATATATTGAATAATAGTGGTAATGTTAACGCGTAACAACAAGGGAATGTGTGGTAAGAGTGATGATTGTTTACCATAAGGACGTGGATTCGAGCCACCCTTTTGTCAAAATTATTTTATTTCTTTTTCATGATTTACAAAGCAGGATCATCATATGGTGATTGGTTCTCATTCTTAAACACAAACAACACCATGGCCTAGTGGAAAGCACCGCATTCTTTGAGATTGAGGGCATGGGTTCAACTCCCACCCCATGCATTTTGGTTCTTTTATTTTACTAACCCTAGGTTTATTCTATTTTCTTAATTAATCTATTTTCTAATTAACTATAAATCATTAAACATTAACCCTTAATCAAATTAAGCTTAGGTTTTTTTAATTAACTAGAATTAGGGTTTGGCTTTTAATTAACTAATTAATTATACCTTAGGTTTTAATTAAAATTAATTATTTTAGGGTTTTAGCTAAATAATTCTTCTTAATTAATTAGACGCTAGGGTTTCTAATTAGGGTTTTAGGTTTTTTAAATTAACTTAATTAATTAGTTATTAATCATACCTAACCCTAAATCATTTTCTAAAAACACAAAAACATTAAAACATTTTTCTAACATATTTTCTTATTTCTTACTATTATTTAAATTCCTATAACAAGTATATAGGTCGCTCTCTCTGATGTAATAGCGTAGATTTATTTTCTCGCATTTTCCTATTATGTATCTGCCCCAAAGTCATGTAATAGCGTATGATTTTACATTTCGCACTTTAATTTTCTGTACATATTTAACTGCTAGTAAAATAGGGTTTGTATGACAAGACTAAAAGAAAACCTAGAAAACCCTAATTCAAGATTAAATAACTGAAACTAATACAGTTTGCACACATCACCTCTATGGGAACCTCTCTTGTTGCCTTACGATAATATTCGTCACGTCCCTCAAAAGTAGGGATACTTTAGCAAAAGACCCTCGATTTAACAATATCAACATGGTCCCTTCAAATAAAGGTCATAATCCATTGATAACCCTTTGAGTTTCCTACAAAATGTTCTAGTCCCTCGATGACCCTAAAAGCAAAATGATGATAGTCCCTTCGATATAATTGCTAAAGTATCCTTACATGTTGCCATTGATGACCATACGATGACCATACGCCTGTCCCTTCAGATCCAATAGATAGGATTACCTGCCAACTAATGGTATGGATAATACTATCTCCAAAGGAGAAGGAAAATAACAAGAAAGACTTTAGTTGTTAAGAACTCCTGAATGCTTACTCACTACCTTTTTTTTCACAATTCAAAACATTTCTCACACTACACTTTCAAACAAACATTTTCAAAAACACTTTGTATACATTCTTGAGGACTGGCATAAGGATTATTACAAAGTTAGCCTTACATTGGAATTTCAAAATATTTTTAAATAAATTACACACACACAAAGCAAGTTTTAAAAGTGAGCTAAGAAATTAAGAGCCCGAAGATAACTACATATGAAAAGGGTGCTAACACCTTCCCTTTTCATAACTTACCCCCCAAACTCAAAATCTTTAAAAAGGTCTTTCCTGTTCTTTTCACCTTTCCTAAATATTGGATAAAAGAAAAGTCGGTGGTGACTCTTGCCAACCGCAACATTTACGATAAAACCAAAAAAAGTTAGTTCTCCCCCCCGTATAACAAAATTGGAGACTCTGTTGGGGACTTACTTAAAAAAGAGAGGTTACCTTAGAGTTTAGATCATTTTTACTTATTTTAATTGTTTGAATTGGTTGCTTTAAATTTAAGGGCTTGTTTGGGTATTGCTTGTGTGAAAGATCCTACACCCGGATCTAGTGATTCCTTAGGTAAGTACAATAGATCATAAAGATTGTACAATGTATACCAATATGGTTAACATGATAGCTATAGTTAGTGTGACACTTTGGTTTGTACTAATGTTCCTTAAGTCAGTCGAGGATAACATTAGGCTTCTGCATGGTGTTGTGAACACTAACATACTTGTAGAACCTTAATTGACTCATCTTGGCCATTATAAAGTAGTGAGATAGCCGACTTTGGTGTAGTCCAAAGTTGGTTGATACTCGAGGCTATGCTTATTCAGATTTGGCTTTCTGAATGTTTTGGTGGCAAGCCGGTTGCGGTGTTAAAATAAATCCTGCGAGAAAGATCTGTGATATGAGCCAACTTAACTTCAATGGGGAAGGGTATTTACCTATGGACTTCATGAAAGCCTTTAAACCTAAGGCTTTTTTTATGACTTGTTTGTGTTTGCTACTTATTTAACATGAACATAACATCATAACATAACATTTTCACTAACCATTTCAAGGATCTAGGGATTTATCTTTGTTCCTTGTTGCAGGTTATGGCATCGGCTCGCAAGAATACTATCTAAATCAAGTTTGTAAGGGTACCTTCCAAGCTTAAGGAGTTAGTCTCAAAGTATCCCGAAAACTCTCAATTCACCAAGAGGAATGGTTATCTACTCAGTTTGGTTACCTCAGGTTTTGAAGAAGACATGATGAGTGTTCTGTTCCAGTTCTTTGATCCCAAGCATCACTATTTTACCTTCCCAGATTATAAGTTGGTACCCATAATGGAAGAGTTTTTTAAGCTACTTGGAGTACCTATTCTTGATTATACACCCTTCACCGGTTTAGAGAAAGTTCGAAAACTTGAAGTTATTGTAGCAGCCTTACATCTGAAGCAGTCAAACATTGTGTCTAATTGGGAAACAAGAACTGGAGTTAAAGGTCTTCTTGTTAAATTTCTAATAGAGAAGGCTCAGTTGTTTCTAGATGCTATGAGTTTTCATGCTTTTGAGGAGATCTTGGCTCTGTTGATCTATGGTTTGGTATTATTCCCTAATACAGACTAACTCATAAATGTGAGCGCCATCAAAATATTTCTTACTCATAATCATGTAACTATGTTTCTTGGAGATATTTTGCACTCTCTTCACACTTGTACTATAAGAGAGCAAGGTAATCTCATGTGTTGCATACCTTTACTATCCTGGTGGTTTATTTCGCACCTTCCTCGATCAGTGATGAATAATGAACAAGGTTTGAAGTGGTCTTGAAGGATGATGTCACTCTCTCATTCAGATATCTATTAGTGTTCCTGATCTCGGGTGGACATCACTATTATTGACTTCTGTGGGAAATTCCCTAATGTGCCACTCCTTGGCATAAGGGGAGGTATTACTTACAATCCTTCTCTAGCTCTACGTCAATTTTTTTATGCTCGAAGAAACGATCCTTATGATATGCTTATCCAAGGTATTATATTCGATTACGAGAATGATCCTCAAGGTTACCATCAAAAGTTTATACGTGCTTGGGGCATGGTGAATAAGATTGATACCAAGACTTTGGGACAGAAAAACTCCATCCCATTTGAGCCCTACCTCACTTGGGTGCGATCTCGTGCTCAAAATCTTATAATGCCATATCCTATGGTTCTACAAGTAATTGTGGAGCCTGTTGTTGAAGGAGATACTCCTCATACCATTTTTCATCTAGATATTCCTACTGAACTTGAAGAGCTACATAAGTATTGGATTCAAATAAAAGAAGAAAGGGACACCTTTAAGGCTCAGTTCTATGCTAGTGAGAAGAAAGTGTTGGAACTGACAAAATAACGTCACGAAGATCAGAGCCTTAATGTGTATGTCAACACAAAGAGGAAGCGTCCATGGGAGACTTGAGTCTTAGGTCTTAGGAGATCATAATTTGTTTCCTTGTAACCCTTTTTATTTTCATTGTAAGCCTAAAAGGCATTTATAATTTGAACTTACTAATAAGAGTCTTTGTTTCTGTTCCATTTTCATTAACAAATTTAAATCCCACGTGGTCCTTGAAAACACTACATATACATCTACATGCCATACATATCATTGCATAACAGACAAGACGGGTTTCTCATCTTGTTGTTTATTTCAGCAAAAGTAGCTCTCGAACAGACAGTCAAAGATCTTCAGGCTCGAAATGCTCAGTTCCAAGAGATGTTCCTAAGCTTAGCCAAGGGGAAAGAAGAATTGAAGGCGCTCATCACCAACGAGAAGGTGAAGAAAAAAATGAAACCAATCGGCATCTTTAACATTTGGAGAAAGTTCAGAGGTCTAGTCAAGCTAGCTCAAGATCTTGATATCCCATTGGACGAAGATAACGAACATGATGAAGATGGTAAGAGTGTTAAAACGGAAAAAAGAAATCATGTTTCTGACAAATGTTTAGATGAAGAGGAAGAGGATTATTTGGATGAACAATATCCCCCTGCTAGCGAGAAGTATAAGCTGTTAGAAGAGCGTCTAAAAGCTATGGAGATCCAGAAGGTGCATGGCTTGAACTTTGAAGAATTGGGTTTAGTCTCAGAATTCGTCATTCCTCCTAAGTTCAAAACTCATGCCTTTGTTAAGTATGATGGTGTTTCTTGCTCGAAGCTGCATTTGAGATCATATATTCGGAAAATTAAACCATACAATGCTGACAAGAAATTATTGTTGCATTTGTTTCAAGAGAGTCTGTCCGGAACACAATTAGAATGGTATTATCAAATTGAAGGTATAAATATCCATACCTGGGAAGATTTGGCTGCAGCTTTCTATAGACATTATTAATATAATTCTTATTTGGCACCAACCCACATGCAACTATAGAGCATGTCCATGGGTTTTGAGGAAGGCTTTAAAGAGTACGCAGAGAAATGGAGAGATCTTGCAGGAAGAGTTCAACCTCCTTTGGCTGATACGGAATTGATTGACATGTTCATGATTATGCTAACAGGTCATTTCTATAATCACCTACTTATAAGTTCTTCAGGTGGTTTCACTAAACTAATATTGACAGGGGAACATGTTGAGAATGGAATCAGAAATGGTAAAATTCAGGTGGCTACATCTTTGAATACTGCTAAGAAGTAATACAATGGTAAGAAAGAATCCAATGTTATGTACAGCCAGAAGGGTTATAATAAGAGTGACCGCAACCAATCTGTGGGGGAAATTATGATCTCTAATCATTCGCCAGTTCAACAATAACAACAGAATAATTAACATAGGAAAGTCGCACCTAGGAGATAGTTCACAAAAATCAACCTGTTGTTGTCTCAAGAATTGAAACACATGTTGAAGGCATAGCTAATTACATTAAAAGAACCTCCTCAAAATCCCAATACTTCTTCTCCTAGTTACAATCCCAATGCAAGGTGTGCTTATCATTCCAATAGTCTCGGACATGACACTAATGGATGTTGGGCTCTGAAAAATAAGATTCAAGATATGATTGACTCTAAGGAGATTGAATTTGATCCTCCTGAGACTCCTAATATGATCACTGCATCTATTCTTAATCATGACAAAGGCGTTACTGTTGTTGATGATGTTTCTTATGTTTCTTATATGAGTGACTTGACTACTCCTCTGATGATTGTTAAGAAGAAGCTGTTACAAGCCGGTTTATTTCCAGGTTGCATTGAAAACTACTACTACTGTGAGTCCCAATCCAATGGTTGTGTACTGCTGAAAGAATGTATTCAACGTTTGATGGATGTTCGTGTAATTATATTTGAGAAGACTCCTTCTATGGAGAGCTTATGTAAAAGTATGTCTCAAAGCCTGAAGCTTGAAGACGTGTTTGTGATTACAATTTTTGATACTACTGTAAGGATCACTTCTAAGGGTCCTGTGAAGATTACTGTTGAGCCTAGGTGTGATACGGTGGGAGAACTGACTTGAGGTTTTGCGTTTGTATTCGCAAATGTTGCGGTTAGCAAGAGTCGCCACCGACTTTTTATTTTATCCTAAGGAAAGGTTAAAAAGCACAGCAAAAACCTTTTGAGATGTTTTCTTGGGTTCGGGGAGTAGATTATAGAAAGGGAAGGTATTAGCACCCTTTCTATCCATGGTTATCCATGGGCTCTTAGTTACTTGCTTAGATCACTTGCCTTTTGTTTTCAATTGTTTGAAATGGTGCTTGAGTGTGTGGGTTTGAAAAATGTTTTTGAAAAGAAGCCAATGTGGAGGCAACCTTTGTAATGATCCATGTGGGGATGTATACAAAGGTGTATGTCTTTTGAAAAGATTTTCATTTGTTTTTGAAAGTTGTTTTGAAAGTGTTGTGAGGTGTGGTTTTGAAATTAGGCAAGTGTTTTGTTTTGCAAGTTTGATTCAAGTAACTAAGAGGTTATCTACTCCTAAATTTCTCAAAAGATTATTGCTATGTTTTAACCCTTTTAACAAGTTTGTTCCACCATTGAATTTGGTGGACAACCTTATGTTAGGATGTGAAAGGGACAGGCGCGGGTCATCGTTTAGACCATAATTGCAACGACGTTAAATGTCTTTGGGCAACTTTCTTTAAGGGACTTGATCATTTATTTTTTGTTTGTTTTGAAAAGTTTTATCGAGGGACTATGATCATTCAAATTGTTTGCTTTGCCCAAAGAAGTTCAACATGCAATATGGCCCAATTTTGGAAGGCAACAAGTGGAGTACCCTAGGGGGTGCAAGTGTGATTTGTGTGTCCATTTTCATGCTTGTTTATCTTGGGATTAGGTCATAACTATTTTTTTATCGTTTTTTCGCATACAAACCCTAATTCTAACATGGCATAATTAGAAAGCGTATAAAGTGCGAAATTTAAATTACTAAGCTATTACAAAACCAAATATGGGAAGGGGGGTACAAATGTTCAAATGGGGATATTGACAAGAATTTAAATCTAAATTATTACATCATTTTTGAATATTTGCAATTTAATCAATGTACAAAAATTAAATAAGAATGCAAGATGCAAAAGAAATGTTTTGTATATGTATGAAAAAATATTATTTATGTAAAAGAGAAAAGAAAATAAAAATATATTATTTTTTGGAGTATTTTGAATTTAGGGCAAAAACCCTAATTTTAAAGAAAATGTATTATTATCTAATTTAATACAAATATTTATTGATTATGTACAAAAAATAAAAATAAAATGAAGTATATTATGAAAAAAAGTATTTTTGTATCAAATATTAATAAAAATGAAAAATTCAAGTATTTTTATATTTTAACTTAAATATATTAATAAACATATATATATATATATATATATATATATATATATATATATATATATATATATATATATATATATATATATATATATATATATATATATATATATTAAGTTCTTAAATATGCATTATATACAACATAATATATATTTAATATTTTAAAAAAAAAAGTATTTTTATGGGAAATATCTTCAGAAGGTAAATAAAAATAAAAAAATAAAATTAATGTATTTACACTATTTTTGTATTTATTCTAAATAAAAATATGTATATATTTGTGTATAAACAAAGAAATAAATCAAATAAATATGCCATTAATTCAAAAAAAGATGGAAAAAATATTTTTAAAGTTTTAATATGCTGAGGAAAAATAAATGAATCAAAATAAAAAAGAAAATGTCAAAAATCATTAAAAATAAAGCAAATGGGCTTGGGGGGTATGAACATGGAAATAGGGTGTGAAAAGAAAATAGTTCCAGGCCCAGCCCAGACCACTTCTTCTTCAACCTCTGTACAACAAAACGCGCGCCTGCAAGCCTCTTTTGAAATCCTGATTATTTGATTTTTTGAACAAACTTCCAACACAAAAGATGTTAAGCATGAAACCACGATTCCAAATATGTAAAAAACATCTCCTAACTCTAAAAAATGAGAGAGAATTTTAGTGATCCCAAATCTTAACCTAAGTTTTCTGCCATTTTCAAAGCTTAAATTCTCTCAACTCAGGCAAAAGAAATGAAATGTAAAGCTATGTACATGTTCAGGGCTATGAGTAGAACCTTGTTTCTTCACAAACTTAAGACTAAAGATGCATGATAAGAGAGATACGAGTTCAAAGTTTTACCTGTGCAGTTGAACTTCTATCTGGAGAATGAGGAACTTCTAGTGCAAGGTAATGATTGGAAAAGCTTCCTTGAGGTCCAGGGATGCTTTTTCAGTGCTTACTTTGTCTTGAAAGCTTCTGAACCAAGCGGTAGAACTTCACCTGCAAGTCAAAGATGTGAAAATGGTGGAGGTGGTTAGAGCAATTACAGATCGTGCCTTAGCTTCTGGATAGCTTGCATAGGTTGTAAGGAAGGTAGAGGAACAAGTTTGGACCAAAATGCTCGAAGGGATTGAGAGATAGCACTCAATCTGCAGGGGTTGCTCTGTTTAAGCAGTTTCAAGGTGATTATGGCAATGAGAGTGTTTGAGAGGGCAAGGGCTCGTGTGTTAGCTTGGATATGTTCTTTCTGATGTGTTTGATAACTTCTTTCTTGTGTGTTTGAGCTGAGATGATAGTTGTGATAAGTTATGCACCTTTCTTATATGTTAAGCAACAAAATGCCACTTGATGTTTTAGGTCAGTAGGGGGCCTCTAATCCTGCTGCATAATCTTCTCTTGATCAGAGCAACTTGTCCATAATCTTGTGCCAAAAGGATTTTGCTTGTACTTGCTTGGATTTCAATTTGACATAAAGCTAGCTTTTTACAAAAATGGATAAAGCACTTTATCTAGTTTAGGATTAATCTTGCATACAATGCTTGCACTCAAAGAACAACACCTTAACACATTGAATATGCATTAAATTATTGAGTATGGAATGGTTCAAGGACCTGTAATCAAGCATAAAGCAAGCTGAGTTCAAACTTGCAAGATTATGAACATGTTTTGATGAAGAACAAAAGTGAGTTTTTGCCAACTTGTGAAATTCGAATCTCTCAAGTTATAAGGTTGTTTGATGAGTTCTTGGACATTTTGGAAAGCTTGGAATGTGTAATACAATCAATCTTTGAAATGAAAATTGAAATTCCTATTGGAAGGGTATGGAAAATGGCCTTGAAGTGGGGTAGAAAACCTTGTCAAAATAGGTTAAAATTTCACTAAGTTAAAAATGGTTTAGTGCCCTTATTCAAAAAATTGTAACTTGAGATACAAGCTTCAAATGAGAAAACTTTGTGTATCAAAGTTGTAGATTATGCAACAAGCTAAAACTTTCATGTTTTGACTTTTGTTTGAATCCAAATGGATCTTGGTGAAAAGGTGGGGCAAAGTTGGGAAAAAATTAGGGTTTTTCATAACTTAGAAAAATTCTAAGTTATGAAAAATTCCATTTTCTAACCCTAATTTGCATTTTGTGATTTCTTGGTGAACAAGTTTCATGATTTGGCATGTTTTGATGAAAAATGAATCTTGACTCTTGATTTTGACCAAAAAGTCAAAGTTTGACTTTTCAGTATACAGTCAAAATTGATCAATTGACTGGGAAATTCAACTGTCAATCTTGTGTACTTGGGATCTTTTGAGCTTGATGAACATGTCAAGATAATTCCATGGGGTCCTTGAGTCCATATGTGAGCTTGATTTGCCATTGGCTAGGTCAAACAGTCAAAAATTACCTTTGTGCAGTCAAAACCCTAAAAATGACCATTTTGCCCTTTTGGTGATCTGATCAAATTTCTTGTGGAATTGTGATCCAAACTTGATCAAATGGTCCATATGAGTTCAATATGTTGATGTGGGTCAAATTTCATGAGTTTTGACTGTCAATTGGCCACAGTTGACTTTTTCCCCAATACAGCTGATCTCTAGGTCAACTGTCCAATTGACTGGGCAAAACTTGGAATCAGGACTTGAAACTTGGCATGGGTAAACTTGGGAGTCCAATATGAAGCATGAAAGTCATCTTAGGCATTTTAGGTCAAAACATCCTTGGGCAAACACAAACCCTAATTTGAGTCCACAGTGCAAGGAGAAGTCTTGAGCAGAGGAAACCCTAACTGGATCTTGATCTTCAAGGGTCTTGTGATGAGAAAATGTTGAGGAAATGGGAGGGCAAATTTTGGGGTACAACAGTTGCCCCTGTTCAATCTTCTTGAACCTGAAGAGTTAGATTGGCAAGTTCGCCTTTCGTGACTCGAGGGTAAAAGGAGATTGGACACTAGAGTGCCCGGAAATTTGCACTCGCATGCTGGAGTCTCACCAATGTGATGTCAGGAATGGGCTTACAGATGCCATTTGGAGCGAAGGTGGATAGGGAGATGGGCTTATAGATGCCATCTGGAGATGTGACAGAACCTTGTCGGGAATGGGCTTATAGATGCCATTTGGAAGTGTCGATCGCATAAGAGATTCCTTAGCGAGAACTTGTGTATTTGAGAAAGACGGATGTTTTCCTGGCTTGTTACAGGTGTTTGATCTTCAGTCTCCTTATGCAGATATGCCCTGGCTAGATACAGGTATCGAATCTACAATTGGTTGCTCACAGATGTGCCCTGGCTGGATACAGGAGTCGAATCTGGAAATAGTCGTTAATAGATGTGCCCTGGCTGGATACAGGAATCGAATCTTCGAACTCTTCAGACGTGCCCTGGCTAGATACAGGAATCGAGTCTGGAAATGGTTGTTAACAGATATGCCCTGGCTGGATACAGGAATCGAATCTGGCGTTGCGATAATTGCTAGATATGCCCTGGCTGGATACAGGAATCGAATCTTCGAACTCTTCAGACGTGCCCTGGCTAGATGCAGGAATCGAGTCTGGAAACGTGGTCAACAGATATGCCCTGGCTGGATGCAGGAATCGAATCTGGAGATGTTGTAGTTGATAGATGTGCCCTGGCTGGATACAGGAATCGAATCTTTGAACTCTTCAGACGTGCCCTAGCTAGATGCAGGAATCGAGTCTGGAAACGTGGTCAACAGATATGCCCTGGCTGGATGCAGGAATCGAATCTGGAGATGTTGTAGTTGATAGATAGTTTTTTTTTTCTTTTTTTTTTGGGATTGTCTCTTTCCTGAAAAGGCAAAAACATAAGTTGTATGCAATGTCATGATGTATGATATGCATGATATCATGATGTTCAACATGAGATGGTGTTGTACGCACTCTATCATGTATGTAAGCAAGATGTATGAAAATGTGAAATGTTTATGAATGTAATTTCGTCTTAGGAAAATAAATCCTTGACGAACGGCCGGGGAGTTGCTCTGTGGAAGAGGTACTTGGCCGAAGTTTATGAGAGGCCTGCTGAGGACTTTGATGATGGATTCCGCTGGGGATAATGATGATAAACTCCGCTGGGGAACACCAAAGATAAAACTCCGCTGGGGAATACTAAAGATAGACTCCTGTCGGGGATTGAAAGAACCTTGCCGAAGGCGATCTTCCGTGGTTTTTAGCTGAGGATAACCCAGTTATAAGTCCTTGTGAGGAAATAACTCTAAATAAACTCGGGAGAGACGTCCGTACTCTGCAGGGGATAAGCTTCCAGAATCTACTGGGGATGAGCTTTAAGACCTAACGGGGAATGTTGTGCTTTTTTAGGATTGACGGGGAGTCAACTCTGCTTGAGGAAAGTATTGCTGAATCTTGTTTTACTCTGCGGGGAATTGAGATGATTCGGCCACATTCTTCAGTTGAATCTACCTTGGTACCTTGGCGGACAAAACAACCAGACTGCATTAGACAACCTCACATTGCCCCTGTCTCTGATGTCACCTGTAATCAATCTCTTGTTTTATGTGTAAACATTTACGAATCAGCAATTTAATGTCAAGTGCATATATCAAAAATGAACATTGGACGTTCTTCGCAAGGCAAAACAGAAAAAGGGAAAACAAGGGTAATTTGTATGGACAAGTGAATTTGTATTGATTTAAACTTTGCCTGTGAATAGGCGTTTTTTTACAGGAGGGTGACATCCTAGTAAGAGGACGCCGCCAAATAACATAGAGTTTACAATTTGAAAAAGGAAACAAAACAGCTATGTGAACAATTCCACTGGGTTCCAACTCTGCTATCGCCTTTATGTCTTCAAGCGTCTCATCGCTTTTCCGCCTGGTCGAAGATGAAGATGATTGGTCGATGCCGAAATCTGAGCCAGATAGTTGATGCCGAATTCTGGATGCGAAGTGATCCAATGAGACATAGTGTTACGCTTTTATCCCTAACTTTTGCCTGGACCGCCCTTTCGGGTTTTCAGTCCACCGGGATACCCATTTTTGCCCAAGCCGCCTTTTCAGGTTTTCGACTTGCCGGGTGTACAGATTTTTATTCATTTCATCCCTTATTTTTGCCCGAACCCTTTTGGTTCGCCGGGAAGCCCTTATTTTTGCCTAGGTATGTCAACCTAGCGGGTCTTTTATTCATGCGTAGTATTTTTTCACTATGTCTGCATTGGCGGGGTGAGGAAGATCGTCACCATCCATGGTGGTTAGGGTCATGGCTCCTCCTGAGAACACACGTTTAACCACAAATGGCCCTTCGTATGTAGGGGTCCACTTGCCCCGGGGATCACTTTGAGGAAGGATGATGCGTTTGATTACCAGGTCCCCAACTTGATACTCTTGTGGTCTGACTCTCTTGTTAAATGCTCTGATCATCCGTTTTTGATACGTTTGACCATGACAGATAGCAGTGAGCCTCTTTTCGTCAATCAGATTTAATTGATCAAGTCGAGTCTGGATCCAATCATCTTCATTCAAGTCTGCATCCTTCATTATCCGGAGAGAGGGTATCTGGATTTCAATTGGCAAGACTGCCTCCATACCATAGACTAAGGAGAAGGGAGTTGCCCCGGTTGACGTCCTTGCTGAGGTGCGGTACCCATGAAGAGCGAACGGTAACATCTCGTGCCAATCTTTATAGGTCACTATCATCTTCTGCACAATTTTCTTGATATTTTTATTTGCTGCCTCTACAGCCCCATTCATCTTCGGCCGGTAGGGAGAAGAATTGTGGTGCTGTATCTTGAATTGTTCACAGAGTTCAGTGATCATTTTGTTATTGAGATTGGTACCATTATCCGTAATGATTCTTTCCGGGACGCCGTACCGACAGATCAGATTATGCCGGATGAAACGTGCCACGACGCTCTTGGTTACTGTGGCGTAGGAAGCTGCCTCAACCCACTTCGTGAAGTAATCGATCGCCACCAAGATGAAGCGATGCCCATTGGATGCCGTTGGTCGGATCTCACCGATCATATCGATGCCCCACATTGCAAAAGGCCAAGGTGCCGTTAGGACGTTCAGAGGAACCGGAGGGATATGCACCTTGTCAGCATAGATCTGGCATTTATGACAAGTTCGGGAGTGTTGGTAACAATCGGCTTCCATTGTGGACCAGAAATATCCTGCCCGAAGGATTTTCTTAGCCATGGTGTGTCCACTGGAATGTGTTCCAAATGTGCCTTCATGTAATTCCATCATAATTTTCTCTGCTTCAGCCTTATCCACACAACGTAGCAGAGTTGAATCATGATTCCGTTTGTAGAGAATGCCGTTGCTGAGGAAGAATTTCGCAGCAAACCTCCTCATGAACTTCTTATCATTGACAGACGCACCTTCAGGGTATTCCTGAGCTTCCAAGTACCTCTTCACCTCATGATACCAGGGTTTTTCAATCACCTTCTCAGCCTCGAGCTCGCAGCAGTATGCCGGTTCATCCAACTTCCAGATAATGATTCGGGGAGCCTCATTGTCCCATTTAACTTTGAACATTGAAGACATCGTGGCTAGTGCGTCCGCTAGCTGATTCTCCTCTCTAGGGAAGTGTTCGAAAGTTATCTCTTCAAAGTGGGGGAGCAAGGTCAACACGTACTCCTTGTAAGGAATAAGATTCGGGTGTTTCGTATCCCACTCGCCTTTGATCTAATTGATCACGAGAGCGGAATCTCCGAAGACACTTAGAAATTTTATCCTCAAGTCGATTGCAGCTTGTAAACCCATGATACATGCCTCATATTCTGCCATGTTGTTGGTGCAGCTGAAACATAATCGGGCGGTGAGGGGAGTATGAGTTCCTTTGGGAGATATGATTACAGCGCCGACGCCGTTACCCAAAGCATTGGAGGCTCCATCAAAATGCATAGACCATCGGGATCCTTCCTCAGGTCCTTCATCCGGTCCAGGTACTTCACAGTCAGTTACCACCATGATGTCTTCGTCCGGAAAATCAAAGTTCAATGATTGGTAATCGTCCACAGGTTGGTGTGCCAAATGATCGGCCAGTACACTTCCCTTAATTGCTTTCTGAGTTGTATACTGGATGTCATATTCTGTTAAGATCATTTGCCATCTCGCTATTCTTCCAGACAGAGCGGGCTTTTCAAATATGTACTTAATGGGATCCATTTTTGAAATCAATAAAGTAGTGTGAGTCAGCATATACTGTCTCAGCCGGCGAGCAGCCCATACAAGAGCGCAGCAAGTTTTCTCAAGCAGTGAGTAACGAGACTCACAGTCGGTAAACTTTTTGCTCAAGTAATAAATAGCGTGCTCTTTTCGGCCAGACTCGTCATGCTGCCCCAGCACACACCCCATTGAATTGTCAAGTACGGTCAAGTATAGTATCAGAGGTCTTCCTTCCACCGGTGGCATAAGAATGGGTGGCTCTTGGAGATATTCCTTTATCTTTTCAAAGGCAACCTGACATTCATCATTCCAGCGTACTACTTGATCTTTCTTCAGTAATTTGAAGATTGGCTCACAAGTAGCAGTCAGGTGTGAGATGAATCGGGCAATGTAATTCAGTCGTCCCAGGAAGCCTCTGACTTCTTTCTCTGTTCTTGGAGTCGGCATCTCTTGTATGGCTTTTACCTTGGCAGGGTCCACCTGAATACCTTTATCACTTACAATGAAACCTAGCAATTTTCCGGACCTCACCCCAAAAGTGCATTTGTTGGGATTTAACCTCAGTTTGTACAACTTGAGTCGGTCAAATAACTTCCTCAGATGGTCAAGGTGCTCCTCCTCAGTTTGAGACCTTGCAATCATGTCATCAACGTATACCTCAATCTCATGATGGATCATATCATGAAATAAAGCAACCATGGCACGTTGATAGGTTGCCCCAGCATTTTTCAATCCGAATGGCATGACCTTATAACAGAAGGTGCCCCACTGAGTCACAAAGGTAGTCTTCTCCATATCTTCTGGAGCCATCTTGATCTGATTATACCCTGAAAAACCATCCATGAAGGAGAACACCTTGTGTTGAGCTGTATTGTCAACAAGGACATCAACGTGAGGTAGGGGGAAGTCATCCTTGGGGCTGGCCCTGTTCAGATCCCTGTAGTCAACACACATTCTGACTTTACCGTCCTTCTTCGGCACTGGAACCACATTGGCAACCCACTGAGGGTAAGAAGTCACTGCAAGGAACCCGGCATCAAACTGTTTCATAACCTCGGCCTTGATCTTTTCAGACATCTCCGGACGCATCCGTCGGACCTTTTGCTTTACTGGAGGGCAATCTTCCTTGGTTGGTAGGTGGTGAACTACAATGTCGGCATCCAAACCAGGCATATCTTCATAGGACCAAGCAAAAATCTCCATGTAGTCTTGTAGCATCTGGATCAATCGTTGCTTCACGCTGAGCTCTAGATTGGCACCAATCTTGACCTCTTTCCTATCTGTCTCAGTACCCAGGTTAATTGTCTCCACCGACTCTTCATGTGGTTGAATAGCTCTCTCTTCCTGGAGTAGCAGTCTTGCGAGTTCACTAGGTACTTCGCAATCATCTCCACCTTCGTCTTCGGCCAAGTTGATCGGATTTTCGAAGTCATAACTGGCGGTAGCAGAGCTGTTACCAGTGAGATCCAGAGTGGATTGAAACCTGTATAAGTGAGTGTGTGTAAATATAGCTGTTTTGCAATATATATAACACAGAAAGGAAAAGAGCACAAGATTTGAAATGCAACAAATGTCCAATGTTTTGATTGATGATATATGAAAATGTCATACAAAAAGCCCTCACAAATGGAGCTACGATGCCCCGGGTAGGACACCGAGCCAACAAAGTTTTAACATATTGTTTGTTACAAATTGGAAATCAAAAGAAATTAATTACTGCGTGACAAATGTGATAGGGGTAAAATCCTTTGTCGTCCAGTTGCTTGGTCCGTTGCTGGTAGTCGGGTAGATCCAACTGTCAAACTCTGCTTCCTCTACATCCTCCTCAATAGCATTCACCCCTGAGCTAGAGATAAACACCGGAGCCTTTCTGATCTTCTCCTTGCGCACAGCCCTCTGAGCCTCTGCAGTAAAGCCCAGCCCAAACTTGTTGTTCTTCTGAGTGAAGTCAGGAAGCTGACCCCAGTTTGCACAATTGCCTTTCTGAACCACAGCCCGGGCATCCCTTAGGGAAGCCATCTTCAAGGAAACACTCTCTTCGACTGTTGCTTCTGCTGCTGCTGAAATTGGATGCACCTCCTCAAAATGCTGAAAGGGGGTTTCAATAAACTCCCCGTCCATCTCAATGTATCTGAAGGAATTCAAATGGCTCACCATATACTCCTCTTCTCCTTGCACAGTGACGATCTTCCCCCTGACAGGGTACTTCAGCTTCTGGTGCAAGGTAGAGGTCACCGCCCCAGCTTTATGGATCCAAGGTCGACCCAGTAGACAAGAGTACGATGGACGTATATCCATTACATAAAAAGTAGAGTCAAACACTTGAGAGCCCACACGAATAGGGATGTCAACCTCTCCATGAACCATCCTTTTTGAACCGTCAAAGGCCCTGACGATGATATTGCTGGGCTTCAGTTCTAGGCCTTCATAATCCAAACGGTCTAAAGCCTTTTTCGGTAGAACATTCAAGGAGGAACCAGTATCCACCAATACATGCGCCAGAGTAGTGCCCCTGCATTCGATAGAGACATACAGGGCATCATTGTGGTCTCTTCCCTTTGCAGTCAGGTCAGCATCTGAAAAACCCAAGCCATTGTCTGCTGTCAGATTTGCTACGCAATCAGTGAACTGGACTGCAGACGTTTCTTGCGGCACATGGGCCGTCTTGAGAAATGAGATTAAAGCTTTAGCATGGGCCTCGGAGCATAGCAATAAGGAGAGCATGGAGATCTTGGAAGGCTTATGCCCCAGCTGCTCGACAACATTGAAATCACTTTTCTTTATTATTTTCAGGATCTCCTCCACTTCTTGTTGGGAGGCCTCAGCATTTATAGGTATCGGTGCCTCCATCCGGGCAGGCTCTTCTTCAATCCCTTTGCCCCGAGCATTAGATGACTCGGCGGCAGGGGAAACAACTTTATCAGCAACAGTAACAGGTACACTTGTAGGTGTTATAAGGAGGGGTTTTCGAATAGCGGGCGGTGCAATGTCAGGCGAGAAGAGCCTGCCACTGCGGGTGACCTTGGCTGGACCAGTGATATCGCAGATACTGGCGCCAGTGTCGAATTCTTGTTTGATTCCATTCACATATACGTCCGCCCCATAATGCCAGGGGACAGCTTTATCAGATACGTAGGGGAGAGGCCCCGGAACAGTAATAATCACAGGTGCAACAGTCATGATTTGAACAGGCTTCTTCGGGAGAGCCTTGATTGGATTATTGAAGATGGTAACCACAGAAACTTCTTTTACTGGAACCAACTGAACAGCAGACTTCTTGAATAGAATCTCCTTGCTATCCATTAGGCTTTGGACGCCTAACCTCAGCAAGGGACAACCAGATAGGGAAACAGCACAGAACAGGCAACCCTCACTGCAACCCGGAAATAAACCGGCCTGCATTAGGTTCTTCTTGACGGTCTTCAGAGGGGTAACAACTTCATTTACCGAAACAGCATACAATTCCTCCTCAATGGCATTTACCCTATGCTGGGGCATAGGAGCAGTTACAACATTTGGTCTTTCCGGCGCTTCAAACTGGATTTCCTTGGCGTCGATCAGATCTTGCACTTTGTTTCTCAAGGCCCAGCAATCATCAGTAGTGTGCCCGGGACTATCAGAATGATAAGCACACCGGGCATTTGGGTTATACTTAGGAGACGCAGTGTTGACGACCTTAGGAGCTTCTTTGAGGGTCACCAGGTTGGTGGATAACAGTTGGGGTAAAATTTGAGATAAGGTCATACTCAGTCGAGTATACTGCCTCTTGGGCCTTTTGCTTCTTTGTTGATTGTACTGCTGAGGAGCAGCAACAGGTTTTGAGATGACCAAAGCATTGACGGCTTGGCGACTTTCGGGCTTGACTTGTCTTCTAGTACCATAGACGGCACTTGCTTCCTTCTTAAACGGCCTCTTCTCAGCACTTGTGGAGGCAGCCTTTTGTATCTTGCCTGACCTGATGCCAGCTTCAATTCTTTCTCCTGTCAATATCAAATCTGTAAACCCAGCGGAGGAGTTACCAACCAAATGATTGAAAAACGGACCAGACAACGTCCCTAGAAACATATCAACCAGCTCTCGATCAGTCAACGGAGGCTGTACCCTGCCAGCCAAATCTCTCCATTTTTGAGCGTACTCTTTGAACCCTTCACCCGTTCCTAGAGACATACCCTGAAGTTGGGTACGCGTAGGAGCGAGATCAGAATTGTATTGGTATTGTCTGTAAAATGCGGTTGCCAAATCTTCCCAGTGTCGGATGCTAGTTCCATCTAATTGGTAGAACCATTCAAGTTGTGACCCCGAGAGGCTATCTTGGAAGAAGTGAATCCAGAGGTTCTTATCCGCCGTGTAAGGTTGGATCTTCCTTACGTACGACCTCAGATGTAGCTTTGGGCAGGAGACCCCATCATACTTGGCGAAGGCAGGCGCCTTAAACTTGTGTGGGATTACTACTCTAGAAGATAACCCCAAATCTCCGAAATCTAGCCCCGGCACGTTCTGAATTTCCATGGCGCTCAAGCGGTCCTCCAATTGCTTGTATCTGTCAGCAGCAGGTGGGTATTGTTCGTCGTTATAGTCCGTCTCGTTGTCGGAGACTGTGGGACTAGGAGCTCCTCCCCCTTGGGGACTGTTTTTCTCAGCAGAAGAAGTAGTTGGATCAGCTTCATTATGGAGTGTGTTCCCAAATCTGTGTCCGGTGTTGAACATCGCAGTCCTCTTTTTCTTCTTCTTCTTCAGGAGTAGAGTCTTCAACTCTTGCTGTCCTTGGGCTAGGCTTAGGACCATCTCTTGAAACTGTGCATTTTGGGCCTGAAGGGCCTTGATTGCTTTCTCACTGGATGAGTCTGGATTCATGATGACTGTGCAAACAAACAGCGAAGAATATTAAGCAACCTGTGAAATAGGGTACCTGCTATGCATATGGTGCAATAGAATGCGTATGTATGCAATGCATTCAAGGATTTAGAATATTCAAAATTTGTTGTAGACAAAAAGGAACGCACATCATATTAATAAGGAGAAATTCGTTAGTACATAAATGCCCCATGGGCCAAATATTACAAAATGACCCCTTAAGGCAAAAAAACATTGCGCATCCTCTTTGGTGCGATGTAGGTGTTGAGATTCCTCTCCTCGTGCAGCAGGCGGGTGAGTTCCAGGACTTTCTTTTCACTAGCATGTAGACTGGTCTCAAGAGAATTCCGTTCTTCCTTAAGCTGGACCCAGCTCTTCTGCATTTCTTCCCAGGAGGTGGGCATGTCGGGATGTTGAATGGTGTAGGACACCTCTCCTTCCAAGACTGGTTCTTTGATCACAGGGAGCATGTGAGGATAAGGCATCACTAATTTCTGGGAGCGGGCTCGTACCCACTTGAGATAGGGTTCCAACGGGATGGAGTTCCTGTGCCTCAGTGTCTTGCTGTCTATCCTACTTGGCATCCTCCAAGCTCTGATAAATCTCTGACGAAGTCCTTGAGTATCGTTGTCGAAATCAAAAACTATGTTAGGAATTAACATGCCATGAGGGCCATCCCTCCGAGCATAACCAAATTGTCTCCAAGCCAGGCATGGGTTGTAAGTAATACCTCCTTTGATTCCAAATAAAGGAACATTAGGGTACTCCCCGCAACGATCAATGATAGTGACGTCTTCCCTGGACCTAGGGCACCAATGTATATCTGCATGCGTGAGAGTCATTAACCGTTGTGACCATCTCAAACCCCGCTCGTTCTTCAAAACTGATTGTGGAAGGTGCGAAATAAACCACCTTCCCAGGAGAGGAGTGCAACACATGAGGACACCCCTTCTTCTCATGGTTCGAGTGTAACATGAGTGAAGGATGTCCCCCAACAACGTAGGTATAGGATTCCTGGTCATGAAGATCTGGACAGCACTGATATCAATAAGCTGATCTGGGTTAGGGAATAACACCAAACCATAGACAAGGAGGGCCATAACTTCTTCAAAATCTTGTAGGTCAAGGGAGTTCCAACATTCTTGGGCCTTCTCGAACAGAAACCTGGCTAAGAACCCCTTGATACCACTTCTAACTTCCCAATGTCCCTTGAGGTCAGACGGTTGTAAGTGCAGGGCCTTAGCAATCTCTTCAAGCTTGGGTTCCTCTTCCGTACCGTTGTAGGGTAGTTGATTGAGGATAGGAATTCTCAGGAGTTGAGAAAATTTCTCCAAAGTGGGTACCAACTGATAGTCAGGGAAAGTGAAACAGTGGTGAAGAGGGTCAAAGAACTGGAACAGGACCTTTATCAAATCTTCCTCAATGTTGGTGTTAACCAAACTGATGAGTCTTCCATGTCTCTCACTGAATGAAGAACCCTCGGGGATCCTGGACATAAGTTCCTTAAGCTGAGGAGGGATCTTTACAAGGCTAATCTGAATTGTCTTTCTGCGAGCAGTTTCCATGTCCTATAAAACAAGAACAAAGATGAAGATTCGAAACCCTTGAAATGGTTAGTCAATGCACATGATGTTTGTATGATGTCATGATGTTATGATTAAACACACCACAAATATTCACAAAGGCAAACATGGTAAGGCACACAAGTCACACAAGACAATCCCTTAGGGTTTAGGCCTGCATGGGGTCTGGGTATTACCCTCTTGAAATTTGGTGGGCTCAACATGTCCTATTAGAAGTAACCGGGTTCTAAAGGTCCCAATATCACTGGATTACTTTCATTGTTCATCATTTCGATTTAGCCACTGAACTGGCGACCGAAATATCCCAGGAAAGCAACCCTCAATTGAGTGTAGTATCGAGTATCAACCAACCTCGGACTGCACCAAAGTCAGTTATCTCACTACCCTAAAAAGGCCAAGATGGTTCAATTAAGGTTCCTAAGGTCAGTTGATGCTTCATGACACCACGCGGCGGCCCCGTACTCTCCTTGACTGAACTCAAGGGTTACCGGTACACACCAAAGTGCCACATCAACGTAGCAGACTGCTTCAACCATGTCGGTATACCCCGCACAGTTCCCTCACAGCCTTGTTGCTACTTTCTAAGAAGGTATCCCAAGATCCGGGTTAGGATCTATAAAACTCCGATACAAAGCCCACAAATGTAAAAGCAAACAAGACAATCAATTAAAAGCAAAGGTGATCTAAGCCCTAAGGTTACTCCACTTTTAAATCTTCCCCAGCAGAGTCGCCAGTTCTGTGATACGGTGGGAGAACTGACTTGAGGTTTTGCGTTTGTATTCGCAAATGTTGCGGTTAGCAAGAGTCGCCACCGACTTTTTATTTTATCCTAAGGAAAGGTTAAAAAGCACAGCAAAAACCTTTTGAGATGTTTTCTTGGGTTCGGGGAGTAGATTATAGAAAGGGAAGGTATTAGCACCCTTTCTATCCATGGTTATCCATGGGCTCTTAGTTACTTGCTTAGATCACTTGCCTTTTGTTTTCAATTGTTTGAAATGGTGCTTGAGTGTGTGGGTTTGAAAAATGTTTTTGAAAAGAAGCCAATGTGGAGGCAACCTTTGTAATGATCCATGTGGGGATGTATAAAAATGTGTATGTCTTTTGAAAAGATTTTCATTTGTTTTTGAAAGTTGTTTTGAAAGTGTTGTGAGGTGTGGTTTTGAAATTAGGCAAGTGTTTTGTTTTGCAAGTTTGATTCAAGTAACTAAGAGGTTATCTACTCCTAAATTTCTCAAAAGATTATTGCTATGTTTTAACCCTTTTAACAAGTTTGTTCCACCATTGAATTTGGTGGACAACCTTATGTTAGGATGTGAAAGGGACAGACGCGGGTCATCGTTTAGACCATAATTGCAACGACGTTAAATGTCTTTGGGCAACTTTCTTTAAGGGACTTGATCATTTATTTTTTGTTTGTTTTGAAAAGTTTTATCGAGGGACTATGATCATTCAAATTGTTGGCTTTGCCCAAAGAAGTTCAACATGCAATATGGCCCAATTTTGGAAGGCAACAAGTGGAGTACCCTAGGGGGTGCAAGTGTGATTTGTGTGTCCATTTTCATGCTTGTTTATCTTGGGATTAGGTCATAACTATTTTTTTATCGTTTTTTCGCATACAAACCCTAATTCTAACATGGCATAATTAGAAAGCGTATAAAGTGCGAAATTTAAATTACTAAGCTATTACAAAACCAAATATGGGAAGGGGGGTACAAATGTTCAAATGGGGATATTGACAAGAATTAAATCTAAATTATTACATCATTTTTGAATATTTGCAATTTAATCAATGTACAAAAATTAAATAAGAATGCAAGATGCAAAAGAAATGTTTTGTATATGTATGAAAAATATTATTTATGTAAAAGAGAAAAGAAAATAAAAATATATTATTTTTTGGAGTATTTTGAATTTAGGGCAAAAACCCTAATTTTAAAGAAAATGTATTATTATCTAATTTAATACAAATATTTATTGATTATGTACAAAAAATAAAAATAAAATGAAGTATATTATGAAAAAAATATTTTTGTATCAAATATTAATAAAAATGAAAAATTCAAGTATTTTTATATTTTAACTTAAATATATTAATAAACATATATATATATATATATATATATATATATATATATATATATATATATATATATATATATATATATATATATATATATATATATATATATATATATATATATATATATATATATATATATATATATATATATATATATATATATATATATATATATATATATATATATATATATATATATATATATATATATATATATATATATATATATATATATATATATATATATATATATATATATTAAGTTCTTAAATATGCATTATATACAACATAATATATATTTAATATTTAAAAAAAAAAATATTTTTATGGGAAATATCTTCAGAAGGTAAATAAAAATAAAAAAATAAAATTAATGTATTTACACTATTTTTGTATTTATTCTAAATAAAAATATGTATATATTTGTGTATAAACAAAGAAATAAATCAAATAAATATGCCATTAATTCAAAAAAAGATGGAAAAAATATTTTTAAAGTTTTAATATGCTGAGGAAAAATAAATGAATCAAAATAAAAAAGAAAATGTCAAAAATCATTAAAAATAAAGCAAATGGGCTTGGGGAGTATGAACATGGAAATAGGGTGTGAAAAGAAAATAGTTCCAGGCCCAGCCCAGACCACTTCTTCTTCAACCTCTGTACAACAAAACGCGCGCCTGCAAGCCTCTTTTGAAATCCTGATTCTTTGATTTTTTGAACAAACTTCAAACACAAAAGATGTTAAGCATGAAACCACAATTCCAAATATGTAAAAAACATCTCCTAACTCTCAAAAATGAGAGAGAATTTTAGTGATCCCAAATCTTAACCTAAGTTTTCTGCCATTTTCAAAGCTTAAATTCTCTCAACTCAGGCAAAAGAAATGAAATGTAAAGCTATGTACATGTTCAGGGCTATGAGTAGAACCTTGTTTCTTCACAAACTTAAGACTAAAGATGCATGATAAGAGAGATACAAGTTCAAAGTTTTACCTGTGCAGTTGAACTTCTATCTGGAGAATGAGGAACTTCTAGTGCAAGGTAATGATTGGAAAAGCTTCCTTGAGGTCCAGGGATGCTTTT
Organism: Vicia faba; assembly: GCA_948472305.1. Taxonomy (NCBI): domain Eukaryota; kingdom Viridiplantae; phylum Streptophyta; class Magnoliopsida; order Fabales; family Fabaceae; genus Vicia; species Vicia faba. The sequence goes on from OX451740.1 coordinate 1,089,787,754, forward strand.
TCAGTGCTTACTTTGTCTTGAAAGCTTCTGAACCAAGCGGTAGAACTTCACCTGCAAGTCAAAGATGTGAAAATGGTGGAGGTGGTTAGAGCAATTACAGATCGTGCCTTAGCTTCTAGATAGCTTGCATAGGTTGTAAGGAACGTAGAGGAACAAGTTTGGACCAAAATGCTCGAAGGGATTGAGAGATAGCACTCAATCTGCAGGGGTTGCTCTGTTTGAGCAGTTTCAAGGTGATTATGGCAATGGGAGTGTTTGAGAGGGCAAGGGCTCGTGTGTTAGCTTGGATATGTTCTTTCTGATGTGTTTGATAACTTCTTTCTTGTGTGTTTGAGCTGAGATGATAGTTGTGATAAGTTATGCACCTTTCTTCTATGTTAAGCAACAAAATGCCACTTGATGTTTTAGGTCAGTAGGGGGCCTCTAATCCTGCTGCATAATCTTCTCTTGATCAGAGCAACTTGTCCATAATCTTGTGCCAAAAGGATTTTGCTTGTACTTGCTTGGATTTCAATTTGACATAAAGCTAGCTTTTTACAAAAATGGATAAAGCACTTTATCTAGTTTAGGATTAATGTTGCATACAATGCTTGCACTCAAAGAACAACACATTAACACATTGAATATGCATTAAATTATTGAGTATGGAATGGTTCAAGGACCTGTAATCAAGCATAAAGCAAGCTGAGTTCAAACTTGCAAGATTATGAACATGTTTTGATGAAGAACAAAAGTGAGTTTTTGCCAACTTGTGAAATTCGAATCTCTCAAGTTATGAGGTTGTTTGATGAGTTCTTGGACATTTTGGAAAGCTTGGAATGTGTACTACAATCCATCTTTGAAATGCAAATTGAAATTCCTATTGGAAGGGTATGGAAAATGGCCTTGAAGTGGGGTAGAAAACCTTGTCAAAATAGGTTAAAATTTCACTAAGTTAAAAATGGTTTAGTGCCCTTATTCAAAAAATTGTAACTTGAGATACAAGCTTCAAATGAGAAAACTTTGTGTATCAAAGTTGTAGATTATGCAACAAGCTACAACTTTAATGTTTTGACTTTTGTTTGAATCCAAATGGATCTTGGTGAAAAGGTGGGGCAAAGTTGGGAAAAAATTAGGGTTTTTCATAACTTAGAAAAATTCTAAGTTATGAAAAATTCCATTTTCTAACCCTAATTTGCATTTTGTGATTTCTTGGTGAACAAGTTTCATGATTTGGCATGTTTTGATGAAAAATGAATCTTGACTCTTGATTTTGACCAAAAAGTCAAAGTTTGACTTTTCAGTATACAGTCAAAATTGATCAATTGACTGGGAAATTCAACTGTCAATCTTGTGTACTTGGGATCTTTTGAGCTTGATGAACATGTCAAGATAATTCTATGGGGTCCTTGAGTCCATATGTGAGCTTGATTTTCCATTGGCTAGGTCAAACAGTCAAAAATTACCTTTGTGCAGTCAAAACCCTAAAAATGACCATTTTGCCCTTTTGGTGATCTGATCAAATTTCTTGTGGAATTGTGATCCAAACTTGATCAAATGGTCCATATGAGTTCAATATGTTGATGTGGGTCAAATTTCATGAGTTTTGACTGTCAATTGGCCACAATTGACTTTTTCCCCAATACAGCTGATCTCTAGGTCAACTGTCCAATTGACTGGGCAAAACTTGGAATCAGGACTTGAAACTTGGCATGGGTAAACTTGGGAGTCCAATATGAAGCATGAAAGTCATCTTAGGAATTTTAGGTCAAAACATCCTTGGGCAAACACAAACCCTAATTTGAGTCCACAGTGCAAGGAGAAGTCTTGAGCAGAGGAAACCCTAACTGGATCTTGATCTTCAAGGGTCTTGTGATGAGAAAATGTTGAGGAAATGGGAGGGCAAATTTTGGGGTACAACACTAGGGTTGCTACTCTGATCATTACCACACTTGGGCCAATTCCATATTCCTCTGACAAGGATAACCTTGGAATTATGGAGTTGATTTCTACTACCATGGCGTCAAGAAAGAACCATTGGCTATCAAAGATTAAAATACTGAATTTATTTATCTCAATATTGGAAACATTGTTAGGACTAGTAAGGTTACCAGAAGTGGAAGGGTTTCTCTCCAAAAATCTCTCTAAAGGTTGTTGCTACATCAGTTCGTATCCCTACTACCAAGTCAACTACTGAGACTTGAGGCAAAGAACTGATGATTGAGCCTGCCCATACTGAGGCACCAAAAGAGGTTACTATTGAAGATACCTCTAAGCTAGAGATGGAGGAAGTACTGAAAATTATTTGAAAAAGTGACTATAAGATTGTTGAACAGTTGGGGCAGACTCCCTCCAAAATATCTATGCTATCTCTGTTGTTGTGCTCTGAAGCCCATGCTCAGGCTTTGGTAAAGTTTCTGAAATTTGCTCATGTACCGCAGGAAATCTCTGTTGATCAGTTCAAAAATTGTGTTGCTAACCTGACAATTGATAATGGGCTAGGCTTTTCCGACGTTGATTTAACTCCCGCATGAAGGAACCATAATAAGGCCCTGCATGTCTCTATTGAGTGTAGGGTCACTACCTTATCTCATGTGTTGGTGGACACGTGTTCCTCATTGAATGTATTTCCAAAAGTTGTTTTAGAAAAACTTGATTATGAAAGGGTTGTGTAAAACCCAATGACATTGTGGTGAGAGCTTTTGGTGGTTCAAAGAAAATGGTGCATGGAGAGGTTGATCTTCCAATCGAAGTGGGTTCCCAGGTCTTCGACTCTACTTTCTATATGATGTATATTCATCCAGCCTATTCCTGTTTTCTTGGACGCCCTTGGATTCATGGGGCAGGCACTGTTACTTCTACTTTACACCATAAGTGGAAGTATCACGTGAAAGGAAAAATCATTACAGTTTGTGGCAAAGAAGAATACATGGTGAGCCATTTGAACTCCTTCAAGTATGTTGAGATGAATGGTGAATTCCTCGAGACTCCTTGCCATACTTTTGAAGTTATTCCTCAAATAACCCTTGTTGCTATAGCTGCTCCTACTATTCCTAAGGTTACCAAGATTCCACCAAGAATGCCTTCTATGAAAGACGCCAAGGCTGTGGTAGAAGAAGGTGGTGGCACTATTTGGGGTCAGCTTCCCGATATTCCTTACAAGTCTAACAAATTTGGTTTGGGTTTTACCTTAAAGGCTCAGAGGATTGTCTGCTGTGCTCGTGCTAATTTTGGGAGACCGTCATTGTGCATCAACAACAATGGAGTTCACAAAAATCAAGTCAACATTGTGGAATACGCTGATAGCGACTGTGACATAGACATTTTCATTTTCCCTACTACTGGCAATGGGCTCAACAATTGGAAGGCTGAAGAATTTATACCAATCTCCTTTAGTCAGGAGTAAATGCTATTTTCTGTTTTTTTGCTTCCAAGTTTTTGGTTATGTAATTTGAACAATAACTTTAAGCCTCGTGCCTTACCCGGGGCACAATGGTCCATTTGTTAGGGTTGCCATTTTTCATCCACATATTTTCATTTAATAAATCATTGGACATTTGCATTCAAATTTTGCGCTCTTTATCTTTCTTTTACTTTATTACTTTCAAAATAGGCTTGTATTCTTACACACACCCACATAAAAAATTGCAGATCCACATCCACTCTGGGTCCCATTGATAACAATTATGTTATTGCCAATTATAACTTCGAAAATATGATCTACCAAGTCGAGGACGAAGGTGAGGAAGATTGTGAAGTACCTGGAGAGCTTGATAAACTGTTAGAGCAGGAGGAAAGAGCCATACAACCGCATGAAGAGTCAGTCGAGGTTATGAACTTGGATACTGAAGAGGAAAAGAAAGAAATCAAGATAGGTTCCAGCCTATTAGGCAGTGTTAAAAATACATGTTATGTGACTATGTTGAGATCTTTGCTTGGTCTTATGAAGACATGCCAGGGCTTGATACTGAAATTGTGGTTCACCGTCTAGCGATGAAGGAAGATTGTCCTCCTATAAAGCAGAAGCTTCGTCATATGCATCCCGAGATGTCTGAAAATATCAAAGCTGAGGTCATGAAGCAGTTCAATGTAGGTCTCTTAGCTTTTACGTCCTATCCTCAGTGGGTTGCAAATTTGGTGCTGGTACCTAAGAAGGAAGGTAAGGTACGTATGTGTATAGACTATAGGGATTTGAATAGGGCAAGCCCCAAAGATGACTTTCCGCTTCTGCATATTGATGCTCTAGTTGACAACACCGCTCAATACAAAGTATTCTCCTTCATGGATGGTTTCTCTGGTTATAATCAAATCAAGATGGCTCCTGAAGACATGGAGAAGAATACTTTTGTCACACAGTGGGGCACTTTATGTTACAAAGTTATGCCTTTTGGTTTGAAGAACGCTGGTGTAACATATCAGTATGCTATGGTAGCTTTGTTCCATGATATGATCCATCATGAGATATACGTTTACATTAATGACATGATAGCCATGTCTCAGACTGAAGAAGAACATCTCGATCACCTGCACAAGCTGTTTGAGAGATTGAAGAAGTACAAGTTAAGGTTGAATCCAAACAAGTGCACGTTTGGGGTAAGATCCGGTAAACTCCTAGGTTTCTTGATCAGTGGTAAAGGTATTGAAGTTGATCCTTCCAAGGTTAAAGCCATTCAAGAAATTCCAGCTCCCCGTACTGAGAAGGAAGTCAGAGGTTTCTTAGGACGATTGAACTACATTGCCAGATTTATTTCCTATTTAACCGCTACTTGTGAGCCAATCTTCAAGTAATTGAAGAAAGATCAAGTAGTGAAGTGGAACAACGATTTTCAGATAGCCTTCGACAAAATTAAGGAGTAACTCCAGGAACCTCCAATTCTGATGCCACCAGTTAAAGGAATACCTTTGATCATGTACTTGACAGTATTAGAGAACTCAATGGGGTGTGTATTGGGGCAAAATGACAAGTTTGGTCGAAAAGAGCATGCAACATACTACCTTAGCAAAAAAATTACCAACTGTGAAACAAGATACTCACTGCTCGATAAAACTTTTCGCGCTTTGGCATAGGCTGCTCGCCGACTAAGACAATATATGTTGACTCATATTACTTTGTTGATCTCTAAGATGGATCCAATAAAATACATATTCGAGAAACCCGCTCTCTCCGGAAGAATAGAAAGATGGAAAATGGTCTTGACAGAATACGACATTCAGTACACTACTCATAAGGCAATCAAAGGAAGTGTATTGGCAGATAATTTGGATCATCAAGCTGTAGATGACTACCAGTCTATGAATTTTGAGTTCCAAGATGAGAATATCATGCTAGTTACTGATTATGAAGAACCTAGACCATATGAAGGACCTGAACCGAGATCCCGATGGACTATGGTTTTTGGTGGAGCTTCCAACGCGCTTGGTAATGGAATTGGTGATATGATTGTTTCTCTAAAGGGTTGCCATACGCCTTTCACCGCCAGATTGTATTTTGACTGTACCAACAATATGACTGAGTACGAAGTATGCATCATGGGTATCAAAGTTGTCATTAATATAAGAATTAAATTCATGAATGTATATGGGGACTCAGCCCTAGTGATCAGTTAGATTAAGGGAAAATGGGACACAAAGCATCCAAATCTCATTCCTTATCAAGAGCATGTGTTGACATTAATTCTGTACTTCGAACAAATCACTTTTGAACACATTCCATGAGAACAAAATCAATTGGAAGACGCACTAGCTACCATGTCATCTATGTTCAATGTCAGATGGGATAATGAAGCTCTTCAAATTACTATTGAGAGACTACACGAAGCAGTGCATTACTACAAAGTTGATACTGATAGATTAGAGGAAAAGCCTTGGTACCACGAAGTAAAAAGATACCTCAAAATCAAGAGTATCCTTAAGGGACATCTATCAATGATAAGAAATTTCTAAGGAGGTTCTTTGCCAAGTTCTTTCTGAGTAACAAAATCTTATACAAGCGCAACCACGATTAAGCTTTGCTTCGTTGTTTAGACAAGAAGGAAGCTGAGAAAATTATGGAAGATATGCACGAGGGTGTCTTTGGTACTCACTCCAGTGGACATACAATGGCTAAGAAGATTCTGAGAGCAGGTTATTATTGTTCTACCATGAAAAATGATTGCCATCACCATTCCAAAACTTGCCAAGAATACTAGATTTATGCTGACAAAGTACATGTGCCTCCGGTTCCTTTGAATGTATTGACGTCTCCTTGATCGTTTGCAATATGGGGCATTGATATTATTGGAGATATTAATCCTACTGCTTCCAATGGGCATCGTTTCATCCTTGTCGCTATTAATCACTCCACAAAGTGGGTGGAGGCATCCTCGTTCGCTTTCGTTACCAAGAATGTTATGGCTAGGTTCATTAAGTATAACCTTATATATCGGTATGGCATCCCTGAAAGGATCATCACGGACAATGGTACCAATCTTAACAATACTATGATCATGAAACTCTGCATGCAGTTAAAGATTAAGCATCACAATTCTTCTCCGTACCGACCAAAGATGAATGACATAGTGGAAGCCGCCAACAAGAATATCAAAAAGATATTGTAGAAGATGACAGTGACATACAAAGATTGGCATGAGATACTACCATTTTCTCTTCATGGTTACTGCACTTTAGTAAGTACATCAACCAGGGCAACCTTATTCTCTCTCGTTTACAGTATGGAGGTTGTCTTACATGTTGAAGTCCATATTCCTTCCCTAAGGATTGTGAAAGATGCAGGTTTAGATGAAGACGAATGGATTCAGACTCCACTTGACCAGATGAATTTGATTGATGAAAAAAGGCTTGCGGTTGTTTATCATGGTCAGATATATCAGAAATGCATGATCTAGGCCTTTAACAAGAAAGCCATACATCAGGTGTTCCAGGCTAGTGATTTGGTAATAAAGCGCATCATCCTACCATAAAGTGGTCCCAGGGGAAAATAGAATCCCACATACGAAGGGCCATTTATGATAAAAAAGATATTCTCTTGCGGTGCTATAATACTTACCACCATGGGCAGTGAAGATTTTCCGCATCCTATGAACGCAGACGTAGTCAAAAAATACTACGCATAAAAGAGACCTGCTGGGTTAACAGGCCTAGGCAAAAATAAGGGCATCCCAGCGAACCAAAAGGGTTCGGGCAAAAATTAGGGATATATATATATATATATATATATATATATATATATATATATATATATATATATATATATATATATATATATATATATATATATATATATATATATATATATATATATATATATATATATATATATATATATATATATATATATATATATATATATATATATATATATATAATTGTACATCTAGCAAGTCAAAAACCTGAAAAGGGAGCTTGGGCAAAAAAGGATATCCCGATGGACTGAAAACCTGAAAGAGAGGTCCAAGCAAAAGTTAGGGATTAAAGCGTACGACTATGTCCCGTTTGATCACCCATATACTTACATCCAACTTTATTTCTAGCGTCAAGGTCAAACAGTACAGATCAATTTAATCATCTTCTTATGGCAGCAAGTGATGAGATACTTGAAGACATATGGGCAATAGCAGAGTTGAAACTCGATGGGATCGTTTCTACATAATTGTTTTTATTTGTTTATCACTTTGTACCCCTTTTTCAATTTTTACGACGATTTCCTCTTACTATGTTTTCTGTCTTCTTGTATAAAATTGTCTTCTTATAGGTAAACTTTCAGGATCAATGCAACTAAATATATTTCAAAATTCAAAATTATTTTTACTTTCTCTGTTTTGTTTGCAAAAATGTCCATTGATTACGTTGAATGAACACATGCATTTGAATTTGATTACTTTTTACAAAATATATGCATGAAAATAGGATTAGCATTCACTAAAGACCCTAGGAGTTAAGGTAATATTCAAAAGTTGTCCATAAATCACCACAGAGAAATCTCCATGGAACTATCTCTATAGAGCTATCTTCACAAGCTCATCCCCAACATAGATATATTCCCCGGCAAGTCTAATATGCCCTCAGACAGAAATTGGAGCATCTTCCAATAGTTCACCTCCATATCCATAATGGATAGCTTGACATGGTCATCTTCCCCAAAAGGTCCCCTAGAAGATAAGAAAGTTTGATCATTTCCCCAGCATATAGTGGAAACTTCCTCAGTGCAGCCTATGAATTTCCAATCCCCATCAGAGATTAATTCCTCAATGCAGTCTATAGGATTTAATTCCCCAACGAAGTTTATTTCTCTAATACTGCGAATTCCTTGACATAATTCTGTTATCCAGCCAGATGTCATTCAACCTTGTCCTCCCCAGAAGACCTGATACCCATATCTGAAACTTGGTAAGATAACGCATCAGAGGAATATCCATATCTTTTATCCTAGTCAGGGTACATAAGAATCAAATCCTTCAATAAAAAGAACGATGAATGACCGACTCTCCTTGAATGCTTCTATCTCTAAGCAAAAGTCAAACATCCCCAACGGAGTGTCCTAAAACAGAAAGCGGGAATCCCTAGTAAATTCGTTCTAAACAAAAATTGAAGAATTACTTTCTTCATCCCCAACAATAGTCAGGGGTTTATTTTCCTCAACTAGACATTGTTACAAAACGCTACCGATACTCTCCAATGACATATTGCATCCATACATCATTTACAAAATATCATAACATATGCATACAAAACACATATAATATTCTCATTTATTTTGAGAGCATCATTATGCAATGCATTACATACATCATGACATTGCATAAAACTAACTCTGCCTTTTCAGGTTAGTTCTCGAACAGATAAATATTGTCGACGATTTATCATCTTTCAGATACAATCAATCGATGATTCATTTTGATACTCCTTTGGATACAGTCAGGAGTAGACTCATTCCAAAACATCTTCTAGATATAGTTCAGATACGATCGAGATATAGATTCATTCTAATACTCATTCCAAATTCTCTTCTAGATACAGTTCAGATATGATCGAGATATATATTCATTCTAATACTCATTCCAATACATCTTCTAGATATAGTTCAGATACAATCAAGATAGATTCATTCTGATACTTATTCCAATACATTGTTCAGATACAGTCGGGCAAAGAAACATTCTGATCCACTTTTAGATACAGTCGGGCGTAGACTCATTCTAATATATTTTTCAGATACATTCGGGTGAAGACTCATTCTGATCAACTTCTGGGTATGGTCGGGTGTAGACTCATTCCAATACATTGTTCGGATACAGTTGGGCATAGACTGATTCCAATATAGTGTTTAGATACAGTCAGGCGAAGACTCATTCTGATTCTCTTATAGATATAATCAAGACATAGACTCATTCTAGAACATAATTCAGATACAATCGAGACATAAGATTCATCCTGACACTCCTTAGCACGTCTGGTAGATACAGTCAGACACATACTCATTCTAGTATACTTTTTCAGATATAGTCGAGCATAGAATCATTCTGACACTCCTATTAATATTTAATTTTAATGGAATCTATAAGCCCATCTCCGAAGACACTCTTTCACCTATCTGAATGACATCTTTAAGCCCATTCAAGCAGTACATTCAACCAACAGTGTTACTTCGTGCACACGTGAATGCAAATTTATGAGCAATTAAGTGTTTAATCCTCTTCCACCTTCAGATCACGAATGACGCGCATGTCAATCTAACTCTTCAGGTTTAAGAAGATTGAACATGGGCATTTGTTGTACCCCTAAATTTTCCCTCCCATTTTTGAAACAAATTAATTCAAGACACATCCTCATGCTCATGAAGGTCTCAATTGCTCAAGACTTATCAAAGATTGATCAGATGGACTCTCCTCCTAAGAAATTGACCTACAACTAGGGTTTTGCTTCTCTCAAAAGAAATTGAGTTTATAATGACTCAAATGGACTTCATGTTTTCTCATTTGCCTCAAATTATCCTCCTGCCAAATTTCAAGCCTTACATCACAAGTTTGCTCAGTCAATTAGCCAGATAATTGAAAATCAACTGTATTGGACAAAAAGTCAACTTTGGCCAATTGACAGACAAATATCAATATTTTTGGTCAACATCAATATTCAGAAGTCACATTCATCATTTGATCAAGGTTTGATCATGATTCATCAAGAAAACTCAAGATTCATCAAAATTAAAAAGTTACTAAATTAGGGTTTTCTTAAGGAGAAGTCAACTAAACTTTGACCAAGCATAAATTCCACATAATTCATCATAAATTTTTCAACCAAAGCTCATATTGAAGGAAATTCAATTCTCTACAACTTCGTCTCTCTAAGCTCAAGGCCAAAAATGCCTCATTTGAGAGATATGAGCCAAAACTTTACAGGCCATTTTGAAAGTCAATAAAAAGACATCTTTTGTCAAAGCAATTTACATCAAGTTGAAGACTTCAAATGAAAACATTACCAGCATGAAAGTTGTAGGAAACATCTTGAGGTTTCCAAAAAGTCTAAGATCACCTTCATATGAAAAAAATTGAGAGAGTTATGAGTTGTGTAAGTTGAGAAATTTTGAGAAAATGCATGGAGACCACTTTGAGAAAATTTGAATTTTTGGGCTAATGGGCCTAAGTTCTTAGGTTCAAACGTGTTCATAACCTTATAAAGGACCCCTAAATCCATTCACATATTTTTTATGATTTTTAATTCTTTTACTTGGATTTTATTTATTTAAATGAAAATTAAATCAAATAAAATATAAAAACATTGGATTAAGGCGCATGGTTAATATTTTTAATCATGTGGGAGGCCCAAAAATCTACCTTGAAGCTGAAGAAATCGGGTGGTATATATTTGAAACAAATCTTCATTGGTTTTGGAAGATTTCAACTTATTTTCAAACAAAATCAAAGATATGATTTAATGAGATGTCCAAGCCCGTCGTTTGACCTAATCTTCTCTTCTATAAATACATAACACATTCAGACCAAGAGGGACACACATGTTGCATCATAGAAGCAACCCTAAAATCTTCAAACTTTCAAGAAACTAGGCCAAACTCAAACCCTTGTGTGCATCCATTCTTAATCGATTCCAAGTATTCCATCAGTCTCCTGAGACCTCAAGGAGTTCATACCAACCATCATTCAAGCTCAAGCAATCCCAGAATGTGCCAACCAAGTTGCTCCGGTTTGACAATTTATTTTGATTTCAAACTTTTAGTTCATGCAATTTAAATGAATTTGATACATACATTCATGTTCATAGTGATGCGTATAACTCTTTTGATGCATTACTTGTGAGGTTTGACACATGAATGGAGATCTGTCATTGTTAGGAAAATTTGAAATATTTTCATCGAATCTCACCCTACAGGCATTTTCAGGTCAAACCAATGCTGCCATTGGATTCACAAGGGTCAAATTAGGGGGATAGGGTCTCTGTTATGATCCAACTCATGCATTTTTGCAGGTTTTCAAAACCCCTTCATCAGAGAAGATGAAGTTGACCACCCTCCATGGTGGTTTGAATCTCCTGACTCAGGCGACCTAGGCGTGGGGTTCTGCTATTGGTCCATTCAAAACCCCATACCCCACTAACACGCGCATATTTAATTTTATTTGATTTCTGATTTTCTTAATTAAGCTTTATTATATATTGAATGATAGTCATAATTTTAACGTGTAACAACAAGTGAACGGGTTGTAAGAGTGATGATTGTTAACCATAAGGGTGTGGCTTCGAGCCAGCCTTTTGTCAAAATTAATTTGTTTCTTTTTCAGGATTTACAAAGCAGGTTCATCATATGGTGATTAGTTCACATTCTTAAAGATAAACAACACCATGGCCTAGTGGAAAGTAGTGCATTATTTGAGACTGAAGGTGTGGTTCAACTCCCACCCCATGCATTTTGGTTCTTTTATTTTACTAACCCTAGTTTTGTTCCATTTTATTAATTAATCTATTTTATAATTAATATTAAATCATTAAACATTAACCCTTAATCAAATTAGGCTTAGGATTTTTTTAATTAACTAGAATTAAGGGTTGACTTTTAATTAACTAATTAATTAAACCTTAGGTTTTAATTAAAATTAATTAATTTTAGGGTTTTAGCCAAATAATTCTTCTTAATTAATTAGATGTTAGGGTTTTTAATTAGGGTTTTAGGTTTTTGAAATTAACTTAATTAATTAGTTATTAATCATCCCTAACCCTAAATCATTTTCTAAAAACACAAAAACATTAAAACATTTTTTGTAACATATTTTCTTATTTCTTACTGTTACTTAAATTCCTAGAACAAGTATATAGGTCGCACTCTCCGATGTAATAGTGTAGATTTATTTTCTCACATTTTCCTATTATGTATCTTCCCCAAAGTCATGTAATAGCGTAGGATTTTACATTCTGCACTTTAATTTTTTGTACATATTTAACTGCTAGTAAAATAGGATTTGTATGGCAAGACTAAAAGAAAATCTAGAAAACCCTAATTCAAGATTAAATAACTGAAACTAATATAGTTTTCACACATCACCTCTAGGGTAACCTCTCTTGTTGCCTTACAATACTATTGGTCACGTGCCTCAAAAGTAGGGATACTTTAGTAAAAGACCCTCGATTTAACAATATCATCATGGCCCATTCAAATAAAGATCATAATCCCTTGTTGACCCTTCGAGTTGCCTACAAAATTATCTAGTCCCTCGATGACCCTACAAGAAAAATGATGATAGTCCCTTCGATACAATTGCTAAAGTATCATTACATGTTTCCTTCGATGACCATACGATGACCTTACGCATGTGCCTCACATCCAATATATAGGATTATCTGCCAACTAATGGTATGAATAATACTATCTCCAAAGGAGAAGGAAATTAACAAGAAAGACTTTAGTGGGTAAGTACTCTTGAATGCTTGCTCACAACCTTTTTTCACAATTCAAAACATTTCTCACACTACACTTTCAAACAAATATTTTCAAAAACACTTTGTATACATTCTTGAGGACCAACACAAGGATTATTACAAAGTTAGCCTTATATTTGAATTTCAAAATATTTTCAAATAAATCACAACACACAAAGCATGTTTTAAAAGTGAGCTAAGCAATTAAGAGTCGGTAGATAACTACAGATGAAGAGCGTGCTAATACCTTCCCTTTTCATAACTTACCCCCTGAACTCAAAATCTTTAAAAAGGTCTTTCCGGTTCTTTTCACCTTACCTAAATATTGGATAAAACAAAAGTCGGTGGCGACTCTTGCTAATCGTAACATTTGTGATAAAACTAAAAAAAAAAGTCAGTTCTCCCACCGTATAATAGAGTCAAACCTTTGTTTTACCAAGGGTTAAATTCGGTAGCTATAGGGTATCCCTAGTCCAAGGTGATATCTACTATAGTCTAATTGTACAAAAAATTTAACAACCACAATCCAGCTAGTTGTTAACCATAAATCAATTCTAATTTGTCCGATCAGGAAAGCATAAAAACATTATGCAATTAAATTGAATAGAGAAGACTATTGTATTAAAGAAATTCAGGAATCAAAATCGTTTACAGACTCAAATCAGGGACACCCCCTAACATTGAAGGATTTAGCTACTCATATTGTTCAAAATAATCACAAGATAAAAATTAGACATTACAAGTAATTGGATATCTTCAATCTTCAATTGCTTCTTCTCATGAATATCTTCCGCTCTCCAAGAACCTTGATCTCCCCATTCTTCACTCGTGTGAACTATTCTTCGCTGCCAAAAAGTCCCTTAATTCCTCTTTCAAACTTGGCTAAATAGTGAACAATCCATTTGTCTTGGTCGAAAAATTCCCAAAATGCCCCTTTAGGTCCCAAATATTGAAAAATCATAAAAACACTTAAAATCAGCATCAATGGCCAACGCGGCCCGTGTCAGGCGACACAGCCGCCCATGTTGGTCTTCAAGAATTTTTCTGCTCCAGGCATGCTGACATGGCCGCCCATGTCAGCCCCTGTTTTCCACACTTTTCAAGTCTTCCCCCCTGACACTGTCCGTGTCAGGCGACACGGCCACCCGTGTCAGGGCTCCTGTAGAATTTTCTCCAAAAATTTGAACTATGCATTATTTTCACCCCAATTTGTCCTATTTTATTCTTTTGAACCTGAAAATACTAAAACACAAAACTAAAACATAATATGCGATAAAACGAAACAAAACCTCGATAAGTAAAAGAAATGATAACTGAAATAACTTCTAAATATTTGTGTAAAAACCACTGATCAAACTCCCCCAAACTTAAATTGTTGCTTGACCTCAAGCGACCATTACATGAACTCATGAAAATCACAGCATCCCAGTACTCATACGTGAGACATCCATTTAAATTGATTAAAAGGTAGTTCGTCTAGCATTTACATGACGCGAAGAGTTTTTTGTAAGAACCTTTCAATCTCAAGCTTTATCTTCGGATACCTCGATAAGTATGCTTTGTACTTAGGTCTCTTTATGATTTTCTCCTCTTTCATTTGGACAATCAAATTATAGCAATGAGAATAATGATAATTGTGATACAGTGGGAAGAACTGACTGTTTTTTGGAATGCTGGTTTGCATTTTGCGTTTGTGTTTGCAAAATGTTGCGGTAAGCAAGAGTCGCCACCGAATTTTATTTTATCCAACAAGGAAAGCAAAAAAGCACAGAAAAATTCCTTTTTCAAGATATTTCTGAGTACGGGGGGTAGATTATAGAAAGGGAAGGTATTAACACCCTTTCTATCCGTAGTTATCTACGGGCTCTTAGGTACTTGCTCATCATTTTCAAAATGTTTTCTTTGTGCTTGTGGGTTTTGAAAAGTTTTTGTTTTTAACTTCGATTTAACTCTTGCTTCTGTCTTCAAGAGTGTAATGAAGTGTTTTTGAAAACTTTGTTTGAAAAAGGAGTGTAAGTGTGAGAAAAAAAGTTTGTTTTTGGATGAGCAAGTATTTAAGAACTATCTACCCACTCGAAAAAGGAATCGTTCTATCCTAATTTCCTTTAGACAATGCTATCCCACTATTAGTGAGTAGGTATCATCGTCGTTGGAGTTTGAGGGTCAATTCCAAAGAGGGACATACGGTCACCAAAGCAATGTTAGGACACTTTAGCGGTAACCCTAACGTCTTAGATCATTTGTTTGAGGCAACAATATTCGAGACAACCATTTCGAGGCAACTATGATCTTTTAGACAAGAGGGCGACCTCTAAAATACCCTATACTCAATGACCGTGTACGAAGGCAACCAAGTGGGGTGTATCCTAGAAGTGCGCATGTGCGATTGTGTTGCTTTCAGTTATTTTTATCTTTGCACATGTTAAGGGTGGTCTAATTTGATTTTAAGATTAAGCATTCAGTCTTGTCATGCAAACCCTATTATCAAACATCTAACAGTTATAATTAGCAAAAATTAAAGTGCGGAATTTAAATTACAAGGCGTCGGGTATTTACATCGCCAAAAGCAACCCTTTGAAAATAAAATAAAGCGGTAAAATAATTAAATGTCCTAATTAACTATTACATACCGAAAGCAGATACATTAATTGGATAAAGAAAATAAAGCGCGACGCGAAATTAAATCGAATGCGAATTAGGGTTTTGACCCTTTTTAAAAGAAAATGCCTTTTTTTTTTGTTTTTATTTTAAGAAAAGAACTAAATCCTAAATTAAATATTAAGTTAATTATTGAATTAATTAAATGGAAAAAATAATTAATGACATGTTTTTGAAGTTTTTATTAATTTAAGAAAGAAATAAAAATAATTAAATGAATGTTAAGACCTAATTAATTCTAATTGATTTTAAATATTTACAAAAATAAATTAAAGTTATTCTAGAATTAAACCTAATTAATTAATTAAAATTTATTAATAAAAAAAAGAATTCTGAAATTTGTTGAATAAAAATATTTTTGTGATTTTGTGATAAAAAAGAAAATTAATCCATTGGTTAGAAGTTAATTAAAATAAAATAAAACAATTAAATTAAATAAATAAAATATAAAGAGAAGGAGAGAATGGGCCTTTTTTGGAGGGTGTGGAAAGCATTTTTGCTGGCCCATTAAGCTGATCTGTTTGGACTTTTATGATCCAATGCATTTGCGTTAACTGAGTCCATGGTATGCCTCCACTGCTTGACCACCAGATCTGGCCATCTGGCCATCTGGCGCTTTGATAATGAACTTCCATGGTGGAAATCTGGCTTGAGCATGTGTTGTACCCCAAAATTTTCCCTCTCATATTCCTCAAAACATTGCAAGAAAAATCTCCAAGTTGCTCAAGTTTGCTCAAGAGTGGGTCAGACAAGTCATCTCCTAAGACAGTCAACCCCAAATTAGGGTTTTGTGTTGCATCAATATCCTTGAGTCCAAATGACCTCAAGTGCTCCCCAATGTCCTAATATGTTCTCAAGATCATCCATGTCAAATTTCAAGCCTTGCAGAGGAAGTTTGCTCAGTCAATTGCTCAAAGGGTCCAAAAGTCGACTGTGCTAGGGCAAAAGTCAATTGTGACCTATAAACAGTCAAACTTCAAGATTTTTTGTCAACATTCTCATTTTGAAGGATATTTCATCATTTTATCAAGGGATGATCATGATTCATCAAAGATTGCTCAAAATTCATCAAGATTCAAAAGTTGCTAAATTAGGGTTTTGTAGGAAAAGTCAACTCAACTTTGACCAGGCATACCTTTCTCATACTTTATGAGAAATGACCCATCCAAAGCTCATTTTGAATAGGATGAAATTCCCTACAATCCATCAACATACACCAAGATCAAAAAATGCACTCACAAGAAGTTATAAATTTGGACATTATAGGTCATTTTTGAAAGTCAACAAAAACACCTTTTTTGCCAAAGCTTATAACTTGAGAATGGAATATTAAAATGCGACTAGACCAAAAGGGTTGGTTAAAGGACATCCCAAGATTTCTAGAAAGTCCAAGAACACTTCCAAAAGTTCAAAATTGGAGAAGTTATGGATTGTTGAAGTTGGACATTTTTGCAAAATTGCCAAAAGTCAACTATCCCTAAAACTTCAAATTTTGTCAAATGGACCCATTCTTTTCCACTTGATTTGAGCTTGCATCATTGCCCACGTGTCCTAGCTTCATCCACGAGCTCGTATTTCATTTTTATTATTTTATTTGATTTTTTATTGAATTTATTCATTTTAAATCAAATTAAATCATATAAAATCTAAAACTTTGATTACATAAGATTTTTCGGCTGTTTCAGCTTTTGATTATCATCATTATCACCATCAAATTTGAATCACACCAATTCATGTGCAAAAAGATTGAGATTTGGCAAAATTGGAAAGCTTTAAAGAGGAGATCAAATCAAATATGTGTGCATTGATATGGGAAGATTTAATCCATAATTCTTACCCTAATACACTCCATATTACATAAGCAAGCAAGAGGAATCGAAATAAGGGTTGGTAATTGCAGAAAGAGGCAAAACAAAGTTGGAAAAAAGTGACAAAAAGCTTGAAATCGAAATCGTGCTTAGAGGTGTTTTCAGAAGCTGAGACCAGTCCCAATCTCTTCCTGGGTGTTCATTCAATCTACCTGGATCAAAAGCAAGCTCGATCAGACCACATAGCGCGCTGTAAGGGTCACGATAACCACCCATGTTCTTGATTTCACAACTCTGAATTTATGCATCCTTTTCATGAATCAATACCATATTTTGAATCTACATGACATTTGCAAACATTTGGCATTATCCAATTGCTTTTATCTGGCCTGAACGAAGAACCATCATAGCTAGGGTTCTTC
Source organism: Vicia faba (assembly GCA_948472305.1). NCBI lineage: Eukaryota > Viridiplantae > Streptophyta > Magnoliopsida > Fabales > Fabaceae > Vicia > Vicia faba. The sequence continues at coordinate 1,089,805,542 of OX451740.1, forward strand.
ATTTGCTTTTTGGGGTTTTCTATTTCAGGTAAAATCGTGACTCAAGAGGGGCATAGTTATGATCAGGAGGCCATAACGAACCCAACCATGGTCCTGGAATGGATTTATATGGCCTGAGATGATTTTTAGGATGGACCTGCGCTTTTAGCTGCAGATTCAAATCCGCGGGTAAATGTTTTACAGGTTTCAGGACAAGGACGATGAGGTGTCCCCTGCCCATTGGTTCATTCAAATGGCGCGCGTTTTTTTTAATAATATTTCTGGCCATGGACTTGTTTTATTTTATTATATATTCTTTGTATATTATTAACAAACAAACCATCATGGCCTAGTGGTAAGCGTACACGTTCAAACTCCTTCAGGACCTGGGTTCGAATCCCAGGTCCCCCAATTTCTATTTAATTTTGTCTTTCAGGTGATCATGTGTGTATTCAAACCTGCAGCCTACCGTGTACCATCATCCATGCAATAGCCAGATGGCCAAAGGCCAGATCTGGTGGCTAGGATCTGAAGGTCCACCAAGACATTGGTCAATGCATATGCGCTGGATTCCCAAAGTCAAACAAGGCCAACTCTAATGGGCCTCAGAATTGCTTTCTACACCATATAATCAGGCCCATACTCCCTTCTACTCATTTATTTTATTTTGTTTATTTAATTGTTTTATTATTTTTATTTCATTTACTAACCAATCAAAAAAATTCTTTTTTAAAATAAAATCACAAAAATATTTTTTATATTTAATCAAATTTTAATTTTAATTTTTATTAATAAACACTAATTAATTAATTTAGATTTTAATTAGAGTAACTTTAACCTATTTTTGCAAATAATTAAAATTAAATTAGATTTAATTAGGTACTAACCATTAATTTAATTAATTTCATTTTCTTTCTTAAAATAACAAAAACCCTAAAATAATTTATTTTTATTAATTAATTTATTTTATTTAATTTAGTAATTAATTTAGGTTAATTTCTTTCTTAAAATAAAAAATAACAAAAAGACACTTTCTTTAATCAAAAGGGTCAAAACCCTAAACTCGCACTCGATCTAATTTCCCGCGCGCTTTATTTATTTTTATCATATTAATGTACTTGCCTCCGGTTTGTAATAGTTAATAGGACCTTTATTTATTTTTTATCGCTTTATTTATTTTTAAAGGGTTTGTCTTTTGGCGATGTAAATACCCGACGCCTTGTAATTTAATTTCCGCACTTTTATTTTCCGCAAATTATAATTGTTAGATGTTTGATAATAGGATGGCATGACAAGACTGAATGTTTTAACCTAAAATCAACTTAGATCACCTTTAACATGTACAAAGATAAAATCAACTGAAAACGACACACTCGCACATGCGCACTCTTAGGGTATACCCCACTTGGTTGCCTTCGTACGCAGTCATTCAGTATAGGTCACTTTAGAGGTCGTCCTCTTGTCTAAAAGATCATAGTCGCCTCGAAATGGTTGCCTCGGATATAATTGCCTCAAACAAATGATCTAAGACATTAGGGTTACCGCTAAAGTGTCCTAACATTGCTTTAGTGATTGTATGTCCCGCTTTCGAATTGACCCTCAAAACTCCAACGACGGTGCTACCTACTCACTAATAGTGGGATAGCGCTGTCTAAAGGACATTAGCATAGAACGATTCTTTTTTCGAGTAGGTAGATGGTTCTTAGATACTTGCTCTTTCAAAAAACAAAACTTTTTTCACTTACACTCCTTTTCAAACAAAGTTTTCAAAACACTTCATTACACTCTTGAGGACAAAAGCAAGAGTTAAATCGAAGTTTTAAAACTTTTTCAAACCCACAAGCACAAAGAAAGGAATTTTGAAAACAATTGAGCAAGTACCTAAGAGCCCGTGGAAAACCACGGATAGAAAGGGTGCTAACACCTTCCCTTTCTATAATCTACCCCCCGAACCCGAGAAATATCTCGAAAAAGGAATTTTTCTGTGCTTTTTTCCTTTCCTTGTTGGATAAAATAAAATTCGGTGGCGACTCTTGCTTACCGCGACATTTTGCAAAAACAAACGCAAAATGCAAACCAACATTCCAAAAAATAGTCAGTTCTTCCCACCGTATCACAGAACTGGCGACTCTGCTGGGGAGTTAATAAGTGGGGTGTACCTTAGGATTAGTTCATCATATTGTTTTGAATTGTTTGATTTGTTTGCTTTATCTTTGTGGGATTTGTATCGGAGTTACTATAGATCCTAATCCGGATCTGGGGACACCTTTTAGGTAAGTAGCAATAGACTGTAAGGGAACTGTATGACATAGACCGATACGGTTGAAGCAGTAGCTACGTTGGTGTGGCACTTTAGTTTGCACCGATATCCCTTGCGGCGCAACGAGGAGAATATGGGTTTGCTAAGGGGTCATTAAGCACCAACTGACCTTAGAACCTATAATTGACCAACTTGGCTGTTGTACCCCAAAATTTTCCCTCTCATTTCTCATTAATTTCTCATCACAAAGCCCTTGGAGATCAAGATCCAGTTAGGGTTTCATCTGCTCAAGACTTCTCCTTGCACTGTTGACCCAAATTAGGGTTTGTGTTTACACAAAGATGTTTTGACCTAAAATGCCTAAGATGACTTTCTTGCTTCATATTGGACTCCCAAGTTTATCCACATCAAGTTTCAAGTCTTGATTCCAAATTTTGCCCAGTCAATTGGACAGTTGACCTAGAAATCAGCTGTATTGGGGAAAAAGCCAACTGTGGCCAATTGACAGTCAAATCTCATGAAAATTGACCCACATCAACATTATGAACTCACATGGACCATTTGATCAAGTTTGGATCACAATTCCATAAGAAATTTGATCAGATCATCAAAAGGGCAAAATGGTCATTTTTAGGGTTTTGACTGCACAAAGGCAATTTTTGACTGTTTGACCTAGCCAATGGCAAACCAAGCTCACATATGGACTCAAGGACCCCATGGAAATGTCTTGACATGCTCAACAAGTTCAAAAGACCCCAAATGCACAAGATTGACAGTTGAATTTCCCAGTCAATTGATCAATTTTGACTGTATACTGAAAAGTCAAACTTTGACTTTTTGGTCAAAATCAAGAGTCAAGATTCATTTTTCATCAAAACATGCCAAATCATGAAACTTGTTCACCAAGAAATCAAAAATTGCAAATTAGGGTTTGAAATGAGAATTTTTCATAACTTAGAATTTTTCTAAGTTATGAAAAACCCTAATTTTTCCCAACTTTGCCCTACTTTCTCACCAAGATTCATTTGGATTCAAGCAAAAGACAAAACATGAAATTTGTAGCTTGTTGCATAATCTACAACTTTGATTCACAAAGTTTTCCCAAAAGAGGCTTGTATCTCAAGTTACAATTTTTGGAATAAGGGTACTAAACCATTCTTAACTTAGTGAAATTTTAACCTATTTTGGCAAGGTTTTCTACCTAACTTCAAGACCATTTTCCATACACTTCCACTTGGAATTCCAATTTGCATTTCAAAGATGGATTATAGTACACATTCCAAGCTTTCCAAAATGTCCAAGAACTCATCAAACAACCTCATAACTTGAGAGAATCGAATTTTGCAATATGGCAAAAACTCACTTTTGAATTGGCCAATTTCCATGTTCATAACTTGTGCAAATTTCTCAAACCAGCATGCCACTTGATTACAGGCCCTTAAACCATCCAACACTCAATAATTTAATGCATGTTCATTGTGCTAAGGCCTTGTTTCATGAGTTTATGCATTACATGTTGAATTAAGCCATTTATGGAAAAAGTGAAATAGCCATTTTTGCAAAAGCAAGCTTTATGTCATAATGCAAATCCAAGAAGTACAAATCAAATCTAATTGGCACAAGTTTATGAGTTAATCACACTGATCAAGGAGGAGCTTTGCAGCATGTTTAGGGGACCTCTACCTGTCTAGAATACAACTTGGCTTTTGCTTGCTTAAGTGTTAAGAAACTTGGCATTTCACAACATAACATTCATCTCAGCATGTGAACACTTAAGCAATTATTTTGTACACTTTCTAATCATCAAGCACAAGCTAGAACACGAGCAAAAAAGGTCTCAAACACTCCCATTCCCAGAATCACTCTCAAACTGCAGAAACAGGGCAGGGTATGCAGATTGAATCCCATCTCTCATTCCTTTCATGATTTCTTGCCCAAAGCTCATCAAACACATTCCCTAGCATCACTTGAAGCTAACCAAAACACAAAACACGACCTATAATTCCTCTAACCAGTTCCACCATTTTCACTTTCTTGTTTTACAGTTGGAGGTCCATAGCTCGATTCAAGGTGTTTCAAAGCAAAGTAAGCATTGGAATAGCATCACCACACTTCGGGAAAGCCATACAGATCATCATCTTGCTCTGAAAGCTCCCCCATTGCCAGATAGAACTTCAACTGAACAGGTACCTTCTTGAACTTCTAACTCTTAGTCTAGGCATCATTAGCTCTAAGTTTGTGAATAAGAAGTGTTCTACTCATGCCCCTGAATCTGTACATGCTTTCACTCTTCATTTATTTTGCTAGAGCTGTGAGAATTTAAGGTTTGAATATGGAAGAAAAGTTAGGTCAGGATTTTGGAATGTCAAAATTCTCTCTCATTTCTGAGAGTTAGGATGAGTTCTTTATATATTTAGAATCGTGATTCAATGCTTAACATTTCTTATGTTGTAAGTTTGTGCAAAAGATCAAAGAATCCAGGTGTTTGAATGGAGGTTTAGGCGCATGTTTTTTTGAACGTTTTTGTTGTCTGAAGGTTGAAGAAGAAGCCACGTGGACTGGGCCTGTTTTGATTTTCCTTTTCACACCATATATTTGCTTTCATACCCCCCAGGCCCATTTTGTGTATTTGCATGATTTTCTTGACTTTTCTTTTTTATCCTGATTTATTTATTTTTGCTAATCATATTAAAAAACATAAAAAATATTCTTACACCATTTTTATATTTTTAGGCATTTATTTAGTTATATTACTATTTGTATGTAAATAAGTACAAAAACATATTATTTAGAATAAATAGGAAAATAATGTAAACACCATTTTATTTTCATTTTTTTATTTTGTTTTATCTTCTTAAAATATTTTATAAAAAATATACCCTTTTTTATAAATATTAAATATTATTATTTTTATATACATAATACATATTTAGAAATTAATACATATATATATATATATATATATATATATATATATATATATATATATATATATATATATATATATATATATATATATATATATATATATATATATATATATATATATATATATATATATATATATATATATATATATATATATATATATATATATATATATATATATATATATATATATATATATATATATATATTTATTTATTTATTAGTATATTTAGGTTAAAATACAAAAATACCTACATTTTTTATTTTATTAATGTTTGACATAAAAAAATACTTTTTATAAATATACTTCATTTTATTTTATTTTTGTACATAATAAACAAATACTTGTATAAATTAAATAATATATATATTTGCCTAATAAGAATTAGGGTTTTACCCTTAAAATACAAAAAAAAACTCCAAAAATATTACTTTTTATTTTTTATTCATTTTTGTTTATTTGATATAAAAAATATCCTTTTTCCATACATATAAAAATCCCTTTTGCATTTTGCATCTTTATTTTATTTTCCATTTAATTTATGCAATTGATTATCTTGTAAATATTCCAAAATTGATGTAATAGCTAGGTTTAAATTTCTTGTCTAAATATCCCCCCATTTGAACATTTGTACCCCCCTTCCCATATTGTGTTGTAATAGTGTAGGAATTTTACTTTTCGCACTTTAAACGCTTTCTAAATATACCATGCTAGAATTAGGGTTTGTATGCAAATAAAAAGAACAAAATTAGTTTGACCTAATTTCAAGATAATCAAGCATGAAAATGGACAACACATACCACACTTACACCCCTAGGGTATTCCACTTGTTGCCTTCAAATAATTGGGCCATATTGCATGTTAGGTTTCTTTGGGTAAAAATAAACAATCAAATGATCATAGTCCCTCGATGACGCTTTCGAAAAGTTGCCTAAAATGATCAAGTCCCTTTCAAAGAAAAATTGCCCAAAGACACTTAACACTATTGCAATTATGGTCTAAACGATGACCCGCGCCCGTCCCTTTCACCTCCTAATACAAGATTGTCCACCAAATGCAATGGTGGAACAAAATTGTTAAAAGGGTTAAAACATAACAAAAATCTTTGAGAACTTTAGGGTAGATAGCTCTTAAGTACTTGTCAATCTACAAAAGAAAACACTTGCCTATTTTCAAACCACACTTCACTACACTTTCAAAACAAACTTTCAAAAAAACCTTGAAACATCTTTTCAAAAAGACAAAACACCTTTTGTAAAACATTCGAGTAAAGAATTGTTACAAGGGTAGCCTAGACAAGGCATCTTTTTCAAAACCTTTTCAAAGCCACACACAAAGCACTATTTCAAACAATTGAAAACCAAGGCAAGTTGATCTAAGCAAGTACCTAAGAGCCCATGGATAACCATGGATAGAAAGGGTGCTAATACCTTCCCTTTCTATAATCTACTCCCCGAACCCAAGAAAAATCTCAAAGGTTTTTGCTGTGCTTTTTTAAACCTTTCCTTAGGATAAAATAAAAAGTCGGTGGCGACTCTTGCTCAACCAAAACATTTGCGAAAACAAACGCAAAACCATAGTCAGTTCTCCCACCGTATCACAGAACTGGCGACTCTGCTGGGGAATAATTTAAAAGTGGAGTAACCTTAGGGCTTAGATCACCCTCTTGCATGACTAATTGTTTGATTTGATTGCTTTATACTTTGGCTCTCTTGTTTGGGTTTGCAATCCTACACCCGGATTTTGGGAAACATTTCATAGATAGCAATACGTTGTGGAAACTGTGCAGGTTATACCGACACGGTCGAAGCAATATCTATATTAGTGCGACATATTTGTGAGTATCGGTAACCCTTGAGTTCAATCAAGGAGAGTACGGGGCCGCTGAGTGATGTCACTAAGCACTAATGACCTAGAACCTTACTTGACCATCTTGGCCTTTTATTAGGGGTAGTGAGATGACTGGCTTTGGTGCAGTCCGAAGTTGGTAGATACTCGATACTACACTCATTGAGGGTTGTTTTCTTGGAATATTTTGGTTGCTAGTTAAGTGGCTAAACCAAAACAATGAACAATGAAAACAATCTCGTGATATTGAGCTCCTTAGAACCCGGTTACTATTTATAGGACATGTTTTTAAGCCAACTACACTCAAGAGGGTACTTACCTATGAAATCCCATGCAAGCCTGAAACTAGGGTTTGGTGTGATTTGCTTGTACATATGTTTTGTGCATACATCATAAACATCATAAAACATCATATGCATTCACTAACCATTTCAAGGGTTTGGATCTTCATCTTTGTTCTTGTTTTGTAGGTCATGGAAATTCCTCGCAGAAACACCATTCAAGTTAACCTTGTGAGAATCTCTCCTCAACTCAAGGAGCTCACCTCAAGGATTCCGGAAAGCTCATCCTTCAGTGAAAGACATGGTAGACTGCTCAGCTTAGTCAACACCAACATTGAAGAAGACATGATGAAAGTGCTATTCCAGTTCTTTGACCCTCTTCACCACTGTTTCACTTTCCCTGATTACCAGTTGGAACCCACTTTGGAGGAGTTTTCTCAACTCCTGAGAATTCCTATCCTTAATCAACTACCCTTCAACGGTACGGAAAAGGAACCAAAGCCGGAAGATGTTGCTCGAGCATTGCATCTACAACCATCCGACATCAAGGGGCATTGGGAAACCAGAAGCAGCGTCAAGGGATTCTTAGCAAAATTCTTGTTTGAGAAGGCACAAGAATGTTGGAATTCATTGGACCTACAAGCCTTTGAAGAGATTGTGGCACTCCTTACCTATGGGTTGGTCTTGTTCCCAAATCCTGACCAATTGGTAGATGTCAACACCGTCAAAATCTTCTTGTCCAGAAATCCAATACCAACATTGCTTGGGGACATTCTTCACTCATTTTACACACGAACAATGAGAAAGAGGGGTGTTCTCATGTGCTGTACTCCTCTCCTTGCAAGGTGGTTTATTTCGCACCTTCCACAATCTATCTTGAAGAATGACCAAGGCTCAAGGTGGTCCCAACGGTTGATGACTCTTACTCACTCTGATGTACATTGGTGTTCTCGGTCCAGAGAAAATGTCATCATCGTCAATCGTTGCAGAGAATTTCCTAATGTTCCTTTACTTGGAATCAGAGGAGGTATCACCTACAACCCTTGCCTAGCTTTGAGGCAATTTGGATATGCACGGAGGGATGGCCCTCATGACATGTTGATTCCTGACCTAGTTTTTGACTTCGACAACGATGCGCAAGGACTTCGCCAAAGATTCATCAGAGCTTGGGGGAGGCCCAACAAGGTTGATAGCAAGACTCTGGGACACAAGAACTCCATCCCTCTTGAGCCTTATCTCAAGTGGGTACGAGCCCGAGCCCAAAGTCTAGTGATGCCTTATCCTCATGTACTCCCTGTGATTAAAGAGCCCGTCAAGGAAGGAGAGGTTCCCTACACCGTCCTACATCCTGACATGCCTACATCGTGGGAGGAAATGCAGAAAAGTTGGATTCAGCTCAAGGAGGAACGAAATACTTTTGAAGCTAGCTTCTAAGCCAGTGAGAAAAAGGTTCTAGAGCTTACCCGCCGAATCCATGAGCAAGAGGCCCTCAACACCTACATCGCACCAAAGAGGATGCGCAATGTCTTTTTACCTTGAGAAGTTTTTGTAATATTTGGCCCATGGGGCATTTATGTACTAACAAATTTCTTCTTATTAATATGACGTGCGTTCTTCTTTGTCTGAAACAATTTTGAATGTCCTAAATCCTTGAATGCATTGCATACATAAGCATACCATTCATCCTGTGCATAAGCGGGTCTCACGCCAGGTTTCCTTATCTGTCTGTTGTTTATTTCAGTAGGATGGATCTCGAGCAAACAGTCAAAGACCTACAAGCTCAAAATGCACAGTTACAAAAACTCCTGACAACCTTGGTTAAAGGTCAGGAAGATCTCAAGACCTTGCTGGGGAATAAAGACCCAGTGAAAAAGAGGAAAAAGAGACTCGGGGTGGCTACTCTGGGGAGAAGATTTGACGGAGAAGCTCGGAGAGTGCTTGAATTTCCTCCTACTTCTGATGAAGGAACCAGCAAAGGAGGTGGGGCTGCGGTACCTTCCGAGTCTGATGTGGAAGAAGAGGAGGTCGAAGAGGATGAAGATTATTCTGATCAGCAATACCCTCCAGCTGATGATAAATACAAGGGTTTAGAAGACAGATTGGCCACCATGGAGCTACAAAGAGTACCGGGTTTGGACTTTGAAGACTTGGGTTTGGTTGCCGGGATTGTGATTCCCCCAAAGTTCAAGGTGCCAGTGTTTGTGAGGTATGATGGGCTGTCCTGTCCAAAAATGCATCTCAGGTCCTACGTGAGAAAGATTCAACCCTATACGGCAGATAAAAACCTTTGGATTCATTTCTTTCAAGACAACCTTTCTGGAGCTCAGTTGGAGTGGTTTTATCAGCTAGAGGGAACCAGCGTCCGAAATTGGGAAGACTTGGCCACCGCCTTCTACAAACAATACCAGTATAATTCTGACCTTGCTCCTACTCATACCCAACTTCAGGGTATGTCGTTAGGAACAGGCGAAGGATTCAAAGAATATGCACAAAAATGGAGGGATTTGGCTGGCAGGGTGCAGCCTCCTTTAACCGACCGCGAACTTGTTGATATGTTTCTTGGGACCCTGTCCGGGCCATTTTTCAATCATCTAATTGGTAACTCTTCCGCGGGGTTTACCGATTTGATCTTAACATGCGAAAGAATAGAAGCTGGCATCGAGTCAGGAAAGATTCAGAAGGGTGTTGCTGCAAGTGTTGAGAAGAAGCCTTTTAAGAAGGAAACAGCTGTGGTATATTCTCAGAGAAGAGCAGGGAAAACTGAGCGTCGACCGACTGTGGGGGCCGTAATGATTCAAAATTCTTAAAGTGAGCAGCCTCGCTATAACCAGTCCAGACCAAATCAACAACGAGTGGAACGGCCACAACGGCAGTTCACCCGTATTAATATGACTCCAGCGCAAGTGCTTCCCCATCTGTTAAAGTTGAATCTCGCCACCATCAAGGAGACACCAAAGAATTTGAATACGTCCTCTCCACATTATCATCCTAATGCTAAATGCGCCTACCACTCTGACAGTGTCGGGCACGACACCAATGATTGTTGGGCACTCAAGCATAAAATCCAAGACCTGATAGAGGCGAAGGAGGTGGAGTTTGACGCTCCGGAGAAGCCTAATGTGATATCTGCTCCCATGCCGAAGCACGGCCGAAATGTCAATGCCATTGAAGAAGATTTGTATGTTGCTGACGTCAATGATCTGATTACTCCATTGTTAACCATTAAGTTGAATCTGTTAAGGGTCGGGATCTTCCCGGGATGTAAAGAAGACTGCTATTGTTGTTACTCTCTGCCGTTTGATTGTCCGTTACTGAAGAAAGGCATCCAAGGCCTTATGGATAGTCGACAAATTTTGTTTGAAAAAGTTTCTGCTGTTCCAACTCATACTGAAGATGTCTCAATCATAACCATTCACGCCAATCTTTCCAAGGCCGTCAAAAAGCCTGTTAAGATTACACCAGCTACGAAATCTGTTCCTTTGAAGATAACGATGCCAGGGCCTGTCCCCTATGTTTTTGAGAAGTCGATACCATGGAACTACGGCGGCGACGTCTACTACCATGGTATTAAACAAATCGAAATAACTGAAGAAAGTTCGGATGATGAAGAAGCCAGCATTGGTAACATTGCAGACACGAGCAAAATCACCAGGAGCGGGAGAATATTTTCTCCAGAGATTGCCCCTCCAAGAGCAATCTTTGGACCCTCATCTGTCGACAAGGTCATCCCTGCACCAATAAAACTCTCTGCTAGAACCCCTTTGATTGAAGATGTTGTTGTTCCTAGTACTGTCTCTCCTACCGCTGCTGATAAAGGTAAGGGAATCCAAGATGAGCTCGTCAGGACGAGGGCTCAACCCTTGGTCATACCGGAAACCTCCAAGAAGGAAATGGATGAGATTTTGAGGATAATCAAAAGGAGTGATTACGATGTGGTAGAACAGCTGGGGCAAACTCCCTCAAACATCTCCATGCTGGCACTGCTACTTTGCTCAGAAGCGTACGCTAAAGCCCTGATAAAATTCCTGAAGGCAGCCCATGTGCCCCAGGAAACCTCTGCGGATCAATTTCAAAATTGCGTGGCTAGCCTGACCGCGGACAATGGATTAGGTTTCTCTGATGCCGACCTAACTCCTAAAGGTAGAAACCACAATGATGCTTTGCACATTTCAATCGAGTGCCGAGGAACTACCCTCGCACATGTCTTGGTCTACACTGGTTCGTCGCTGAATGTATTGCCTAAGAAGGCCTTGGACCGACTAGATTGTGAAGGGTTGGAGTTGAAGCCGAGTGATATTGTTGTCAGAGCTTTCGATGGTTCAAAGAGAATGGTCCATGGGGAGGTTGAAATTCCCATCAAGATAGGCACTGAGGTGTTTAAATCTACTTTCTATGTGATGGACATCCGTCCGTCATACTCTTGCTTGTTGGGTAGGCCTTGGATACACCATGTTGGGGTAGTCACCTCCTTCTTACATCAGATGTTGAAGTATCATGTCAAGGGAAAGATCATTACTGTCCATGGTGAAGAAGAGTACATGATTAGCCACTTGAACTCTTTCCGGTACGTGGAGGTAGAGGGGGAGTTCATTGAGACGCCTTTTCAGCATTTCGAAGAAGTCCTTCCTGAGATAACAGTAGCAAAGTTGACAGCTGAGGCACCGAGGCAGATGGCCAGGATGGCATCTTTGGAGGACGCGAGGGCCGCAATAAAGGAAGGGAAGAATTCAGCATGGGGACAATTACCTGACATTCCACATAAGACTGACAAATTTGGATTAGGGTTCACTACCGCAGGACAGAAAGCTATGCGCCGTTCGAAGATTGAAAGAGCGCCAGTCAAAATTTCTCCCTATGGAATCAATGCTTTGGAGGATGAAGACAAAGAAAGCAACATCGAAGAGTGGATTTATCCAACTGTCAAAGGAGGATTGAGCAACTGGGAGGCAAAAGACTTTGTCCCAATCACTTTTATTCATCAGTAATTTATCTGTCAAACATTTCTTATTTGGTCTGTAATATTTATGTTTAAACAATTCGTACACTATCTTTTCACCTCATGCCTTGCCCGGGGCGTGTAGGTCCATTTGTAAGGGTTTTGGTTATTTTTCATATCCATATGCCATGTTTAATGATTCATTGGACGTTTTTCATTTGATAAACTGCTTGTGTTCATTTTCTTTCCTTTTGCATTTTTGTTTAAGGATGGCTATCCCTTACACACACCCACACTCACAAATGCAGGTACCCATCCACTCCGGATTCCATGGGTGACGATTCTGCTATATCCTTCAGTAACTCTGAAGATCTGGTCAATCAAGCCGAATATGAAGATGACGAAGGTTGTGAAGTACCGGGGGAACTAGCCAGAATTCTACAGCAAGAGGAAAGGGCCATCTTACCGCACGAAGAGTCATTGGAAACTGTCAACTTAGGGACCGAGGAAGACCAGAAAGAGGTGCAAGTGGGTGCCAATCTGGAATCAAGTGTCAAGGAACGCCTGATACAGTTGTTGAATGAGTATGTTGAAATCTTCGCTTGGTCTTATGAAGACATGCCGGGTTTAGACACAGACATCGTGGTTCACCGTCTCCCCACAAGAGAGGATTGTCCACCGATCAAGCAAAAAGTCCGCCGAATGAGGCCTGACATGTCTGAAAAGATCAAAGCAGAAGTAATGAAGCAATTCGACGCTGGCTTTCTGGCTGTTACATCCTATCCTCAATGGGTCGCTAACATCGTGCCAATACCTAAGAAAGATGGCAAAGTCAGGATGTGTGTGGACTACCGGGATTTGAATAGGGCCAGCCCCAAAGATGATTTTCCACTTCCACACATTGACATTTTGATCGACAATACAGCTCAACACAAAGTGTTTTCCTTCATGGATGGATTCTCGGGCTACAATCAAATCAAAATGGCCCCCGAGGATATGGAGAAAACAAATTTTGTCACACAATGGGCCACTTTCTGTTACAAGGTGATGCCGTTCGGGCTGAAGAACGCGGGGGCAACTTATCAACGCGCCATGGTAGCTTTGTTTCATGATATGATACATCATGAGATTGAAGTTTACGTAGACGATATGATAGCTCGGTCACAAACAGAGGAAGAGCACCCTTAACATCTAGAAAAGCTGTTTGCCAGGTTGAAAGAATACAAACTCAGGCTGAATCCAAGTAAGTGGACTTTTGGAGTTAGGTCTGGTAAACTTCTAGGATTCATTGTAAGCAACAAAGGCATTGAAGTCGATCCAGCAAAAGTAAAAGAAATACAAGAGATGCCCGCTCCCCGTACTGAAAAGGAGGTTAGAGGATTCTTGGGGCGCTTGAACTATATTGTCAGATTCATCTCTCATCTGACTTCTACCTGTGAGCCAATTTTCAAACTCTTGAAGAAAGATCAGGTAGTCGAATGGAACGACGATTGCCAAGCTGCTTTTGATAAGATCAAGGAGTATTTGCTAGAACCTCCTATTCTGATGCCACCCGTCGAAGGAAGACCACTAATCATGTATTTGACCGTCTTGGATAACTCATTGGGGTGTGTTTTGGGCCAGCATGACGAGTCTGGTCGAAAAGAGCATGCTATTTATTACCTTAGCAAAAAGTTTACCGACTGTGAGACTCGCTATTCACTGCTCGAGAAAACTTGCTGCGCTTTGGTATGGGCTGCTCGCCGACTAAGGCAGTATATGTTGACTCATACTACCTTGTTGATTTCCAAAATGGATCCTATTAAGTATATCTTCGAAAAGCCCGCTTTATCTGGAAGGATAGCTAGATGGCAAATGATCTTAACTGAGTATGACATCCAGTACACCACCCAAAAAGCTATAAAAGGGAGTGTACTAGCTGACCATCTGGCTCATCAAGCTATCGAAGACTATCAACCCATGAGATTTGACTTCCCAGACGAAGACATCATGAATTTGGACAACATTGAAGGTAACGGACCGTATGACGGACCCGGAAAGGGATCCCGATGGACCCTGTACTTTGATGATGCTTCAAATGCACTTGGAAACGGTATCGGCGCGGTGCTCATTTCTCCGGAAGGTTGTCACACACCTTTCACGGCCCGACTTTGCTTCAGCTGCACAAACAACATGGCTGAGTATGAAGCTTGCTTCTTTGGTCTCAAGGCTGCTATAGACTCGGGGATCAAATCTTTGATCGTATTTGGGGACTCGGCTTTGGTTATCAGTCAAATCAAAGGAGAGTGGGATACCAAGCACCCTAATCTTATCCCATATAAATAACATGTCTTGACATTGTTGCCTCATTTCGAGCAAATTACCTTCAAGCATTTCCCGCGAGAAGAGAATCAGCTAGCAGATGCTCTAGCCACAATGTCCTCCATGTTTAAAATCAACTGGGATAACGAGGCTCCCCAAATCACCATCGAGCGAATGGATGAACCTCCACATTGTCACGAGATTAATACCGAAGAAGTAGTGGAACAACCTTGGTTCCATGAAATCAAAAGGTATCTCGAGACTAGAGATTATCCCGAAGGAGCTTCCGTAAATAACAAGAAGTTCTTAAGGAAATTTGCTGCTAAATTCTTCCTGAGCAACGGCATCCTTTACAAACGAAGCCATGATTGTGTATTACTCCGATGTGTAGATAAAGCTGAAGCAGAGTTGATTATGACTGATATACACAGCGGCACATTTGGAACTCACTTGAGCGGGCATACAATGGCTAAGAAGATCCTAAGGGCAGGCTATTACTGGTCTACCATGGAAGCTGACTGCCATCAACATTCCCGTACTTGCCACAAATGCCAAATCTACGCTGACAAAGTTCATATCCCTCCGGTTCCTCTCAACGTTTTGACTGCTCCTTGGCCCTTTGCAATGTGGGGCATTGACATGATTGAAGAGATCAAGCCCACGACTTCCAATGGACATCGCTTCATCCTGGTCGCCATTGACTATTTCATCAAATGGGTCGAAGCAGCTTCCTTCGCCTCTGTTACTAAAAATGTGGTTGCCCGCTTTATCAAGCAAAATCTCATATGTCGGTATGGTGTTCCAGACAGGATCATCACAGACAACGGTACAAATCTGAATAACACAATGATCACCGCTTTGTGCGAACAGTTCAAGATTTATCATCACAATTCATCTCCCTATCGGCCGAAGATAAACGGTGCTGTTGAAGCTGCGAATAAAAACATTAAGAAGATCATTCAGAAAATGACAGTCACTTACAAAGACTGGCATGAGATGTTACCGTTTGCTCTGCATGGATACCGTACGACGGCGCGTACCTCAACCGGGGAAACCCCGTTTTCTTTGGTATATGGCATGGAAGCTGTCTTGCCTGTGGAAGTCCAGATCCCTTCTCTAAGGATTATGAAGGATGCAGGTTTGAATGAAGGTGATTGGATGCAGACCCGACTTGATCAACTCAATCTGATCGACGAAAAGCGACTCGCTGCTATATGCCATGGTCAGACGTATCAAAAACGGATGATCAAGGCCTTCAATAAGAAAGTCAGACGTCAAGTGTATCAAGTCGGAGATCTCGTAATCAAGCGGATTATCTTGCCGCAAAGTGATCCCAGGGGCAAATGGACTCCTACATATGAAGGACCATTTGTGATCAAGAGCATATTTTCTGGTGGTGCAATGATTCTGACCACCATGGACGGCGACGATTTGCCGCACCCTGCGAACGCAGACATAGTCAAAAGATACTACGCATAAAATAACCCGACAAGTCGAAAACCCGAAAGGGTGGCTTGGGCAAAAAATGGGCATCCCGGTGAACCGAAAACCCGAAAGGGCGGTTCAAGCAAAAGTTAGGGATAAAAATAAAAAAAATCTGTACACCCGGAAAGTCGAAAACCCGAAAGGGCGGCTTGGGCAAAAAGGGGTTTCCCGGTGGATCGAAAACCCGAAAGGGAGATTCAGGAAAAATTTAGGGAATTAAAGCGTATGACTATGTCTCGTCGGATCACTTCAGAAGACAATCTCTTCATCAACCAGTTCCAGGCTTCGGATCAATCCAGTCATCGGCAAACGAAGCATTAAATGGACAGATATTCAGAGTTGTGAAGGCTATAGCGGAATGGAATCCCATGGAATTATTTCACATATCCATCTTTATTTTGTATAAATCTTTCAAATATTTACGACAAAATCCTCTTACTAGGATGATTGTCTCCTTTGTACAAAGATACTCATAGAAAGTCAATACAAATACTTTTCCCAGAAATTTGTGTCATTTCCTTTTTCTTTTCTCTTGCACTATTTGTTTATTTTGAGAAACGTCCAATGTTTTGTTAAATAGGCATATGCATTTGAACATAATCATTTCCTTATGAATCAAGAAAGAGGATTACTGATAGGTTGAAGGTACAGTTGGATATCTTGATACCCTTTCAAAGGAAACCCCCAGGAGATTTGGAATCCATATCCCCAGCAAGTCTTGAAGCTTATCCCCAGTAGATTCTGGAAGCTTATCCCCTGCAGAGTACGGACGTCTCTCCCGAGTTTTATTCAGAGTTATTCCTCACAAGGGCTTATAACTGGGTTATCCTCAGCTTATTGCCACGGAATATCGCACTCGCCAAATTCTTCCTACCTCCAGCGGAGTTCATCAGACTTCCCCAGCATAACTTATCAATACAATCCCCCAGAGGAACCTATCTTTACAATCCCCTGCCACAGAATCCTCCGGAATTCAATTCCCCTCAGGGTTTAAGTTTCAGTATCCCCAGCCGAGCTAAGGCTTCAAATTATCACTCCCCAGCGAAGCCAGACTAGTGAACCTTCTCCCCACAGAGTTTTAGGAGGGCAAATCTTGAGTTCCCCAGTGAAGTCGCCAGAGATACTTCCCGCCAAACTGAAGATTCTCGGTCTTACCTCCCCAGCATGAGTCTATTAGATTGGTACTCCCCAGTAGAAGTCATCGGGAATTCCCCAGAAGATTGGTATACAACCCAAGCTCCTTTTTCTTCAGCAACGACCAGGAATTATTCTTCCCGGCAGCAGTCAAGATACTGTTATCTCCAGCCATATCGGATTCATCTATCCTTTGCAAGACGGCTCTCCAGCTTACATGCGCATTCATTTACATTCATATCACATAACATACATTGTATCATGCATCATGACATTGCATATAACTAACTCTTTACCTTTTCAGGTAAGATCAGTCGAAAGACTAAAATCATCATCTTCCGAGATTTCTTTCCAGGAATAGTTCGGATGTGACCCAGACACGGCAACATTCTAATGCTTATTCCAGATTTATCCAGATGCAGTGTTACACGAGCTCATCATCAGGGAACCCTACACCGGTTCTTCCTCCAAATTCAATATTTCTGAAAACAGTTCACGGGTTCTCCAAGTAACGGATGTTAACCTATCACTTGTTCAGATTATTCTCAAGACTTCTGAAAACAGTTTATGGATTCTTCCCAACAACGGATGTTAATCTATCGCTTGTTCAG
Source organism: Vicia faba (assembly GCA_948472305.1). Lineage (NCBI taxonomy): Eukaryota > Viridiplantae > Streptophyta > Magnoliopsida > Fabales > Fabaceae > Vicia > Vicia faba. The sequence continues at coordinate 1,089,823,306 of OX451740.1, forward strand.
ATGCAATTTTTGAAAACAGTTTACGGACGCTTCCCAACAAAGGATGCTGCTCTATTGCTTATTCAACTCCAAGATTTCTGAAAACAGTTCACAGGTTCTCCAAGTAACGGATGTTAACCTATCGCTTGTTCAGTTTCTTCTCAAGACTTCTGAAAACAGTTTATGGATTCTTCCCAACAACGGATTTTAATCTATCACTTGTTCAGATGCAACCTTTGAAAATAGTTTACGGACGCTTCCCAACAACGGATGCTGCTCTATTGCTTATTCAACTTCAAGATTTCTGAAAACAGTTCACGGGTTCTCCAAGTAACGGATGTTAACCTATCACTTGTTCAGTTTCTTCGCAAGACTTTTTAAAAACAGTTTACGGATTCCTCCCAACAACGGATGTCAATCTATTGCTTATTCATATCCCCAGTTCAGAGATGGTCGCAAGCATGGACACCTTCCTGATACTCATTCCAGATGGCATCTTTAAGCCCATCCCCGACAAGTTTCTGTCACTTATCCCGATGACATCATTAAGCCCATCTCCAAATGGAATCTCTAAGCCCATTCCCGCATCCATTGCTTTGACGAGTGCAAATTTAAGGGCACTCTAGTGTCCAATCTCCTTTTACCCTCGAGTCACGAAAGGCAAACTTGCCAATCTAACTCTTCAGGTTCAAGAAGATTGAACAGGGGCAACTGTTGTACCCCAAAATTTGCCCTCCCATTTCTCATTAATTTCTCATCACAAAGCCCTTGGAGATCAAGATCCAGTTAAGGTTTCATCTGCTCAAGACTTCTCCTTGCACTGTTGACCCAAATTAGAGTTTGTGTTTACACAAAGATGTTTTGACCTAAAATGCCTAAGATGACTTTATTGCTTCATATTGGACTCCCAAGTTTATCCACATCAAGTTTCAAGTCTTGATTCCAAATTTTGCCCAGTCAATTAGACAGTTGACCTAGAAATCAGCTGTATTGGGGAAAAAGTCAACTGTGGCCAATTGACAGTCAAATCTCATGAAAATTGACCCACATCAACATTATGAACTCACATGGACCATTTTATCAAGTTTGGATCATAATTCCATAAGAAATTTGATCAGATCATCAAAAGGGCAAAATGGTCATTTTTAGGGTTTTGAATGCACAAAGGCAATTTTTGACTGTTTGACCTAGCCAATGGCAAACCAAGCTCACATATGGACTCAAGGAACCCATGGAAATGTCTTGACATGCTCAACAAGTTCAAAAGATCCCAAATGCACAAGATTGACAGTTGAATTTCCCAGTCAATTGATCAATTTTGACTGTATACTGAAAAGTCAAACTTTGACTTTTTGGTCAAAATCAAGAGTCAAGATTCATTTTTCATCAAAACATGCCAAATCATGAAACTTGTTCACCAAGAAATCAAAAATTGCAAATTAGGGTTTGAAATGAGAATTTTTCATAACTTAGAATTTTTCTAAGTTATGAAAAACCCTAATTTTTTCCCAACTTTGCCCCACTTTCTCACCAAGATTCATTTGGATTCAAGCAAAAGTCAAAACATGAAAGTTATAGCTTGTTGCATAATCTACAACTTTGATTCACAAAGTTTTCCCAAAAGAGGCTTGTATCTCAAGTTACAATTTTTGGAATAAGGGTACTAAACCATTCTTAACTTAGTGAAATTTTAACCTATTTTGGCAAGGTTTTCTACCTACCTTCAAGACCATTTTCCATACACTTCCACTTGGAATTCCAATTTGCATTTCAAAGATGGATTGTAGTACACATTCCAAGATTTCCAAAATGTCCAAGAACTTATCAAACAACCTCATAACTTGAGAGAATCGAATTTTGCAATATGGCAAAAACTCACTTTTGAATTGGCCAATTTCCATGTTCATAACTTGTGCAAATTTCTCAAACCAGCATGCCACTTGATTACAGGCCCTTAAACCATCCAACACTCAATAATTTAATGCATGTTCATTGTGCTAAGGCCTTGTTTCATGAGTTTATGCATTACATGTTGAATTAACCCATTTATGGAAAAAGTGAAATAGCCATTTTTGCAAAAGCAAGCTTTATGTCATAATGCAAATCCAAGAAGTACAAATCAAATCTAATTGGCACAAGTTTATGAGTTAATCACACTGATCAAGGAGGAGCTTTGCAGCATGTTTAGGGGACCTCTACCTGTCTAGAACACAACTTGGCTTTTGCTTGCTTAAGTGTTAAGAAACTTGGCATTTCACAATATAACTTTCATCTCAGCATGAGAACACTTAAGCAATTATTTTGTACACTTTCTAATCATCAAGCACAAGCTAGAACACGAGCAAACAAGGTCTCAAACACTCCCATTCCCAGAATCACTCTCAAACTGCAGAAACAGGGCAGGGTCTGCAGATTGAATCCCATCTCTCATTCCTTTCATGATTTCTTTCCCAAAGCTCATCAAACACATTCCTTAGCATCACTTGAAGCTAACCAAAACACAAAACACGACCTGTAATTCCTCTAACCAGTTCCACCATTTTCACTTTCTTGTTTTACAGTTGGAGGTCCATAGCTCGATTCAAGGTGTTTCAAAGCAAAGTAAGCATTGGAATAGCATCACCACACTTCAGGCAAGCCATACAGATCATCATCTTGCTCTGAAAGCTCCCCCATTGCCAGATAGAACTTCAACTGAACAGGTACCTTCTTGAACTTCTAACTCTTAGTCTAGGCATCATTAGCTCTAAGTTTGTGAATAAGAAGTGTTCTACTCATGCCCCTGAATCTGTACATGCTTTCACTCTTCATTTATTTTGCTTGAGCTGTGAGAATTTAAGGTTTGAATATGGAAGAAAAGTTAGGTCAGGATTTGGGAATGTCAAAATTCTCTCTCATTTCTGAGAGTTAGGATGAGTTCTTTATATATTAGAATCGTGATTCAATGCTTAACATTTCTTATGTTGTAAGTTTGTGCAAAAGATCAAAGAATCCAGGTGTTTGAATGGAGGTTCAGGCGCGCGTTTTTTTGAACGTTTTT